>JARHVA010004418.1:392500-992500 GCA_037957365.1 Torreya grandis
CATTCAAATCACTCAAGTCAATAATCATACTAGCTTCACTTGTACTTGCACCAATACTTAGGTGGGGAGAACTACATCGGGCTTCATCATAGTGGGGTGTTGAGGACATCCAACCTACCCCACTAACAAACACACTTTACTACTTGTATCAACTATATGCCCTAGCAATATTGAATATTGGAGTTTTCATATAAAATTAATTAAAACAAGTCATCTATAGGGATCTAGAACTCATGCACATAAGAATAGGCTTGACAAACCCAAACATAATTTCACTTAGAGTTTTAGAACAATTCTTCATAAAAGACACTACTACCAAAATAGGGACACTAGTTCCATATGGTGCTACTATCTAATTAGGGTGTTACTATCTAGGAGGGGTTTTGACACTTGTATCCTATTTTTGACACTTAGACTAGCCTTGGTCTCAATTTTTATCCTCCAAGTCATCCATCTCACTCATTTTCCATTTAAGTTCTCATTTACATTATTTATTGATATTTTAAGAAAGGTTAAAATAAATCAATTTTGTTATAGATTAGTGACTATATTTATTGCATATTTCTAACTTGATTTACTATACTTATCTCTTTAACAATATAGGATTTACATTCATCTAAGTCTTAAAAGGTTAAAAAAATTTGGTTATCATGGATTTAAAAATAAATGTGTTAGTTACTCTTTTCTGATGGGAATCGATTTAAGTAGCCATTGGTATAATTGATTTCAATTCATGGAATAAAAATTAATTGTAAAAACTTAAGATTACCTTTGAGGTTGGAAACTATTCATACCAAAAAAATAGAAAATGACAACTTTATTATGTTTGTAGATTTTGTTGTATTTGTTTTTGTGTAGATTGTTGATTTAAATTGGGGTTTATTGATGTATATGAATATTTTCATTGTATTTATCTTTTAAAATAATTTAAAATGTTTTTCTCATCATACTTTTTAAGCTTTGTGACATTTATTAGAAGTGCTAGAAGCATTAGTATTCGGGATTGTGACATTTTTAAATGTGGTAAGATATACCCATAAAGCTACAAGAAATACTTGTTCCCAATTTTATTTCTCTATACTAAATGTATTATGAATAGTGGTAATTATGGATTTAATCTAGGTTTCAACTTGTCTATTTTATATTTTATAATATGTTGTTGATTTGTTATGTTAATTGAACCAGTCCATTATGAGATTCATTATTCAAGTATCCCGTTCTTCATGTTTGTATGAGTTATCCTTGCATAAGTGTACAACTAATATACTAATAAAACCATGTTTAATGATCTATTAAAATTGGCTTGGCTAGGAAGCCAAAAAGATACATATCATTATTTTACATTGATTTATTGGTTGTAGGAAACTAGGCCCAATGCTCTACTCAACCTCAATGGCTAGAGCTACATGAAATTTGTCAAAAATATATAATATTTTTACAAATATCATTTATCAAGGTTATTTGTGAGTTGCCACTTCCTAAATGATGAAATCACATCTTCATGTTCCAACTATCATATAAAATTTATTTAAATCTTATTTTATTTTGCATTTAATATGTTCAATTATTACATAGTTTTGTACATTTATAACACTCCCTCCTCATATCTACGAATAAGGACTTACATTTTCCAATATTCAAAATTTATCTTGTTGATGAATAATTTTAACTTACATTAAATAATTTTTGTTACAACTAATTCATTAGAGGCAGGGACTACCTATGAACTAAGAATTTGACTCAAAAGAGGATGGTTAGTATGGTGTTAGTTTCAAAATTAAAATAAAATGGAAGAAACACACCAACTAGCATAACATATCTAGGCCTAGACACTAGGGAGAGATTAGTTAACAAACATGAATAAAACACACAATGAAAATGCAAAATAAACTCTCTTTTACCTTCCTTGGATGTTCCAAAATGCTTGTTGTAGTGGCTTGCTTAGCTTGTGCTAATGAGTCCTTGGCAATGGAAGCTTGGCTACCTCCATCTCTCCTTGGTACCTTTGGCTTATGGCTTGGCTTGGATTGGAATCAATTTATCATGGTAACACTAATTGAAATGGCTTTTTGAAGATATTTGTGTATTATAACTTTGCACCAAAATAGCTTATAAATGATGTTTATGGCTTCTCTATTTATATATTTTTGAGATTGATCAAAATCAACCTGAACTATCTATCTCAAGATTAAGATGTGTGGCTAAGGATTAATCCAATTTTGTAATTAAAATTAATAAATAGGCTCATCAATATTTGGGATAAAGGAGCAATTAAGAGGCATGGAGGGCTTTGGTAAGGCATGGGAGGCATGAACCTTGATATTTGTGGCATTTATGGCCTAGGGATGTCTTCCCAAGAAATGAGTTCACCTAATGATGTAGATATTTAATATCCATTTCCAAAAATAAGTTTTCAACAAGTTTCCATGGAGTTATTGATTAGGCTCTAATTTAGTTTAATTAGCTCTTAAGCATGCTTAAGCACTTTGTGCACAAATTACTCAAATTAATTAGAATGCCTTGTTATTGGTCTAAAATTTGACTAGATTGGAATTGGAAGGTGATATCAGATGCATTGGAACCATATTCCAATTTAATATTTTAACAACAAAAAATAACAAATGCATGCATCTTGTATAAGAGATTTGATAGGAAAGATCAATCCAGAGCACTCAAGTACAAAATTGGCATTTTGACTCAAAATGATCTAATCAAAGTTAGCTAGCCCATAAATTACATTGCCCCATTTAGGGACACCCTCACAAAAATCAACACTTGAATATATCAATTTTAACTCATTTAATGAATTTTAGTTTTTTTAGGCCAAATTGTGTGTTTTAGGTAAAAATTGGCAAAAACCTAGTTGGAGGTTATCAGTGGCCAATTTTAGGTGTCTACACTAGCCACTATGTGACCCTTGTTATTAAAAAGACTGTATGTATTATTTGAGGAGAATAATGAATACTAGATAATGAAAATTCCTTTTGTTGGTTAATATTATTCTCTCTAATTTTATTACATGTTTCAAATTGCTTCATTCTTTTATATTCATCATAATGTGCAATGTGTTAGTAATTTCATTTAAAAATATATATACATATTATCAAAATGAATAAAGGGGAAAGAGATAAATCAATAAATAGATAATTTTTAGTTTATAAAAAAATGAAATATATTGAAAAACTATTTAAACTTTTAAAATAGTAAACAAATAAAATATTTTAACTATTTAACATATGGAGGCCACACCCCCAATAATGTCCAATTGGCCATACAGAATGAAAGTACAATAGGCTAGGTGGGATATCAAGCCAACACAAATGAAAACACTTCCTATCAAGAGATGGGTTTTAAAAATAATGAACCACCAATATGAAGGAATGAGGTGGATTAATTGCCTAAGTATGAAGGCAATGTGTATCCCAAGCCTATTTCATATAATTCAAACCAGTTCATTCCAAAACTGCCTATCCATTTGTCTTGGCTCTATTAGCATAATGCTAATGGGGGGAGATAGAGAGTGATTATAACCTACCTTATATTCTAAGATGCATGGATAAAATAAGGTCTGAAAAACATTACGATAGGGGGGTCTCATGGAGCTAATGTTATGGATTACAAATCATGATATTGACGTTGATAGGGACTCCATCACTAGATGGAATAAGATTATGGTGGTGATGAGGGGAGTTAAGATTTTATTTATGGAGGAACTCATAGGCAAGGCCACATGCATGACATGTGAAGGGGTGAAGGCTTACAAATATTAGAATAAAAAGTAGTAACTCCTCCAGTGCTTCTTCTGCACAAATGAGTTCATGAAAATAGATAAGAAGGGTTTTCCTTGGGTAGATCTCCTATGATAATGGCCAGAGGTATGCCTCCAAGTGATTAGATACTTGACTCTAGATGGTAAGTATACCTTAACTTTATCTCACCATTTTATATTATTACAACATTTCTAAGGTTATAATATTAGCCTACCATTTTACCTATTAAAGTCACTAGAATGTATAGCCCTTACCCACTAAGTAAATGATTCTAACCCCATTCTACATCAAGGGCTTATTTGATGTTAGTTAAACATGGTCAAAAATTTCAAGGGAGGGAGGTCCTCCTGGGGGTTCCTCCACTGAGGAGGACTATTTAGAGGAGAACCCCACCTAGAGGTCCTACCACCCATCTATCAGTACCCCCGAAGCCAACCTATCTAAAACCTCTGCTAAAGATATTTGTTCCTAAGCCCAAACCGGTCTTTATAGATTAAGTAACCTCCATAGATTCCATCAAGAAGGGGAAATTCCTTATTTATGATGAATTGAAAAATAATAAGGAGCATCTTGATAATTTCAACAATAAGGTGCAGGAAACTAGATTGAACTAGTTATCCTTATCCACTAATGGAATGCCTTTCATAGGCAAGTGAACTTGATTATTTAGTCTTTTGTCCACTCCATCAAGATAAATTGGACCCTTGTATAGTAGCCACTAAAGTTTATGGATACCCCTACTTGATTGTAGGTACAAGGATATAAAAGGTCATGTATGATCCTCTCAGGTGATGGTACTGAAGGACCTGGAAATAGGATGAGGGCAAAAGTTTCCAAGATAAAGTAGGGAGTGATAAAATATATATAAGGAGGAGAAGGAAAAACTGTAGGGCCCCTCATATGATCTTTTTTATTGATGTTTTTTTTCACTACTTACAAAACTCTATAGTTAATTTTTTGTTGTTTTTGCTATTCAACTTTGATGGCTTGTTATTTTTTTGTATAACACTTTTATGGTTCCTGGATCCTTGTAAAACCAAGTTATTTACCCAATCAAATAAAAAAACATATAAATAAATAATATAAAAAATGATTCATATAATACTCTATTTTCAATAGGGATTAATAATAAGATAAGATAAAATATGATAAAGATATTAATTAACAAAATTGACTTAAGAGATTAGAAATTTATAATGTAAAATAATGAATAGGGAGTGTAAGTCCCCTAATGCTTCACAAATCTCATCATATTTATAACCCTATCATGAAGTCACTTCTTATTTAATCTTGAATAAAAAATTAGGTAAATAAAAAAATAAATCCTTAAAACATAATGTATTGTGGAAATAAATATTTTGATCAAATATTAGTGAAGATCAAACATCTCTTGAAAAAATGAAAAAATCTCTATAATCATTATAAACCATATAAATTTAAAATAAATTATATTAATCTTTAAAAAGTAAAAATGATCCTTAATTTCAACATTATTCTTATTATGCAAGAAGAAATTCAATTGAATGGGCTTTCTTAAATCAATCTAACTTTGAATCTTATGAACATCTTAGGATATTTTAACTCTCACAAAATTCACAATTATCCACAAAAGCATATAAATAAATTTTTAAAATATAGTATCATAATTATTAATAAAAACATTATTTTTTTATATATAAAATATTAAATGAAAATACAATATTTATGTTGGCAGTATAAATTCAAATACTATCATGGTGAGTGCTTCTTGAAATGTTATTTCTCAATGAATTTTTAGATGCTTTCAAAAACCTTGTGAGATGAATTATATACCAATTCATTTTTTTTGCACACAAAGAATAAGACATAATTACCTTGGAATTTACTATATAATGTTTCATTCACTATGGATCCCCCCTCCAAATACTTTTTCCTCACTTTTTCTCCACTTCAAATTTTATATTGGATGGAGTTTGTACTAAGTGGTTTTTCCACATGATATATAAGGATGTAAATTAAAAAAGTCACTTAAACTATGAATGATGCATACATTGAGAAGAGAACAAGTATGATTATTTCAAAGAGTATAAGATTAGGTATAAGGATTTAAATTAAAAAAATCATTTGAATTATGGCATTGATGTATGTAATAAGAAGAGAATTAGGAAGCATAAGTTTAACAATTAAGAGGATTAATAAATCAATTATTAATAGAGTATCTCCAAAAGTAAAATGAATATGTTTAGAATGGTTTGGAACACATGAAAACAAATATGACCAATATACCCTATACCAATACTATACTTATTAACTGGAAATGGATCTCCTACTTACACAATAGGTGAAGGTTCCACAATAAAAATTTAAATGAATGTACATGATCCACATTGAGCTTAGACTCATGTGCAATGGTTTATAATCAAACTTACAATTTTATTTTATCATTAACATGGTTGACATTAGGTTTATATTAAAAAAATTGTTTGACAATGTAACATGCTTAAAAATAAAAACTTCAACATTTGTATGCATATTGTTCACATATGATTTTTAATGATAAAAAATGGTACAATTTTTTTTTTAATTTTAAAATTAACTTAGGCTCATGGAAAACACTAATAGGATGTGTTTATTGAGAGTTTATTTGGTCCTTTAAATAATATATTTATTTTTATAAAAAAAGTTAATGATTATAAAATTATGTTTATTTAAGTTGAAACTATCTTCAGCATTTTATTATATATTTGTTTTATAACTAATTTTTATTTGAATATGTAATGACAAGAGTCTTTCAAAATATATAAATTCCAACAATACAAATATAATATAAAAAATTAATATAATTTAAATTAGGTTTAATTGATTATATTTAAATTTTTTAATTATTTTTTAAATGGGTTTTCGCTCCTGGACCTTATTTTTACATTCTTATTTCATTTATATTCAATCAAATTTTGAATTAGATGCATGAAAATAATAAACAAAACATGTTTTCAAAATTTGTTAATGTAAACACCACTATCAAATTAGCATTCAAAATTTAATTTCCATTAATAATAAGTGGTTATAATTCTTACTTGAATATTAAGCATGAAATATATGACAATTTGAAGCTTTTTAGCTGGTTTATAACACATTTTTCCTTCAATTGATGCAACTAGAGTTTTCAAACTTTAAAATATACCAAATAACTGTTTTAGAATTCATCATGTAACCATTCATTGGAAAATTTGAGGAATCTAGTTTCTAAAACATTTGAATTTTTTTTTAATATTTTAATATGCAAAATTTATGATAGAAGTAGTGAGAGAATGTTTTTTTGTCATATTTTTTTAAAAATAAATAGTTTGATAATTTTGTAAAAAATATTTGTTTCACTTTTACAGTGGAGAGGTCTTGAAATTTAAACCTTTACAAATCTTTGGAAAACTAATGAGATTGTTCCATTAAAACATATACATTATTTTTTGAGTCACGTGATCCAAAACATTATATGTTGTTAGTATTTTAGAAATGGCATATAATGAGACACTTTCTTAGTAATTACATTTTTTAGATAAATATTAGGTAATAATTAATTCTATTAATAATGTTAGTGAATGGTTAATATAATAAGTAGTTGAACCCGTAAGATTGTTAAGCTCAGTGTATAAAAAATATTATTCAAGCTTGTATGTGAAAAATTAAACATTTAATGTGAAACCTTAACAATTTTGACAAAAGATTCTTTGAATAAATAATATGTACTACTTTCCTACATAAATCTTGTGTTGAATTTAAAAATTTGGTATCAAAGTACATAGTAATTAATCCAAGAGGAGGTTATAGATGAAACATGGAGAATATGAAAATATGTGGGCCAATGAAAAAGAGAGATGAAATAGAAGTTGTTCTTGTGATTTTTTGTTTTTTTAATGATTTTTTTATGTACTTAGATATTTTCAAGTAAAATGAAGATAGCCTACACCATTGATGAGTGAAGAAATTTGAAAGATCATTCAAAACGTTAAATTGTTTTCTTAAAATGCCATTTACTATTAAAAGTTGTTGTTTTATTAGAAAAAGGGTGGCATACTACTATTTAGGAAGTATTCAAACCTATTGAAAAAAAATCAAATTGATTGGGGTGTTGAAAATCTTGTTGATGGTGTGATAGCATTTTCTAAAGCACATTTTCTCAACAACAAAAAAAAAGTGTTGAAATTATACTATAGCACTTAAATCATATTAGGGAGTTAAACCATTGTGTTGAAGCATTGTTTTCTCTCTAGGTGTGTGAAAATTATTGCTTGAAACATGTAAATCTAACCAAAAGTGTTCAAATTATTGGTATGGCACTAAATATGGTATCTAGTATGTTAAATTATATATTAGAGAATATTAATTAATGTTTGAAGGAATTATACCTTGATAGATGGTATTATTTAATGTAAAAGAGACATTAGATTATTAAGGGAGACATATTTTTCTACTTGAAGTACTAAAAATTAAATAAAATCATTTATTGGAGTGTCTATGATTGACAAAACAATAAAATATTTATTTTATATAATACTACAAAGAAGACATGGGTCCCATTTATGCTTGCTATAAATTAATACTAAATGGTATTTATTTTAGTGTTATATGATTTTATTTCCCTATGATATATATATTTAATTCATCATAGATTAAAAAAAAAAGTTATATTTACAATTATGTTTCAAATTCATACATAGTCCAGTTAATTTTAATATTGATTGAACACATTGATAAAGGAAAGGTTATAAGTTCAAGTCTCATCTTTTTGTTTTGCATATACTTTAGTAATTTCTAGAACTAACATGTAAATTTGATTTAAGTGTAATGTTTGAAACTTTATTTTTCAATTGATTGGTTAAAAGAGTTGAAAAATAAGGTGGTTTATAATACATCGTAAGCATAGGAGGTCAAGTATTTCATTTCCATTTAGAGACCGTCAAAAAAGTTTATTTTTTATTTGGAAGTCTTCTTTTGTTATTTTTAGTAAAATGCATTTAATATATATAAACAACGAGTGAAAAATGTATAATGGATGTATTTTCGATCAAATTGAATACCTTGTTATTGCTCTAAATTTGAAAATAGAGTTTTATATGAGAAAACCATAAATGTAAAACTATTTATTTATTTTTATATTGTCATAAATAAACCAATTACATTTTAAGTTTACATTTCCTATAGGATAGAATAATTTGATAGAGATAAAAACCCACCCATCTTAAGTTTGCTACTAACTTTGAGATCATATTTTATTGTGGAATTTTTTTTTGGATAAATGATAAGATTTTGATTTTTTTTATCTAAGTTTTGGGTTTTATTTATTTGATATCATTGATGAGGAGTAGATTAGTTATTTGGTAATGTTTTATGTTGCATAGCTTCTCACCTCCCATCTTATAGGGGGAATAAATTATATTAGTTTTCAATTAGTTATTCATGATTTTACTACTAATATGGGGTTGCTAACACCAATATAGTGTTAATAAGAATGGTTAATTTTATTGGTCATCAGGATATATGTGTCATATAGAGGTATCAAATTATCATTGAGATGGGAATTGTTGTAGCTGACTATGTCCATGATGATACTCATACTGCAATATAGGTACAAATATTTAAATGAGATGATTATTCTAAGAATGATGCTAATATTTATGTTAGGATCCAATCAAGATTTACGTAAGAGACAGTATTATTGTTAGGATTTTAGGATTTCCATAAAGACTTGAGTTGATAAATACCAAGATATATAGAATCCTAATTAGTAGGTTACAATACATATTTTTCTATGGATTTAAAATCATATGCTCCAAATCTTATTTTGGTCCCAATTAGATTTTAGGATTTTTTTGGGGTCATGTGATTTAAAGTTCATTATATGTTAGTAAACTAATATAGTAGTTGGAACATACATCTCCAAATAAAACATTACTTCATAATTAATGTTATGTTAAATAGTAATTAATGGTAATCATTAATTACTTATTTTAATAATATTAGTGGATAGTTAGTATAATATATAGTTACTCATAAGTGGTTGAGTTCAACATATAAAAAAAACTTACTAAAGTTTGTATTTAAAATATTAAACAACCAATGTGAAGCTTATCTAATTTTGATAGAATCTTCTTTGAAGAAATAATATGTAGATTTTCCCCATATAAATCTTGTGTTGAATTCTTGAAAACTTAAGTTTCAAATGAGCTAATGTGAGTTTACTATAAAGTTTCATATTTTTTGGTTTTGAACATGTGATCTTTAAAGGTACAAAGTCTTAAAAAATATGTATTTCTCTAAATTACTTATTCATTCAATTGATTTTTATATAAGAAAAAAATTATATACTTTTTTTTAAAAACATCTTAAAATAAAAATTGAAATTAAGGGATTTAATTAGATACCTGAAAATCGAAAAAAGAAAAAGAAAAGGTAAGTACCCAATGAAAATAACATTCCCAAAAATAATAGTCCAATACATTTTCAAAATGTGTCACATGCTCTCTCTTTCCTTCCTCACAACTTAATTTTAATTTATGCACAAAACATCAAATTTAAATTTCCTACCCATATCTCCTCATAACTTCAAGTATTTTTCAAATATTAATCTTTTTTGCATCAAACTTATTTTTCAATTAAAATAATCTCTTTAAAATATTTATGTTTTTTTTAATCATGTGTTGTTTTTTTAAACATTTTAAGTTAATGAATTTTTGTTAAGAATTGAGGAATATATTAAAATTTTAGTGACATTGTTGTTGACCATTATTTTAAAAAAAAATATTCCTCCTACTTCTAAAATCACAAATTTAGATTTTCATTTTACTAAGGCTCTATTTTTTTTGGGTACAAATTATAACTATCCTCACAAAAATTCCTCTATGCTTACATTTTATATCACTCTTTGATACCAAACATTGATTCTAATAAAGATAAAAAATAAATAAAATATACATAATAACATACAAAATATAAAAAGTATGTGGTAATCCAACTTTTTATTTTCCAAAAATGTATAAAGATATATAATACATTAGTTTAGAACTATTTAAAATCTATGAAAGAAACTAAAATCCATTCACCTTCCAACATGATTTAGGTGTATTTCCAATATTTATTTATTACCTTCCATTTCTTTGAATGTATTTTTATTTGGATCAATATTTTGTTTTCAACAATTGAATTCATTTTGTTACGAAGTTCAAGAGTAACATATTATTTATGTACTATTTTTTTAGGGTTTAAATAAAATTTCATTTGATACTAGCATGATTGGAGTATGAAACATGATGTACAATTTATGTAGCATGAATGAGAGCATATAAAAAAATGCATAAGAAAACATATGGTGTATATGGCAATCAAAGAGTATAAAATCCTTCAAATTTTAACAAATGGTTATTGTTTCAATAGCATATAACTTGTAATTAACATAGAAAGAGTAAGTTTGGGTTTATGATTCGTGAAATGCAATATCATATTTATCACAATTTAAGCTCCATAACTCTCGATATTAAATGTGGGAGTGAAATGATAAAGTTTATTCAAATGCCTTATAATACAATAAAATAAATTAAAAATCTAAAATTTGTAGTAGGCATCAAATTATAACAAATTGTTGTGTTTGTTTCAATAGCTTATAACTTGTAAACAAAATTGAGTGAATAAATCTGAGTTTGTGAATCATGAAATAGAATATTATATTTATTATAAATAAAATTTACTTATCTTTCATTATCAAATGTGGGGGTTAAATAATAAAAATACTTCAGATATTCTATAAGATGATGTTAGTGTAGGTTTTTTATTTCATTTTAGAGTTTTTTCTACACATATTTTTATATTGTATAGGTGTAATATTGAGGTCATTAGGTATATTAATTAGTTAATTTAGTTTCACATGCAAATATAAAATTTGTAGTTAAATTGGTTGGCGTGGATGCACTTGGCATCTACTAACTAATATTAACATCTTGCACATGGTAACATCTATCCATTTGGTAACTGTTATGTGTCCACATTGTCAAATGTAGATAGTTTTATGTCTCTTCTTTACCTATTTATATACTTGATTTCAAAACTATTTTCACTAATTATATTAATAAGTTATTATTATGCTCATATTCAATTCCTTTTTTTCTACAAGATTCTTTCTATAAAAAAAATTGTACACATATGAGCCTTTGGAGGCTATAATAGTGACAAATTTAGGTTCACCCTTGAATATCTCCCATATTGGTTTAATGTTTGGCACCCTAAAATTAAAATTAAAATGAAAATATATATATATATATATATATATATATATATATATATATATATATATATATATATATATATATATATATATATATATATAATTTTGGCACCTCATATTTTAATGTATTTTATCATTGAACAACAAATCAAATATTTACAAAACATGTACTCTTTTAAGATGATTTTAAATAAGTCAAAAGCTGCATTGATAGGTTATAAATCTAATGTTTTTAATTCAAATTTGATGCTTCAACATTTACACCATATTTTATAGTTGATATATTACTAATACACCAATTAATTGACTAAAGCATCAAATGTCCTTGTATAATTTGTGCTCCACTAATCCATCAAGATAAATTACTCAAAAAACTCCTTTAATAGAAACATCTTTAAAAACCACCTCAATATAATAATAATTTGTCTATATAAAAATTCATCTTTAAAAAAATTAAAAAATAATGCATAAAATACCTTTTTAAAACCCTCATTTAATTTAAATTTTGGTTAGAACACACATTTATTATTTAATTTATTTTTTTATTATATATATATATAATTAGTATAGATAAATAAATTTGATATTAGATACTTGGCAATGTTATTTTTGAATTATATTTATTATACTTAATTTATACATACACATATATTATTGTTTTCCATGTTCTATCTTAACTATTCATTTATCAATGATTCTAACCTTCTCAATTTTCTATCAATAATTTATAGAGATTCCATACTCTATACCTAATATATTTATTATCCTAATGAATCTATCTCTTAATCATTATATCATTGTTTATTATTCCTCATACACCTCTAATTATGGTGAAATGATTCTAATTACTAAATTCATCCAAAATTCTTAGATGTATTCATGTGATATTAAACAATATTTTCTCAAATTTAAAATCCTTCTTGTAGGTCGATACATATATTTTGCATGTAGATGATGTAACAAGTTACCCAAAGAGCCTACTATTTATACACACTATAAATTTACTTTAAATTAATATACAAACATTGTTGTGATTTCTTTAGTTATTTTGCACTAGTAATAAAGTATTTAATTATTTTTAAGTATGTTTAAAAAAATATGATTCATGTTTTGCCTTGGCAAAGTATATAGTTTTGTTAATTATAATTTTGTATTAAATAGTTTTTCATTGCTAATTTTAGGTTATAATCATTTTCTAAAGAATGAAATGACTATTTATAATATTTTTATAATTTACTAAAAAAAAAAAAAAAATTGAAAAGTGATTACCTCTTATATTATAATTTATAAGTGATTGCTTTTGATATTGTATCTTATAATATATATTTTTTTCAAAAAATAGGTTGTACTTATGATTAATAAATTATGAATTGCTTGTTATTTGTATGTTTTATTATTATTGAGATATTACTTTATTTCATTGAATGTTAAATTTTATATAATTTTGGACTTAATATCTATTTAAAAAATATTTATTTTGAAACATATTTATTTTTAAAAGGATTATATTTTTATACATTTATTTTTAGATGTGATAAAATATATATTTTTAAGTGAGTTGTCTAAGACGTGAATTTATTGATTTTGTTAGAGATAGAATTACACTTGTGTCTTGTTCTATTAAAATCATGTCTATAATATAAAAAACAATACTAAGTTTAATAGGCCACCATTTTTTGAGTATTATTATGTGTAGAGTTGATTTTTTTCTTCTGCAAACAATAAATATATTTTTAATTAAATGCATGGTATTTGGTAATGAAAATCATTTTAAACAAATTTATTAGAAATAATAGATATTTATTGTATTTCAAGTTAATTTTTCAAATAAATATTTGATTTGTAATCCATTAAATTAAATAGAAAAATCATATTTTAAATTTATAGCTAGCATAATCTCTAGCATTTATAAATTTAAATATTATTTGTCAATAAAAACTTACAAGTTTTTAGTTAAATTTTGATTTTAAATATCTAAATGTATGTTGATATTATTTGATAAATTTCCAAGGGTTTATGTGTTGCTTATCAAATTTAATGACATTTTTAATGTGATTGCAATACCTTATATTTTTTATATTGTTAATATTCAAGAAATCTTTGGATATAATATTTATTGGTGGATTTATAATGTGGCATTATTTTTCAAAGTAATTTTTTCCTATGATAAAATAATATATATATTTGTAAATAAAAAAATAGTATCATGCCTTAAAATATCATTTTTAATTTATTGTAATAAAGCACAATTTTTTTTAATTGTATTTTTATATTTAGTTATGTTTTATTTATTTATAATTAAAGAGATATTATTTTCTATTATTTAATGATTTTTTTGTAAAATATATCTAGAGAGATATCATATTTGGGTAAGACTTAAATAGGTAGGGGTATCTTTTTCATTAAAAATGCATAGGACTCGCAACTAACCTATCCCTTTTGGCATGCTTAAATATCACGCCTAACCAAAAGATAAGCAGTCACTGAGATGTGCATGTAATGGCCATAAAAACTAACAAGAATGAAATTTTTTGGCTCATACAAGATAGAGGTCAAAAGAAAACAAACATTATTCCAATTAGGACCAAAATTGAAAGCACTCTCTATTACCACAAGGAGCCATGGAGAGGAAGCCACTAAAAAATTGAAGAAAACAAAACCCAAAAGCAACCTTCTAAAGAATAAAGGAAAGTCTAAAAAATACATTAAAAATAATATTTATCATTGTCCAAAGCTAAAATGTGAAAGAGATCATTCCTTATCTTAATTGACCACCATAGAAGAGGAGGGCCAAAATATTTCACCTCAGATTGGTCAAGAGCCCAATTGGAAAAAAACATCCACAACTTTATTGAAACCCCTAAAAGTGTGTGAATAAAAGAGCCTATTAATTTTTTTTTGAATCCATTGATTTTTTTTGTTAATTCTATAAATTCTTCAGTCTATGGAGATATCAAAGCTAGGACCTGAGAGCAGCTTAATACAAAATTTATAATCAACAACCAACTAGGCTTTCTTCCATCCCACCTTCCAGGCATTTTTAAGACATTCCAAAATAGTTAAATTTGTATATCTTTCAACTTAGTATTTTTTTTTTTTTTAAAATTTATGAAAATAATCCTTGTTCTTTTTTAAAAATTATGATATGTTTATACTTGATAGTTTAAGATATTGTCTAATATTGGTATGTTTTTTTTATTTTTTACATCTTTGTAGTTATATATGTATATGTATGTAAGTAAATATATATATATATATATATATATATATATATATATATATATATATATATGTATATATGTATGTTTGTATGTATATGTATATGTGTGTGTGTATGTATGTATGTATGCATATGTATATATATTATGCTTAAAATTAATCTGTATATTTAACATGATCATGCCTAAGAAATGTATGGTACCATTTCTCTAACTCATGATTTTGACACACAATTTTTTTGAAACTAGTAATTGGTGTTTGTAGATGGATTTATTTCTAAAATGAAACATCACCAACACATATTAGATGGTAGTTTGTGTTAAGATAAACTTATTAAAGTCACTTAATAAGGATTCATGCTTATTAAATGATGTTCTAAAATATGCTTCCTAAATAACAAATATCACATGTTTAGTTTGTGTGCATGTGTGCATATATGTATAAAATAAAAGGTCTAATAATATTGATGTAATAAATTTATTTGAAAGTCACTTATTTAGAATAATTTATAGTCCCATATTTATAATAATATAATGTAATTATACTTAATACATATATGTTTCTATTAGACTTTAATTATAAGAATACATAAAAACATGTGCAAGTTACAAAAATGAATGTGATGACATAACATCTACAATTCCACATTGTGTGAGAAAAGAAAATTTTATACAGTCACAATTTTTAAGAAACATTTTTTATTGTAGGACTCCTAAACTTATGCCTTGGAGGTTAAACATATGTTTAAAAATAATCTAATGTTTATGGAAACTATTTTCATTTAATTTTTAGGATTTCATACTATTACATGCCACTCTCACAAAGGTTTAGGCCTTGTATATGATAGTGCCCATTGTTCAAGAAAGTGTGAGCCTACATACAAATTTAAAAAATGGAAACTATTGTTCCAAATATAAATCTAGTGAAATATTATCCCGATCATACATGAAAAAATTTTATAATAAAGAAAGAAAAATTCATTATACTAAAAAAATGTTTATTGTATGTCCTCAAATTTTTATAGGCTAGTTATTTATGTATGTTTTTTTTTTTAAAATTTAAAAATATATAATTTAAAAGATTATAAAGTGCATACATTAAATATAATTGGAAAGGTAGTGATTATATATTAAACTGCTTTTACATTTCCTTAAAGGAGTATATTTAAAAATTCTATGTTAAATAATTGATTTTATTTGTTATTTGAGAAGTGTTTTTTTTAATATAAATTTTCATGAATTTTTTTGCATTTATTTACATCATATACTTTCAAATAATTTATTTCAACAAAATGGTTTCAAATTTAACAAAAACACCATTCCTTTCTTTTCATGAATGACACATTGAAATGAAACTCTTTGTGCAAATATTACAACTCTTCTCTATTAGATTTATTTTGAGTGATAAATATGACATCATGTGTCTTTCTAGTGGATTGCACTTCAAATATTTCTATTGTATAAAACATATATGCTTGTATTGCGTCAAATAAAATTAAATAAGGATCCATTTTATAGTTTACCAAATTTTTATGTAGGGTAGTTGAAGTTGAAATGTAAGATGTTGCTTTCTTCCCCATTTCACAAAAAAAATAGCATGTATTTTTTTAATTTAAATTTATTTCATATAGGATTATTTTCCTCTTGAACTTACATATGATTTTCTCCGAACATGATAATATTATAAATATAGTACATATATCAATGATATGCAATAATCAATTATAGTTAGCCTCATAATCATCTAGTACTTCTTTATAAAACCAAAAACTATGTATCAACACCTCTTTTTGGACATACCATGGGAAAAATATATCATAAGAAATAAACTACCTATCAAAGAGTTAACTCTTGGAAAAATCATTTATAAATGGAAGAGTGATTGAAAATATTGGCCTTTGAGAGTATGATAACAAAAAAACTTAGAAGATTGTTTGGATTTTATTTTGTTGACAATGAATGGGTAGAAAGTAGGGGGTTGAGGGGGTGGGTGGCTGAGGGAGGGAGATATGTGTGACATATTTCAATGTGACTGATGACAAATTTAATAACTAAATTAAAGATGGAAAATTTTACGTGTTATCTAATGGAAGGGTTAGAGAAGAAAATAAGTTATACAATCATATCAATAATCTTTGCAAAATAATTTTACATTTTTCAAAAAAAAAAAAAAAATTGTGGTAAAGATATTAAAAGCATAGTGGTTCATTATATCCATTCCAAAAATATAAGTGACATACCACAAATAACTAATATATTTATATTGGATAATATTGATGTTGTTATGTCAATTTCCCTACTTCCACTATACATCAAATATATTTATTAAAAGCTATAAATATAACTTTGTAGATGAAATATATGTTTCAAAATAATATTTTTGTGATGTTTTAGGGTGCACATGTCAATATATTACCTGAAAAAATAGGTAAACTCATTTATGGGCCAACCCTTCATGTTCTTACAAACAAATAATCCTAAACATTCTATTTTGGTAGAACTATTACTGAAACTACATTTGGTAGTAAATGTTTTTTCAGCTCTATAATAATGGAGATTGAAAAATTACATATTTAGTTTGCTTAAAAAAATCTAAAGTTTCATCACTTTCCCCCAAAATAAAATACCTTCAACCGCTACCACATTTAATTTTTAAATCAACTTTGTTGAAATTATTCACATGGAAAATATGAAAAAAAGAATGGGATTTAGTAGAAGAGATTATGGCAAAAGTCCTCATGGACAATTTTTTTTACCTTGCTTGTCTGCTTATGGTATAGATACACATTATAAGGACAAAGCAGTAAAAAATAATTGTACTTGATATTAATTTAAGTCTAGGACATATCACAAAATGTAATTATATATATGTTATTAGTATTAAAATAAAAGATTCAACTAATGAGCTAAACCTAGTGGTTATCTTTGATGAAATTATAAAATCGATCATGGGAATTAGAGAAAAATATTTGTAGTATTTTTTCTCATGAATGATGAGGAAACTCAAGAAATCATTGATCATGTTGTCAGTCTACATTTTATTTTCACAATATCAATAAAAAATGAAAGATAAGATTATAAAAATTAATTTAAATATTTCATTTATAGATAAAATTGAAAAATATACATCTACAAGTTAAATTTTATTTCTTTTAATTGATGTTACCCTTTTCTCATATACTTTGATATATACATATTTTTCTATAGATGAGAAGTTTTATATTATTTACTATGCTTAATTATTTTCAAATTATTATTATTATTATTATTATTATTATTATTATTATTATTATTATTATTATTATTATTATTATTATTATTATTATTATTATTATTATTATTATTAATGAATGTTATTTTTTTATACAAGTTTGTAAAAAATTATATTATCTTTTAAAAGAGTATTTTCATGTTTATATTTATGGAAGCTTGATAAATATTTAAATATTTTTTAATAAATGTGTATTAAATTAATTCATAAAAGTGATTTCAATTAATTTATTAATTATTATCCATGTAATTTAGTTCACATGGAATGTCACATATTGCTTACTATAATTAAATATTTTCAAAAGTATTGTTACTTGTTTCATTATGCTTTTAAAATGTATTAGATGTCACATTGTGTATAATTTCCTTTGTTGTTAAACATATAATTATATTACATTTTAAAAGAGCACTTTTTTTTCTTAATTTAAATAAAATTGATAAATGGTTAACATTAATTTTTTTAATACATACCTTGCACCTTCTAGTTTTTATATAATTTAAAAATTCAATGTAAATGTGAAAAATCTATTTTTTTTTGTTATTGTATGGTAATAAAAATAAATAATCCAATTATTTTTCACAAAATTTATGTATTTATGGATCTTTGACTTGTCTATATATTTCTCATCTTTGTTTTATTAGACTATATATTTCACACACATTTTATCAATGAAAAACTTAGTATTAAAAACGTGATATTAGTTGCTATGTATTTTAGATTATACATCATTTCAAGTGATTTATTTAGTTTTTAAATGAACTTTGTAGGTGTCTACTCTTAAATATGGAGAACAATGATAAACTTATTATATAGTGAGTAAAGATTAATAAATAAAAACAATGTTAGTGGTATGAAATCTATAAATATATCATAAACAAACGTAGAATGGAAATGAAAAATTATTTGAATAGCCATTTATATTTACTAATATGTAAATCAATAAATACTTCCTGTAAATCAACAACAAGATACCTATTTGTAATCTATCATTACTTGATATATTATTAAATATTTTATGTGTAATTATTCAAGAAGTATTGAATATTTTCCCTACAAATCAATGCATGGAATGTTCCAAACCACCCATAAAGAAACCTTAAGTACAAATAAATTAATTATTAATACTAGTGAATCTACATTGTCTTAAAAATTTGACACTTTATCAAAGAGAAAATAATTCTCCATAGCTCATTATTAAAATAAATACATACGCGTAGTTTATTGATAGTTTTTATAATTCAAACTTTGAAAAAAAAAACATAACTACTTTTTTGAAAGGACAAATCAACTTTCATCTATTCAAACATTTTCTACATGCATGGAAATTTATCTAAGCATAAAAAGATAAACATTTTATACATGCATGGAAATTTATCTAAGAATAAAAAGATAAATTATTAAATGGGGTATTCATTTATTATAGAAGTATTTATAAATGAGATGGCTATTATTTCTCCAAATAGAATAATATGAACCAATATGAAACTTGGAAAATAACTTGAATTTTTACAAGTGCTTACTCAGGATGAAGAAATTCTTATGAGAAGTGTAAATCTAATTTTGCAAGTGAAACATATACGTGGAAGCCAGTAAAAATATAATATACATACCATTATCTTCCCCTAAGAAATAAATGCCATTGTAAAATGTAAATCATGGATAAGTGACCAATTAAATATAATTATTTTCAAAAGACAAGGTCCTAAAAATACCATATAATTTTAATGTTAGTAGATCATGTATCTTGCAAGCCTTGCAATATAAAATACAATATGATTCATACTACAAGAATGTGATTCTTGATGAAAACACACTGGCATCATTGTCAACTAAATTAATATATTTCTCATTCATGATTTCACATTTATTTATTAGTATTCCATAATTTAAATCAATAAAAATACCTTTTTATGGATGGAAAATGTCTTCGCTATTTATATAGAATAATTGCCTTCATTATTTTTTCCTATACTTATGAATAGGAGAATATAAATAGAAGAAAAAAATACTTATAGTCAATAGATCAAGTAACACCACATGTTATGGCAGGGCTAACATTTGTCCTATCACCTATAAATGAATACAACATATAAGGATTTTTCACTTTGCCATTTAGTACTTTTTCCTCTATAGGTCAAGCTATGTTAAAAATAAATTACTTAAAAAACATTTATATGCATGAGTAATCACTTAATTTGATGCATTATCATGTTAATAGATTTGATGGCCATCCTAAATTTATATATTTTCCTTAACCTAATGATGGACCATCCTAACTAAGGCACAATTTTTGTTTTCATTTAAAAAATTATTGAAGACAATCTACCAACTACTTGTTTTAACGTTAGAATTAATTAGTGAATAGAAATTAACTCTAAAATGTTATGAACTTTAAATATGATAAAAGAGAGATTTAATTAAAGTAACCTATTCTAATAAGACAATGATATATATAGTTTATAGAATTTATAAATTACTGAAAATAACAAATAGGGCTAGGGTTAGAGATAGGTATGTAAAAATTAATTTACTCTTTCTATGTTAGGATTTTTCCTAACTTTGATTATATAAAACTATTGATAGAACCTTATAAACATATTTTAAATTTAAACCCTTACTTTATAGTATTATGGGGAAAGTGTGCAGTATTCAGACATGGTAGCAATGTGTTATTGTCCTCTACTATGACTTTATCCATATTGATTGTGTACTAAATTTGAAAGTTGGAGACTATTTGATTTTGTTTATAAATCAACTAAATTTGTGTAGAGTTTATTTGGATGCATGGATCATTTATAAATTAAAACCCTATCATGCACAAGGAAAAAAACAAGATCAAATAAAAAGGTGGAAAAAAGGGAAAATGGGAGATGGTCGAGATATCCTTATACAACCTCTTGTTAATTGAGTGTTACCTACGTAATTTGAATGGACCTCAGGTTGATGTATTTCTCCAAATGGGGAAGATCATAGATGAATGAAACTAGATATTTGTATTATAATACTTCATAAAGGATGGCCTCAACCTATAATAAAATAATGTTAACTTGGCCAATGACTATATTACTACAACAAAAATGTAGTAGGGCTCTTTGTTGAATAGATAAGTGCTTTTAAATTGCATTTGCAAGATAGTGTTAGCTAATATAACTCAGGCTTATAGTAAGACACTTCATGTGATATTATAAGAGAATATTTGAATTGTTTATAATAATAAACTTATTGTCACATATGGGAAAGCTGATAAGAAGCATGTCATTTTGAAATTTTATCAATTAGACCACCATATACAAGTTTGCACTAGTGGACATGTGCACAATATGTTCTTGTCTGTATAGTGCAAACTTGTCTAGAATGGACAAAGGCTTCTAAAACTATAATGATAGTGAAGTATCTAATGATTATGGATGAATAGGAATAAATTAGATAAGCATGGAATATTTTCTTAGTAATTAAAATACTTTGAAGGATTTCATATAGATAACTATCAAAATGATGAGTTGTCCAAGAAAGGTAAAAATGTCAAGAACTAGTATTGTCAAGCATTTTTTGATTAAATTTTAGTGTCTACATTTATCACTTTAATCTAGTGATGCATAAACTACTATAGTAAATGAAATGCAATACTTTAGTGTGTATACACAATGTGTCTTTTTCATGGAGATGTGCATCTCCCCTTGTTGAGACATGTGGAAAAGTATTGAGAGTGGTTAAGTCTTAATTTGAAGAATTAGTATAGATGCTTGAGTTTTAAATATATGTGTTCCAACCCTCATAGAGTAATCTATAATGTGTAAAGAGATGGGAACAACAAAGTGAATCACTAAAGTACAACCAAAACACTAAGCATCACTAAGCTCTCATGAAATCCACTTGCTAAACTGAAAGAGAAGAGGTGGGAACCAATATATGGATCATTAAAGTGAAACCAATACATAGAGGGTCACTAAGCTCAAATGTGATCTGCTTGAAAAATATGAATCACACCAATGAAAATAGATATAGAGTAAAATTATAAATTGTTGAAAACTTGATATTTGATTTTTGGAAAAGAGAAAATTTGATTGTTGCAAATTAGTAGCTTAGTCATGAATGTTTATCATGCCCCCATATTGTATAGAGTTCCAAATTTAATCTTTTGAAATTTATTTGAAGCCTTGTAACTATCTTTGCACAAGCATGTATATGTTCAAGTATTTAAATATATGTAGTGCATAAGTAAGTTGAATGCCCACATAATCTAAAAATTCTGATTTTTAAACATTTTAAAATGTCTTTTTTTGAAAATGTATTATTTTCAAAACCCCATTATGATGCCCCCATTTTGAGATGAGGGAGATTGCCTACAAACAACTTGTCTCAAAATAAAAAGTGAGATCATTTACGAAGATAGGTAAGCTTGTAATAGCATTTGTGTATATTGAATTTGCATTGAATTTTTTTAGCTTTAACATAAAAGTAGATTTAAAAAAATTGTATTTGCTTTGCATCATGTAAGTGTGATCTAGCATTGTATTAATTAATGAGGCATAAAAAATTTTATTTGTTGCATATGTATTTTAAACATGATATATTGAAAATTGAAACTTTAAAGTACATAAATGATATGTGCATGATATTTATGATAGAACAAAAGATAGATGAGTAGATACATAGTAGTTGATGATAAGAATAATGGCACAATAGTAATTAAATAGTAATCTTATAATCAAAGTCACACTATTGTCATGCAATGAGGCCCAAAGGCAACATATAAGGGTCATGTAAGATGTCTCAAATAGTTTTAAAACATTTTTATAAATTACATACATGGAGCCCAAATGTTGAATACAAGGGACATGGAGATGTTGCTAAAACATGGAAGGGCCAAAGGCCACATGAAATAATAAAATAATTTGAATCATGCTATGAAACTTCAAATAAGTTGAATCATGCTATGAAACTTAAAATAAGTAGATAATATAAACATACAAAAAATGAGGCTAAAATAGGTTAAGCATGTGTATATGTGTTTTAGTTTAACAAGTAGCATATTCACCAAGACATATGCGAAGATGAAATCAAAATATGAAAACCTATATTTTCATTTATATATCAACATGCAAAAGGGGTTGTGGAAAAATACAACCTAAAAGGTGTTCATATAGAATAACACGATTCCCCCAAAAAAGCAAGGTTGTTGGGTGAAAATCTTAACCAACATTAAAACCATGTACAAGTATGCCTTCGCTTGAAACTTGATTGATATTTGAATGTTCATTTTTTAATGTGTAAACAAACCTATGTCATAAGTCCTTGTGAATGTGTTGTAATAGAAATTAGAAAGCGAAGATGTAGAGGGATAGGTGCACAATACACCATTGTCTTTGTATTGTAACTTTGTCTATATTGACTTTATATTTAAAAAATGACCAAGAAATATTTTTTTGTATATTAATATTATTTTTCACTTTTTTTTATTCATTTTTAATTTCATAAGAGAAACATAAAATTTGTTTGAATCTAGTATTGTAATATTCCTATTTACACTAGATTATAGTCAATAATATAGATTTTTCTAATTTAGCATGTGAAATAACTATAATAAGTAAAAAGTAGCTAAGGGATAAAATAGAGCATATCTTGTTTGATTTATGTTTGGAATATGATAATGATTATAAATCATCATAGGACTATAATAGAGATCTAGGTTCCATTCACTCTAAATTTTGACTATTTAACCATTGGAAACTTTCATCCAAGTTGGACACATACATCGAAGATAGTGTTTTGATGTTGAAGATAGTGTCTAGAACACAATATAGCTCTATTTTTGAATCCATTGGTTGGATTTTTATAGGTTTATCTTTCATTAATTCAGACATATATATGTGTTGTACCTATGACTAGTATATAATTATAAGAAAATAGGGAAGTTTTTCTCAATTAAATGACCATGGGTATGAATACTAGGTATTTTCCCATGTATTTTAGGTGAGAAATGAATGAGGGTTGATATTATATTTATATCAATCCCTTTATAAATTAAATCACATTAAATCAATTTGGATCACCATTAGGATACATTTCATTTGAAAAAATAGATGACTTTAGGGCACTGGACACTTGCATTAGGTCAAGAATTGGAATATAAGTAAATTTTAATTATCA
This sequence comes from Torreya grandis, assembly GCA_037957365.1. Taxonomy (NCBI): domain Eukaryota; kingdom Viridiplantae; phylum Streptophyta; class Pinopsida; order Cupressales; family Taxaceae; genus Torreya; species Torreya grandis. The sequence continues at coordinate 417,164 of JARHVA010004418.1, forward strand.
TGGGAAAGATATAAGGCTTGGGTTATCAACATAATATTGGTCAGATTAAAATATAGGTGAAGACATACAAGATAGAGCAGATGCAAGACTTGAAAAAGTGGGAAAGGTACAAAACTAAGAGGAACAACCAAGGTCTGAGTTTTCTAAGTGTACAATACCAAGGTGTTATATAATCCAAAAATATCATCTACATTTGTGCCTTATTTAATGTAATAATGAAATTCCTAATTTAAATGAAAGGAATGCATCCTTGGGTGTGTATAACACACCTTGTCTTTGTGTATAACTTGAAGAATTGGAATATAAGTAAATTTTAATTATCATGGGAAAGATATAAGGCTTGGGTTATCAACATAAGATTGGTCAGATTAAAAGATAGGTTAAGACATACAAGATAGAGCAGATGCAAGACTTGAAAAAGTGGGAAAGGTACAAAACTAAGAGGAACAACCAAGGTCTGAGTTTTCTAAGTGTACAATACCAAGGTGTTATATAATCCAAAAATATCATCTACATTTGTGCCTTATTTAATTTAATAATGAAATTCCTAATTTAAATGAAAGGAATGCATCCTTGGGTGTGTATAACACACCTTGTCTTTGTGTGTGCCCAACTTGAGTGCTTTTTTGGTGACTAACTTGTAACCAAGAGCATGTTACAATATATAATTAGTGCATATAATATGAAATTGAAAGTAATTTCAATATATTTAAATTTAAAGATCAAGGTTTAGGAGTACACTTATGTGTCAATGTAACTACCTTGCCTATTGTCAAGTTGATTTGAAAAATATGTATCATTGTAAGTCTCTAAAACTAAGATTAGTAAATACACACACACATACACACATATAAAATGTATATATTCATGGAAATAGAGATAGAGAGAGATTGGAAGGTAGATGCCCCCAACCTTGGAGAAAAGGTGAGTTGTCACCTGGGAGTTGAGATTAGCTCAACCATGTAATATAATGATACTTATAACTTGGTTAGGCTAGATGATAAAATTAGTTTACACTTGAAAAAAATTTAATACTGAATGATTTAATCACTTCAACCATACCAAGAAAAGAACCAACTACTACAATATATAGCTCAATAAAGTCCATAAAATTCTTACAAGGGTATTAGTATATAAAAGTATATTATGTGGTAATAGTCCATAAAAGAGTTTTGAAATCTAAAACTAATTTGGATTTTGTAATACTAGGCATAAATTTCATAGCATATTCACCTTAGATACGTATCATGCTAAAATTGTGTATAACAATGGTATCAATGTATAAAATTCTACCATAACTATGAATCTGAATCATATACTTGTGTGCTTTGACCAATTCAAAAACTATGTAAGTATGAAGAACATGCTTCCAAAGCATGCCCCCACTATATATGGATAAATCTAAAAACTTATATAAGTACCATTATGTATAACATGTTTCCAAAACATGCCTCTACTATAATCTAGAGATGTTGAATACTAAAGAAGTGTGGACAATATTCTTCCAAAGCATGCCCCCAATGAATTTTAAAAATGTGCTAAGTATGGGGGAAATGCCTCTATGACATGACCCATGTGAACTAGGAATTTGACTAAGAAGAGGAGATTAGTATGGTGTTAGTGAATGAAACCAAATCAAAAACACACTAAGATAACATCTTCATGCCTAGTTACTAGGGTGAGATTAGTAATAAAAACAAATGACAAACACAACTAAAAAGTAAGGAAGAACAACAATAATTCCTTCACCTTCCTTGGATGCTCAAAATGCCTTTTTAGTAGTGGCTTTCTCAACTTTGAGCTCATGAAATCTTTGGAAATAGAAGCTTGTCTACCTCCATCTCTCCTTGACACCTTTGGCTTGTGGCTTAGATTGGATTAGAATCAATTTGGCATGGTACCACTAGTTAAATGAAGCTTTGTAATCAATTCTGCATTATAACTTTGCATAATCATGTCTTCAAATTCATGTGGTAGGGCCTCCTATTTATAATTTTTTGCAAATGTCTGGAATCAACTTGAACCATCTATCTCAAGATTGAGATGTGTGGCTAAGGATTAACCAATTATGTAATTAAAATTGATAAATAGGCTCATCAATATTTGGGATAGAGGAGAAATTAAGAGGCATGGAGGGCTTTGATGAGGCATCGGAGGCATGAATCCTAATATTTATGGCATTTATGGCCTAGGGATATCTTCCCAAGAAATGAGCTCACCTAATGATGTAGATATTAAATATTCATTTCCAAAATAAATTATTCAACAAGTTTCCATGGAATTATTAATTATACCTTGATTTAGGTTAATTAGCTCTTAAGCATGTTTAAGCACTTTATGCACAAATTACTCAAATTGATCAAAATGCCTTGTTATTGGTCTAAAATTCAATGGGATTGGAATTGGAAGTCAATATCAAATGTGTTGGATTTGTTATCCCATTTAGGATGTTATCAATATAAAATAACAAAGCCATACATCTTGTGTAAGATATTTGATAGGAAAGAGCAATCTAGAGCACCCAAGTGCAAAATTAGTATTTTAACTTGAAATGATCTGATCAAAGTTAGGTAGCCCATAAATTACATTACCTAATTTAATGATACTCTAGCCAAAATCAACACTTGAATATGTCAATTTCACATCATTTAGTGTGTTTTAGTGTTTTTAGGCCAAATTGTGCATTTTAGATGGAAATTGGTCAAAAGCCTAATCAGAGGTCATTGGTGGCTAGAATTAGGTGTCTGTAATTTGCCCCTATTTGGGAAGGTATTGCAAACTATAAGCATAACAATGTCTTCTCAAATAATGAAAGATGGCATGTATGCCAAGAAGATGATGGTTGAAGAAAAAATCTTCAAATGCTTTTGGGAAGCCTATGATGATGCCCCCTTGAGGGAGTGTTTTTCACATTTGTTGATGGGTGGTCCCTGGAAAAGAAACAAGAAGAAAGGTGGAATTAATCCATGGTTGAGATTAATCCAAATGATAACATTGATTTTAAAAAGGACACTGATTTACCCAAAAGTGGTTATAATCAAGAATAAAAGTCAAAATAATGATTTTACCATAGGCATTTATAATCATTAAGAGGACCTAGATTGGCTAAATATTATTGCTCCCCAGTTAGGGTTGATTAGCAATCATAACTCAAGGATATAACCTAAAATATAGATTAAAGATGAGTGGGTGAAAAGTGATGAAAAAGATGAATAGAAGAATAATATTGATCAATAGAAATAATTCAGTTGGAACTACCAATGAGGAGATGGTCATCCTTATTATAAATAATACAACTAGAATGTTCAATGGGTTGATTAGATCAAGGATGGGAAAAAGTATTTGCCAAGGTGCCAAGGAGAAACTTTTATGGCTCCATTGATTGTAGACCTTCTTGAAGCTGATTTTTTTTGTAGCATGTGATGGTAGGCTTCATGATATAACACCATAAATAATTATCCAAAATATGCATAACGACTGACTCTCGATCCAATAAACACTCAAAAATAATGCACCAATGATAAAAACCATAATGACAATGTTGATGTATAAATATGGATGCACTCAAGAATAATATGCTCAAGGAATCACCCAATGAACACATATAGACTGAGTCTAGGTAACAGTGTTAAAAGCATACAATAAACAACTTGAAATAAATAAACAAACAAAAAGCCTAAAAACAAAATCAAAAGAAAACATCCTAACAATGACTTTGCCCTAGTAGGGCAGATCAAGGATAACTGACTATGCCTAGATAGGATAAATATTTTTAGATTTTTGAAATGTAATGAATGTTTTTAGAATTTTGAGGTATCTTAACTTTATTGACAATGATAAGATACTTACTCGTAAAATGGTGAGAATGTTTGGTTTAGGTTGCTAAAAAAATGGTAAGAGCATATGCAAATGGGGATTGAGGTGATCTCAAAATGAATTGAGCATGAGCTACATAGCCCTGAAATGACCTCAATTTATAGTAATTCCATCCACATAAAAGGTAGGGAAAAACCAACTAGGTCTCAATAATTTCTCAAATCTGGAAATGACTAGTCAAATGAAAATAATAATGGCAAGGTGATGTGGAAATGCATGACAAACAAGTGTTTCCCCTAGTTTTCCCATAAGTGGTTATAACTAGGATACAATATCATAGGTAAATGATACTAATTTCCCCATAGCAAGTTATAATTAGTAGCAAGACTGGTGAGAGACTGATTTACCCCTAGGTGGTTATAATCAGGCTCACATAAACAAACCTGATACAGGATGGAAAATGAAAGATATCTTTCCAGATCAACTATCACACTACTTTAATAGACTATCATTGTAAACATGGATTGGATTCATTGTTGAAACTTGATCAGATTCCTCTCACAAAAAGTGCGAGAAGAACCAAAGGAACCAAGATCAGAATAGGATTGGGTAGGATGACTAAAAATAGGCTTTGGTCTAGATAGGAATGGAATGGTTAGATGGTATGGTATTTCTAAGGATAATGATGGTTTGATAAAATGGTAAGAGAGTATCCCATAAGGGGTAAGGTAAGGTAAATGGAAGGGTATGGAACAATGGCAAATGGGTATGGCAAAAGTGAAATGATATGGTACACATTTTTGGCCTAGGTGTGGTTTTTTATTTTGTTGTTCCTACTGATGGGGAGATGCACATCCTAATCAATAAATGATACAAAAAAATACTTGATCATGTTAATTGCTAGCCCACACCTCATCTAAATAATTTCTATATCAAGAACTAGTTACAGATTTGGTTATCTAGAATAATTTTGTGATTTTTGTTAGTCATTAATTTTAATTCCTTCAAGTGTCAAGACAAGGTATCTTTGTAGCCTCTACAAAGGGAAGTACAGCCATAGATGGTAAGTAAGTAAAAATAATGGATGGTAGGTTTGATTGTGAAATGTAATGGTCGATAATAATGGAATGTAGAAGGATTGGGAAATAAATGAAGATCAGGATGTTCAGTCACACGTAATGTTGTTGATGTTGGATTCAACATAACGTTGATTGTAGCAGGGTTAAAGACTTGTTCTCTTGATAGGACCATCAATTTTATTTTTTTTTGAGCCTGAGAGTAACTACCATATAATTAGGCTATAAATAGGAAGCTATTTTAATTTGATCTTTGATTTTTTTTCATCGAGCAGTGAAGAAATTTTGTGCTCAGCTATTGGTGCCTCAAAGAGGTTTTCACTAAAAAAATTGTCTTGATTGTCCCATAGCACCTATGAGAAGGTTTCACTAAGGAATGTTGACTTTTGAATTTGATTATCTTCCAGTACTTCCAAAAATGTTTCACTAGAAGATGTTGAGTTTTGACTTTGATTATCCCCTAGCACCTTTCAAAAGGATTCACTAGTAGAGTGTTCTTCTACTATATGAATGTGGTCTTTTCCTCCTTGCTCTTCTTCAACTACTATGTCACCATGGATGCAATTCAACAAAGTGTGATTCTATCAATCCTAATCAACACTTGTGGGAGATGGACTATCAATGATATGGCTATTTTGGTTGATGGTAATGGCCTACGGAATGGTAATGGAATGGGGAGAGGATGCATAATCCTTGTAGAAGATACTAGGATAACTTGTCTCAAAGTTGAATTACTCATCCTCAAAAACTATAAACAGATAAAAAATGTATTCAAATTGATTTACAAGGCATGTGTAATCAATGTTTTAATAGCCATGAATATATTCTTCTTTTGAATCTGATTTTAACCCAAGGGACTCTGATTCCAATGTTGAGATTGATGTTGATTCTGATTCTGATGCTAAATTTGATGTTGGTTAAAGAATAGAACCTGATTCTAACTTTGATTCTTCATCTAATTGGTACTTTGTTATAATGATGTCTTGTTGAATATTTGGTTTTGGACAATTAATGGCCTATGATGGCATAATGGGCTCTACAAAAACTATTTTGTCAGAGTGGGACTCCTTTAGGATGGGAAAAAGGTCAAGAGGAAATTCCTTAGACACTGGATTTTCAATAAGAGGCTCTTGAAAAATAGGCACATGGTTAAGGTAATGATTTACCCAAAGGTAGTTATAATCATTAATAAGTGACTCAATAAAGACTAGTTCATCAGAGTGAGACTCCTCAACAATTGGTATAAGATTAATAGGTGATTCATCATAGGTTAACTTATCACAAATGCTTGATTCAATAGAAACATCTTAGATTGGTTGGTTCTCTTAGCCTTAGTTTCCAATGAGTTAGAAAATACCAATTTTAAACATAGCTTGGTCTTCAAAGTATCAACTCAATTGAGATTTAGATGGGATTGGTTTTGGATGAGGAATGGCTTGTGGTTGGATAATGGTAGGGCATTGGGGAGCATGATTGCTTGCATAAGCCAAAGGATGAAGTCCTGAAATGGTAATGATAGGGTGTTGTGGGGATTCATTGCTTGCACAAGCTAAAAGACTAGGTCTTAGAATGATGAAGGGGCAATATGGATCTTGATTTCTCACATAAGACAAAGGATGAGGTCCTAGTATAGAAATGGTTTGGGATTGTGGAGCCCGATTACTCACACAAACCAAAGGATGAGGTCTTGGTATAGGAATGGTGCAACATTATGGTCTTGGAATAGAAATGGTATGATGTGGTGGAGCATGATTACTCACATAAGTTAAAGCATCTAAGTCTTCCTCATAAACCATATAATTCCAGTTGTGAGTTGGCTCATAAGTTGGTTCTTGACTATGTTCCATGTACTAATTATTGCAAAGAGGGTATGGATTTGTATCCCAAACAACATTATCTATAGTTGGGTCTTCAAAGTTATCCTCTCAAGCCTCTTCATACAATCAAGGTCTTGAGTTGGATTTTGTGGATTTTGAATATGTTCCCCATATGGATTATTGTAGGAAGAATAAATAAAACTCCTTAGAAAATATTTCTCTATAAGGGTTTCTAGTAGGATTTTCTGTGGTCATTCTATCATAAGTTGTATTATACATGACTCCACCATAATTTTAGCTAGACATATTCACATAAATGATGAAATCTCTAACACAAAAAGGCTTAGAGTTCTATAAGCTCTAAAAAGTTATCCAAAGGATAAATGGTTCAAACTTGGTCTAACTTGGTTGAAGGGGTGGAGTTGTATCTCCAATATGGTCTAAAAGTGGAGTTGTATCTCAAAAATGGTTTGAAAATAGAGTTGTACCTCCAATGTGGTTTGAAAATAGAGCTATATCTCTAAAATTATTTGTGCTAAGACTTGGCATAAAATAGTCTAACATCAAATGTCTAATGTCTAATGTTATATGCACAAAAGCTCAAGTGTCTAAATAAAAACTGGCATGTCAAAGATCTAGGTCAAAGTGTTCCAAACAAGGTCTAAACTAAGAAAGGGAAAAGTTGAGTTAATATATCTCTTGTCCAAATGTGGATTCAAAAGCTAGGCTCAAACAAACAGGCATGTGATAAGACTTTTGGCCAAATGACATCAAAAGCTAGACTTGAAACAAAGGATTGATTTAAATTTAATCTAACAAGTTTATAAACAAATTTGACATAGACCTATAAAATGGAATCAAACATAAACATGATCAATTGGCATAAAGAATAAGACAAAAGGCTCTTTGAGAAAGGTTGTGTTCTCCTAAATAAAAGCAAAAATAATGATGAGGATAGGTACTGAACAAACAAACCATCAATAGTTTTTAAATATAGGTAATCGATTAACCAAATTTATGCAACTTGAAAGAGAAAGATCTATATATCAACCCCATAAATTGAGGCGTAAATAGAAATCAATCAATGTTTAAATCTAAACTTAACAAGGTTAATTGAAAACTTAATGTTGAGAACTAAGTTTTACCAAACAAGCTAGACAAGATTAGACAACATGAAGGTGCATAAATAAGGTTAAAATGGTTGATGTGACATGGTTTGAAACAATGATTTTTGATACAAGGTGAAATAAGTCTTGAAACAAATTGAGCAGCCTAACAGCATAAGAATGCTTGAATGATGTGGTCAATGTTATGTTTCTAAACACTCAAAGGCAAAATGGTTTTGACATGTTTTGGGTAGCATAACACTACCCTCTACAACTCAAATGACACACGCAAATAAGTTTAGCAAAAATTTCAAGGCACAAGTGTGGTGTAAAATGACCAGGATAGCTCCTCTTTAGATAAAAGGGTGACATATAAACAAATTAGTTTTAACATGGCTTATGAACAAACAAATAATTTTTAGTCTCAAAACATACCAAATAAAAATGACCAAAATACACTAAGTATAATCATCTAAATCCTAGTAAGGGTATGGCAATGTGGGGTTGACTAAACTATCAAGCTTTTGAATGTTTCTATGGGAATCAATTGCACAATGACTTTCACGTCAAATGATGTAAAAGACAAGCACAAAAATTAGGTGACCACGACATTGGCTAGTTATAAAAGGGTCTAGTCCTTTTTACAACCACTACATCCTATTGTTCGCTTAGTGTAGTGTGATCTCTAAATGCACATACGTCCCATGTACAACTCCAAAGTAGTAAGTGAAGTCAATTTTGAGAGGTGAAACCCTGGGTCAAATCTTCCCTAAAGAACTCTATAGACACCAATATTGTGTCGACCCTCCCTTGGTCTACTTCTAAACATTTACACACTTTATTAATTTAAAATAAATTACTTATTTTAAATTAATGACATCTCCCTAGAAACCTCACCTTGGACACCTCGCCTTTAGACTATTTCTCACCCTGTGAGTCACCCATGACCTATTCTCACTCCATCCTAACTTCCTAACTAACTCTTGTGCCTAATAAACCCATCTTCTAACTGTTCTCCAATGGCAAATGCACTTGGTGGATGGAGAAATGGACAAAGGGATAAAAATAGCCCTTTTACCCATTCTTTATCCATTGACATTGGTCAACTATCAGCCAATGCTGGCGGGATCATCGACGTCGATTACATAACCGAGTTCTAAACTTGAGCTGAGGCTCTTTTCTCTTTTCTCTCTCTCTGGCCCCTGACTCTTGGAGATCAATGCACACACTCTGAGACAAATCATCAAAATTTGACTAACGCTCCCTTGGATATAGAAACTCTACGCAAGTCACTCAAGATTAAATTGGAACATTGTACGAGGACCTCGACATCAGCCACAATAGGAATAAGTGTTCTACACCACTGATTCTTCATCAAGTAGAGCTAAGTATTCTTCTACCTCTTATTTCATTAATTTAGAATACATTAGTAATTAGTTTCTATTTACTATTTCTAAATACTATCAACCCAACTTGACTTTCTTCCTGGAGAGACTAAAAAGCCTTCCCCTTATCCTTACTCTCTTCTCATACCTATTCCCGACCTTTGCCCCTTCTCAGACCCTATTCACTGTCCTGCAACCCTGCACAAACCTTCAAGTTTCTAGAGTCTTTTGTTGACCACAGACATAACCCTAAAACCCATCCAAGGCCCATTGCCCTAACCGACATTGACCACAACCCTGACCGACATCGGCAGTATAACCGATGTAGCACCATTGACCAACTGACCTCGGCAGGACTACCGACGTCGGTGACTGTGACATACAGACTGCAAAGAAATAGGTACGCATTATCTATTTTCCTCTTTGTTATTCATTTGTCATTTATTTATTTATGACACTTTTACTTATAAATAGTGGACTGTCATCCCTCATAGAGCTTTATGCTTTTGGGACCAAGCGCGTAGCTTGGCAGTCCACCATATCCTATTCTCACATTTTTTGTGTTTAAGTCTTATTCTTTCTGCAGGTGTTTCCTCCACAGCTAAAGAGGAGCTCCTACAATGCTTGGATATGGTGCACAACTTAATTCAGGTATCAATCAAACCCCTGACCTTTAACTTTAGTTTCTTCTTCTTCTGAATGTAGATAGCAAAAACATAGAGAAACATTCTGGCACGCCCAGTGGGACCATGGAGTTTTTCTTGGGTTCATTCTTCTAAAAAGCAAGTTTTCATATAGTTGCATTAGGGAAATATTCTCTTCTTGCATCCTTATTCTATCTTTTTATTTTGAAAAAAAACCATTAGCACAAGTTAAAAAGAACATCTTTCTTTTTCTTCTTGTCACTTCTTGTCTGCATCTTAGAGTAGTGAAAATTCATACTCTTAACCTTTTCTCCACTTGTTTGCATCTGAACAAAACATTTCAATTTGGGTTAAAAAAACTATTGCATTTCATTCTTGCTTGAATGCATACTTAGCTCTCTCACTTAGTAATTAAAAATGCATTATGAATAAATCATAGTGCACATATGTTACACAACCAGACCACAAGCACATCAAATTAAACATTTAAACATACTTGAGACAAGGCCCATCTAGGATTTCATCACCTAGCAGATACCTTACCCTTCCTGGTGATCCTACTTAGACTTCACTACCAAGGGGAGGACCCACTATGTTCTCTGGCAGAGTATAAACTATAGGCAAAGTATTATTTGGCTAAACGGCCCAGCTCGGCTCTGGGTTTGTGAAGTGAAGGGAGCAAGCCCCAGCACCAAGCCACGTACAAAACCTAACATAGATTTTTGAGCACCAAAACATAACCCAAAACCAACCATAGACTTCCTCTTTAGGACCCGTTCTAAAAGCCCAATTCCCAAACATATTCTTCTAAGCCATAAGCCACCAGGACTCTAAAATTTATTCTTAGGAATTTAACATTTAGAGGTTGCTTGCCATCATCTATTTTGCTCTTTTTATCTAAGTTTTTGAGCTAGTAAGGTCACATTCTTAGGTCCAAAAACAACTCAGAATTTCTTTTTCTTCCAAAAACTTTTAGTTTTTTGAGTTTCTAGAGATACACAGAAACTGACATTGGTTCTTCCACCGACGTCGGCAACTCATCTTCACCGACATCGGTTATCTGACCAACATCGGCAACATATCCTCACTGACATCAATTTTTCCACCTATGTCGGTCACTATCAACAAAAATCTTTCCAAAACAGCAAGCTTAAAACCCAACTTTTTTGTTGTTAAACACAACTTCTAGTTTTTTGAAACTGAAGCATACAGTTTTTAGAACCTAAAATCTATTTCATCTTGAATGGTTTTGACTTGTATTCAAGCCAAATCTCTTGTTGACCACGCAAGGCAACAACCACTCCCACCTTCACCTTCTATACCAAGTCATCTAATGGAGTATACTTCAGAAACTAAGCGTACTCCTATCCAACCAACCCCCGATCGACTTCCAATTGTTCTCAAAGGAGATCAAGACTTTGAGAGATTCCTTGACCTCAATGTCAAGGCTCTCCAACACTATCTTGCAAGAAGCCAAATGTGAGACCTTCAGGTAACCTTGTTTATGGGATGCCAACTTCCTTAGTTGAAATGGCAATGATATCAATAGCATCTATTAACCAACCTATGGCCACTCAGGCCATTGCCTCGACTAGTAACCCAACCATGGCCAATGTTCAAGATTTGGCCTCTCCTTCTATTTTTGGACCTACCTCCATTGGGGTTTCTATACCCCCTCAACCACAAACAATTCAACCAAGATCTACACCTTTTCAGAACTTGATTGTCTCTATCCCACCCATTCTTACACCCATAAATACAAGAGTGACTACCTATCCTTTAACTAGTGTCACCACCATCCAACCACCCTTGGCGGCATCTAGTCAAGTTGTGCCCTCTAACTTCATGGCACAAGCCCCCTTGACCTCAACATCAGTCCCCATGATGAACTACCAATATGTTGCATCTACAAATATGCAACCAAGTACATCATATGCCCCTCCCAATGCCTTCCAAGTACCCTATAACTTAGGGGGTGCCCCGCCTATCAATCCATCTATCAATATAATAATGATGCTGATGGATAATATGTCCAACCTTGAGACATCCATTTCCATTTTAAGCAATATTCTTTCATATGAACAAATTTGTAATGAATCCATCCACCCTTTGGTCCCTATTAGACCATACCCTAGCCAATGGGAACTCCAAAAATTTACTCGCTTTCGGAGTAAAGAAGACCCAAAACAATATCTATGAGCATTTAGACATGCTTGCTACCTTATAGCACATGATGATGCGTTATTACTTTGCACATTTCCCATGTCACTTTCTGGTGCCGCCCTTGATTGGTATAGTTCTATTACCAGTCATTCTCTTTTTACCTTCACTCAACTAGCTCAGCTATTCCTCAACCACTTCTCAATCAACATCACTAAGAAGGCCTCCATCACAGACCTATATTCTAGTAGACAATTTGATGATGAGTCAATAGCTGACTTCATTGCCTGTTGGAGAGGTTTAATCAACCAACTCTCCTTTTCATTACCTCAACCTGAGCTCATTGAGCTCTTTTCAAGAGCATGTGCCAAACACATCTCATCTATTTTGTGGGTTCAAACTTTCTGCACATTTGATGAAGCTTTCACCATGGCCCGAAAGCTTAAACTCTGTGTTATTGAAGAAGACAAGGTCAAATTGTGTAGCAAAAATACCAACGCAAAATCTAATGACCCTTCATCCAAATCTTCTTCCTCCCATTCCAAGTCCAAGGGATTGGCAAATGTTGTGGTACTTAGGTCATCATCTTCGACTACCACTAACCAAACTGAACCCTCCACACCACAAAGCATCACAAAACAATTCCAACAATGGTATATACAGTGTCAATACACTCCAATAGGAGAATCATACACTTTCGTGTTGGATAAACTAGTGAAGCAGGGGGTCCTCGATCTCTCTCAAATATGACCTGTCCAATTTAACCCCTCACAAGCCATCCCTGCATGGTATAGGGAAAATTACTTTTATAACTATCATCGTGTCAAAGGTCATGACACAGACAATTGTAAAACCTTTAAAAATGTTGTTTAAGACATGATAGACAAAGGGGACCTTGTTTTGGATAACCCAAATGTGTCGGCTAACCAAAACATAGACATCTTTAGGCAACCATTCCCTAACCATCCCCCAAGTCAAAACAATGTTCAGACCATGACCGATGACCCCCAAAAGCACAACATACGCACAGTCAACATGGTCTTTCCTTTTATTCCTGACCAACCTCTCCCATAATCTGAAGAGGTTAGTCAACCCATTTCTCCACCACAGGTAGAAGAGCCTATTCTATCCATATCACCCCCATGACATCAAACACCTCCTCTACCCATTCTTCTACCTCGTGAGGAACCCGTATTACCTATTCTTTTTTGCCCCCATCATCCCTCTTCTTCTACCATGGAAGAAGTTACCATTCATACCCCACGCCCTCATGTAGAAGGGGCCATAATCCCTCTACTTCACCCTTTAGAGGAACCTTCCTCTCCTATTTTGCCTCCACCAATGGAGGATATTCCTCCATCCACCCCTCTTTCACACATAAGAGAGTCTACTTTGACCTCTCCTATATTGGAGGATGCTTTGACGGCACCAATGCCGGTGGCCTCACCCTCATCCTTCTTATCACCAATGGGGGATCATACTTTTCTTGCTCCTCGACCATATGTTGAAGGCATGATCACCCCTACGCTCTATCCACTTGAAGAGCTAAATTCTCCAATCCCTTCTCCACTGAGAGAAGCACTTGTCACTTTACCTACTTCGATCGAAGAAGATCCAGTGATAGTTTTCTCTTGCCTTTGGCCTAAGATCACTACATCCAACACATTTTTGCTCTCGCTATCACCCAAATCCACCATAGGACTGATTGTAAAGCCTCACATGACATCACCTAAACCCTTTTCTCGATTAGTAGAAAACTTAGGATTTTTCCATTCTAGGAACCTAAAACATGAGGCACTATGGGAGCGACTTAAGACTCCTTATCCTACACATCCCACCTCAATTTATACTGCCAATCCTTTTGCGACTACTCAAACCAAAGTCTCTAACAAGGATCAGGCTTCTACTTCCAAATCTTTAAAAGCTCAACCTTCCACACCTGAACCCAAACCCTCACAGGTGTCTACCATGCCAAAACAGGTTAAATCCCTTAGTGTTCACCTAGTATCGAACCTCACTCACCCACAAGTGAAGGTAGATTTGAACCTCGCCCCACACAATAATGGTTCTAGCATTAAACTAAAGAAGGCTATTAAACCATGTCGGAGAACTCCTCCCCCACCTTCACCATTACCCTCTATTTGGGTCCACATCCTTCTACTTTAATAAGAGTGCTCCCTAATCCAACACCTTACAAAACCAAATTGCCTCCATTAGTCCCTCTACTCATCAAACATATATTTCCTCTAAAAAATTCAGCACCTCTCACCAAGAAAGTGCCATCTACACGTGTAGCCACACCACCACCTAAAAATGTGGTATGAAAAACTCCCCCTACAACTCTTAGATAGAAGTTGTTGCCATTAGTGGGTTCTTATGCTTTGATGTTATGTTGATTGTTGTAGTTTTCTAGCATCGTTCTCCTGCCTATTAAGCCATACTAACTTCTCAGATCAAAACCATCTTGGTTCGATGACACTAAAATTTGTGTGTATCATCACACACCTGGGCATGATACTGAGCATTGTTGTGCTCTTAAAGTTGTCATCTGCCAACACCTCAAAAAGGGCACCCTTCTCATTAAGGACCCCTTTGACAAACTACTAACACCATCCCATGCCTCCCAAACCTCCTCACCTTCATCGGGATCCCATCATCAAACTATGGTCCCTCTACCACCTTCTCCCCCTTTATTCGAGATTAACACTATTAATGTGGCCACCAGGTCACAAACCTTAAAGGATAAAGGAAAAGAGAAGGTTTCTTTCCCTTGGACATATCCATTCATCAAGCCTTCTCAACCACCAAAACCCAAGATTTCAATCTTGGGCACATCTCAACCAACATCTTCAGAGACAATTCGTGACTCCATGGTGAAACAACTTCACCAAACCCTGTGAAGACATCTTTGTATGACCTAATTCAAATCTCTCCACAACATCACCAAGCCTTAATCAAAGCTTTACAAGCAGTGGAGGTCCAACTTGAAGACCCCCAACCATTGGCTGCTCTAGTCAAATCCTTACCAACTGTTGCCTCCATCACCTTCAATGATTCTGAGATTCCAAACTACAACTTGGAAGATCAGGATCCCACCCTCTCAAACTAACCCTCTCAGGAAAAAGCTTCATAGGATGCATCTTTGCATCACACTCCTTGTTAAAAAGGAGCTTCAATGTCTTCTCTCCATCTCATTTATCCAACCCATTGATTATCCGCAATGGGTGTCAAACATTGTCCCTATCACAAAAGCAACTGGGGGACTTCAAATTTATACTAACTATCGCAACCTCAACTAAGCATCAACCAACTTCTTAATCATCTTCATATCTACCAACATCAACCAAACCATGCCTACAATAAAAATCTAAAAGAGCGAGATTTCAAAATTAGAGATCTCATCCTTAAAGGAAACCAACACGTGACCAATATGGAAAGAAGCGAATGAGGCAAGTTTGCTCTTAATTGGCTCAGATCAGGCACTATCTATCTTCTCTTAAAGGCTGACCAAAACTTGAGCCCCTTAATGCCTTACATCTGTGACCATTCTATTATTAATCAAGTAATCATTCACTTGATGTTTAACTTGAGCTCATCTCTTGAGCTTCCCCCATCATCTTCATTCCTATTCCTTTCAACCCTTTTTCCCTACAAACATTAGTTAACCCTTTTTTTAATGCTTTATCCTAATAAAAGGGAAACCCCTAAACCTCTATAGCCTAGTCCATGACTAATAGTTCCATCAACACAAGAATATAAAACTGTGATGCCTAATAAAATATTAAAAGGTCATAAACTATCAATGTAGACTGCTCCCTTGAAGGACAGCTGTATACTTGTTGTAATTAGTAGATTGCTCCCTTGAAGGATAGTGATTCAAAGACATCAAAACTTATAAAGCAAAACATAGACCACTCCCTCAAAGGATGGCTATGCCCAAATTTTGATACCATAAATAGCACCCTCTCAGAAGCTTCCCACATCGATTAGCTTCACATGACCACAAAACAAAGTAACATCCCCAAGTAGATTTCTCGCATTGATCAGTCTACCAAAAAAAAATGACTGATAAACTATTAAGTCATGGACTTGCCTATAGTCATTCTCAGGGCCACCTATAAAAGGGGCAAAGTTATCCCTGCTAAAAAGGGTTATGCTATCCTCACATATCACATAATCACACCTATTACACTAAAATACTCAAGGGATTTTGAGCTCACTTAATGTCAAGTGATTAGAGTACTTCTTTAACAAAAACTAATGGTCAATGACATAATGCATGAATGGGGATTTTGTTTACAAAAACCCTATCTATGCTATCATTATGGTTCTTGTCAATGAAAGAGAAACGCCTTTCACTTCTTATCCACCTTCGTCACATACAACCAAACCAAACCAAAACATGTTCTAACCATTAACATAACATCATGATTTATTTAATGTAAATACCAATTTGTGTTATGTAAATTATCATAGCCCATTCACATTAGTTTCTATGGAAAACTATCAACCAAACACAATTTATGTCAAGCATATACCATCACCAATATGGAAACTTGCTGAAGCATAAATACACTCATTTCATTTTTAGCATACACCATCACAAATATGGAACATTGCTAGGGATGAAAAACCACATCACACTATGTTACAGGATACATCATCACGTAAAATGGAAAAGGATGTAACATCATCATACACTCATCATTTCAAAACATAACCAAACCAACCAACAACCTCTTTGAATCCATTTTCCCTTTTTTGGGAGAACTACATTGGCCTGAGGCCCTTAAAATAGGGGCTATGCAGGTAGCACTCAGTTGACATGGGGTCTTCTGAGGTTAGCTCGGCCATTCATTTGTTCATCTACCTGATGGACCAACCATATAACCTTTAACCATGACTTAACCTAGTCAAAACCAATCCATAACCTACCCTCTTCTTCCCTTTTGGGGAGAACTACATTAGCTTGAGGCCCTTGCATGGGCTATGTAGGCAACACTCAGTTGACACGGGGTCTTCTGAGGTTAGCTCGGCCATTCATTGGTTCATCTACTTAATGGACCAACTATCTGAACCAGCCCAAAATCATGACCAAACAACCAGCCCTGACACTGTAGAAGTCACTTTAAACTTCTCATGGGGCACATTGGAGATCACATACATCTCCTTGACCACAACAAACAACACTTGAGATCACTTATATCTCAGCCCAACTCGACCAATGACCTTGAAGATCATGACTATTTCCTCAGACCATGACCACTTTTGAGATAACTTTGCATTGGTTGTTTTGATTGCATATATGTTACCTCACGAATAGTTAGCAAATTGTACACAACCCACATTACGACCCTCACACCTATTGTCAGATCATGCCCAAGTTGATCCCCAATATTTGTGACATTTTCATGTTTTCCAGGAGCACTTCCTAAGCCCAGGATACTTGGAACACGATTACCATTAGAGGTACAGCTTTGATCAATTAACCCAATCAGCTACCACTAATAAGCTGGGGACTGGTTATTTTAGTTTTAGTCCTCCTCGACCATTGGAGCTACCACTTTGATCATTTAACCCAATCAGCTGCCACTAATAAGCTAGGGACTAGTTAATTTGATTTTAGTGCTCCTCGACCTTATTTGCGATAATTTAACCTACTTATCATGTGAAGTGGTATACATGCAATCTCCACTATTGCAACGTTCACACTCCAACTTCACCTTACACATCCACTGCCTATCGAATCGACACCTGATATGGGGTTCCCTTCTCTCGATTTCCACTTTGAGGGGGAATACCTTATCCCATACCTGGGGTAGCTTACTCCTATTTTTGTCTTGTAATTCGTCAGAACAACCAACAAGACAAAAAGGGGTAAATGTAGACACCAATATTGTGTCGACCCTCCCTTGGTCCACTTCTAAACATTTACACACTTTATTAATTTAAAATAAATTACTTATTTTAAATTAATGACATCACCCTAGACACCTCACCTTGGACACCTCACCCTTAGACTATTTCTCACCCTATGAGTCACCCATGACCTATTCTCACTCCATCCTAACCTCCTAACTAACTCTCATGCCTAATAAACCCATCTTTTGACTATTCTCTAATGGCAAATGCACTTGGTAGATGGAGAAATAGACAAAGGGCTAAAAATATCCCTTTTACCCATTCTCTATCCACTGACGTCAGTCAACTATCGGCTGACGCCAATGGGATCACTGACGTCGGTTACATAACTAAGTTCTAAACTTGAGCTGGGGCTCTTTTCTCTTCTCTCTCTCTCTGGCCCCCGACTCTTGGAGATCGACGTGCACACTCTGAGACAAATCATCAAAATTTGACTAATGCTCCTTTGGCTACAGAAACTCTATGTAAGTCACTCTAGATTAAATTTGAACATTGTACGAGGACCTCAACATCAGCCACAACAGGAATAAGCATTCTACACCACTAGTTCTTCATCAAGTAGAGCTAAGTATTCTTCTACCTCTTATTTCATTAATTTAGAATACATTAGTAATTAGTTTCTATTTACTATTTCTAAATACTATCAACCCAGCCTGAATTTCTTCTTAGAGAGGCTGAAAAGCCTTCCCCTTATCCTTACTCTCTTCTCATACCTATCCCTGACCTTTGCCCCTTCTCAGACCCTATTCACTATCCGGCAACCCTGCACAAACCTTCAAGTTTCAAGAGTCTTTTGTTGACCACAGACATAACCCTAAAACCCATCCAAGGCCCATTGCCCCGATCGACATTGACCACAACCCTGACCAACATCGGTAGTATAACCAACGTCGGCACCATTGACCAACTGACCTTGACAGGACTACCGATATCAGTGACTGTGACATACAGACTACAAAGAAATAGGTATGCACTATTTATTTTCCTCTTTATTAGTCATTTGTCATTTCTTTATTTACAAAACTTTTACTTATAAATAGTGGACTGTCATCCCTCATGGAGCTTTACGCTTTCGGGACCAAGCGCGTAGCTTAGCAGTCCACCATATCCTATTCTCACATTTTTTGTGTTTAAGTCTTATTCTTTCTACAAGTGTTTCCTCCACAGCCAAAGAGGAGCTCCTATAATGCTTGGATACAGTGCGCAACTTAATCTAGGTATTAATCAAACCCCTGACCTTTAACTTTAGTTTCTTCTTCTTTTGAATGTAGATAGCAAAAATGTAGAGAAACAAACTCATGGGAGGTAATGATGTCCCCCTCACGATCCAAGTATGCATGAAATAAAGAGAGCATGATATAGAAAGACTTTAGGGTCATTTTCAAGGTCGCCCAAACTATGACAAATTTTTAGGGAGTGCTTTAGATGACATTCTTTCTAAGCCTTGGACTAGGCTTTTTACAATAGGAATTGTGCTTTTGATTCCAAGGGTTACCTAAAGGGGATAAATGAAAGAGCATACAGGCAACACCCCTCTCTTTGCTAAACAAAATTAGATCAAACAACTATTGAAGACAAAAATGATGAGTGTGTTCAATTTTAAGCCCAAAATGAAAGATTTGGTGGTGTTAATTTGGCCCCTTGGTCTTAATTTGTAAATTTGAAAGCTAACTACAAGATTTAATTAATAGCACCCTAGATGATTTCATTAAGAACCAAAAACAAGATTCCTAATTCATTTTAAAATCATGCCAAATATGTCTTAATATCATATTTTAACAAGTTCCAAGTCCATTGATTACCTATCTACCCTTAAGGCATCACCCCAAAAGTAAATATGTTAGATTAGAAACATTTTAAATAGATTTTCAAAATTTTGTGAAAAATCTATGAAAATTGAAGCTAAAATAATGTCAAATTCTAAAAATTTAGGAAAAAACATGTGGTTTTAAAAAAAATCATCCAAAATAGAGTCGGTATGACCCCAAACCAAGCATTTTAAAATGGCATATTAGCTCTTAGGATTTGTGTTTTTAATAAAAACACAGTGACCAACATCGGTTCTATAACCAATGATGGTTTTACTAATCGATGGTGGTTACTATGTAAACCCGTGATGAAGAAAAATGGAAAAATAAAGTTAGAAAATTAACTTGTGAAAGTTTTAATGATCCAAATGAATATTTTAATGTTTTATAATGATATTCTTCATGTGTTGGATGCATTTAGTCCCACTATTCATGCCATTATGTGAACTAGGAATTTGACTAAGAAGAGGAGATTAGTATGGCATTAGTAAATGAAACTAAATTAAAAACACACTAAGCTAACATATTCATGCTTAGTTTCTAGGGTGAGCTTAGTAACAAAAAAAAAGAAATATAACTAAAAATTAAGGAAAAACATCAAGAATTCCTTCACCTTCCTTGGATGCTCCAAATGCCTTTATAGTAGTGGCTTACTCAACTTTGTGCTCATGAAGTCCTTGTCAATAGGAGCTTGGATACCTCAATCTCTCCTTAGCACATTTGTCTTGTGGCTTGGCTTGGCTTGGAATCAATTTGACATGGTAACACTATTTGTATGAATTTTTGTAATCAATTTTGCATTATAACTTTGCATAATCATGTATTCAAATTCATGTGGTAAGGCCTCCTATTTATAGATTTTTGCAAATGTCTAGAATCAACTTGAACCATCCATCTTAGGATTGATATGTGTGGCTAAGGATTAATCCAATTATGTAATTAAAATTTATAAATAGGCTCATCAATATTTGGGATAGAGGAGCAATTAAGAGGCATGGAGGGATATTATGAGGCATGGGAGGCATGAATCTTAATATTTGTGGCATTTATGGCCTAGGGATGTCTTCCCAAAAAATGAGGTCATCTGATGATGCATATATTCAATATTCATTTTCAAAACAAATTATTCAACAATTTTCCATGGTATTATTAATTATACCTTGATTTGGGTTAATTAGCTTTAAGCATGTTTAAGCACTTTGTGCATAATTACTCAAATTGATTAGAATGCCTTGTTATGTCAGGGAATCTAGAACAACAAACATGTTTTGACTCCACTGTTAGGACCCGGAAGTACCATTGATTACTAAGTACAAGCAACTTAATATGCAGAATTAAACCAGAAGTAACAAGTAACTAGAATTCAAAAATAACATAGAATATGAGAGACAATACCCAATTGTATTAATACTCTTCCAAAAAAGAATTACAAATGAAGAGATGCCACACTCTTCCCACCTTACAGGCTTCCCACACCAAGTGTTCAGTAATTCACCTTCAAGAGCTCACTCTCTCTCTCTTACGATCCCAACACACAACTCAAACACAGAGTTGGTGTTCACCTCTAACCAGTTAGTATCACTACTACCAGTACACAAGTGCTCCATGCACTCCACAAGTGCTCCACGCACTCCAAGTACACAATCATACTCCAAGTAGATCTCCCCTGAACTTGCAACAACCTACAACTCAAATGATCTTACTTTGGAAGGAACTACCTTGCCTTCCTCTTTGCTCTCCAACTGAGTACACACCGTACTCCAAGTAGATTCTGCCTAATCTTGCTCCCTGTTGTGTTGCTGTCACCTTGATTCTGCTACCACACACATACATCTGCAGATCAATGATCTTACTTACCATGTAGATCTCCAAACGTGGCCTTTCACACCTACTAACCAAGATCCTACATACATGAAGAATCCTTTTGATTTTCTAAACCAACACCCATACTTGGCACTGTGGCACTAGGAGGAACACACCATGCTCTCTTCACTTTGAAGGAGCTAATATTTGCTCTCTTACTCTCTAGCACAAATTACAATATAGCCCATGAGTCTCTTAAATAGATCTCATGCAAACAATAATTAGACACCTAATTACAATAATTAGATCCACAGGTCAAGACTAAAATTAGTGGTCTTCATGCAAACAACCGGTTCGTTAACGAACTGTCTGTGGAACTCGCAGTTCAAAACTGCATAGGCGACTGACATCAATCCCTATCTGCCTAGGGGTGACTGACGTCGATTGATATCTGACCATCGTCGGTGACTTCCTGTCTCCACCTGACCGACGCTGGTTGGCCTGACTGACGTCGGTGACTGTGACACTCAGCACCCTCCTCCAATGTCTGCATCAGTGAAGCTTTTAGCTCCACAACCTAACATGTTATTGGTCCAAAATTAAACTAGATTAGAATTAGAAGTCAATGTCAGATGAGTTGGATCCATTATCCCATTTAGGATTTTATCAACATAAAATAATAAAGGCATGCATCTTGTGCAAGAGATTTGATAAGAAAGAGCAATCTAGAGCACCCAAGTGAAAAATTAGCATTTTGACTCAAAATGATCTCATCAAAGTTAGCTATCCCACAAATTGCATTGCTCATTTAATGATACTCTAGCCAAAATCAACACTTAAATATGTCAATTTCACATTATTTAACATGTTTTAATGTTTTTAGGCCAAATTATGTGTTTTAGGTGGAAATTGGTCAAAAGCTTGGTTAGAGGTCATTGGTGGCTAGATTTCAGTGTCTACAACCCATATTAATATGCCCCCCTTTGAGGTGAAGGAAAGATAGGAATTGGTAGTTACCTTACCTTAAACATATAATATAACCACATAATCTGTGAATAGATCATTGTGGCATATAGAACGAACATGTCTAGGTAGATATATCATTGAAGTGCATATAAAGAATGTGATCACATGAAGGCCTAAGATGCATGATAAGGATCATGAAAACTTATAGATAGTAATAGTATATTCTCAAAAAGTAAATCAAGAACACACACAAGATCACTCAAAAGAAAGTCCAAATGCAATGGTCCAAAGATACCACAAACAATGGGCATGTTCAAATGCCACATAATCGAAGGGACATGCTTAGCAAATGTACATAAAATAAGAGTGACATATGAAAATGTCCATATAATAAATAGTGACATATTCAAATGAGTGAACAAGGAATACAATAGCAAGGCAAGACATTCAAGGAAGTACATAAATTAAAGCATAACAAACCAACATAAACATGTCAGAATATCCCATGGATAAAATGTGTTAGGGAAAAAAATTCAAGTGTATAGCATATAAAGTACCATGTGTAAGATATAATCATGGTTAAAGTCATGTGTAAGTACTTATGTAAGCTAAAACATGATAATGTAGTATGATAATCAAACCATATAACCTATGTGTATCAAGATCAAATAAGCATATGCCCTGAATGTCTACATGACATGAGTAGAGGGAAGGTGGAACATCTAAAATAGGAATATATCATGTATTTGTGGATGTTTGTATCACTTTATAATAACAATGTGACACTCATGTGCATATGTATAAGTAATTAAATATACAACCCATCAACATGGAGCTAATACATAGATTTCAAAGATCTAATTGAACATGGAGATGCCTAAAATATTTTTGGATTTTTTATTTTTTTGGAATTTTGAAATATTTGAAAAGGAAAGATCATCTTATGATGTCATCTAATAGATGGTAATAAATATCTCCCCACTATGAACCTAGTTTAACAATTGTGATGTTATTGAAGATCATGTATAAGTTCAATATATGTCACAGTAGTATTGGTGATGTTAATTTCATGTAGAATAGGACTATGTGGTCATGAATCAGTAGTAGTAGTAATAGGAGTATGGGTTTGTGGAAACCATTTATTTATGCTATGTGGTTTTTTTAGACTAACAATAGTATAAACATGTTTAGATGCTCTAGATATCTAAATGTGGTGTATAGTGTATGGGGATTCCACGTAATAAAATATATATATCTGATGTAATGGTCTCTCAAGTACTAGATGCCTAATAAAGGGGATTGATTATTACTTACCCTTTTGTAGTGAATTAGCCTTAGTAGGCTTGGTAATTAATGGTTTGGATATAAGTTTCTCTTGTTCAAGATGATGCTCATAAGGAATTCTATAAACTATAATTACCTAATTAGCATGAATGTATTTAAAACACCCATGCATTATAAAATTTATTGATCAAAGTGTATGGATCTAAGGTCTTTCCAAAAATATATCAAAGATGCTAGTGGAATGTATAAATAAAAATGTAGTAACCACATGTGTAGGAGTGACCTATAAATGTAGGTATATCTCACTAAGAACTTTCTAGGAGGTGTAGACACCCTGCTTTGGCCATAACTATGCTTTAAATGGACTTCAAATTGGTTTCTACCAAACAAGTGTAAATTATGCCTAGGAATCACTAAATGTCTCCATTTTGTCTACACATTGAACATTAGTACTCATAATCATGTTGAGGCATACCTTTTTGGGGTATTATCATGTATGCAATAGTAACATCTCATGAATTCATCCCCAGTTAGCATACAACCTAATAAATTGAGAATTTGGCCTTTGGAACCATTAAGTAGGGCACTTAAACAATTCCTAAAATTCAAAAATGATAAGTAGAATGAATTAGCTAAGCAAATCAAATTAAATGCTTAAGTGAAATTTCTGTGTAATTAGTTAATATAAATTTTGTAAAAAATAAATTCTAATAAAATTGAGGTTATGATGATGTCATCATCCTCAAAGTCAAGGAATTGAAAATATCTCCTTTAAATCCTTAAATTCAAAAATGGAGAGCCATGTTTGATAAATGGGATATCTATCTCAAATATTAATTTTTTGTCTCCTCTTTAACTCAACTAGGGTTAAACCAAACCTAAAAACTATTAAATCTAATCTAATTTCACTTAGGTTATAGTTGGTTTGAAATGCTATAAATAGAAGTTCCAAGACCATTCTAAAACAAGATCTCAATCCAAAGTTATAATGTTCAATTGTTGAGAGACAAAGCATTCTTGTAGTGTTATAATGAAAAAACATTGCCAAGGTGACAAGGATAAACGATTCAAGGAGAACCATTGTAAAATACTCTTTTAGCACATGATTGAGCATATTCCATCATGGCCAACATGCAATTCTTGCTCACAACGAAGGTAAATAATACTTATTTTGTCTTACATTGTTAGTTACTTGCATTATTATCTTACTCCTTAAGTGTCTAGACTTGAGGTGTTAGATTTATTAGTGTGTTTTTATTGGTTTATATTATACTAACACTTGAATAACTCCCCTCTTGGATTCATATTAGCACATAATGGCATGCTTAGTGAGACAACTCTTCATGAGCATGCACCTGACAAATTCTTATTATTGTCTCTTATTATGATTTTTCCTAAACAAAGGATCATAAAATCATCATAAATTTTGATGGATTAAATTTTTTTTCTAAATTTTTGTAAGGATATTTTTATGTTTCTTGTAAAAAAAAATTTTAAAATTTAATGAAAAAAATATTTAAATTTTATCATTTATCATCAAATTAGTGACTGTGAATTTTGTTTTCTGGTTTTCTACTTAAAATAGCTAATACATAGCTCATAATTGTTTTGCTATTGAATTTTTTAATATTAAATTTTCAAATATGTGATTATATGACCTATTAACAACTCCCCAAACTTTAATAAATAATTGATATATATTTTATAAGTTATAGTTAAAACATTGACTATTATTGTTTATATTTATCTATGTTTGGTTTTGTTTTTAATATTGATTTTACCAGTTGCCTTTTATTTTTTGGTCCAAACAAACTTATAAAAAGTTTTTTTTACAGGTTTTCTCAAGAAAATATAATCAATATTGCATCCAAACACTCATTCACACTCATTTCACATTTATTTTGGTGCTTTTTAAAAATTGAACAAAACAACTTTCATTTCCTTATTTCAAGTTTTCACAAAGGCCAAACTTCAAATACATTTCAATTTGGTGTTATTAAAAAGAACCTCCATTTTAGTTATATCTCTTAAGATATTTTTAAATTCTTTTTAGTTGTTTAGATAGTTTAAATTAATTAAATTAAATTCTTTGATTTTGGCAGATAGAAAGTATAGTGGGTATGTTCTCCCCATCCCATTTAGGGAACTCAGGTAACCAAAAGTGCTTGGTGTATTGTCATTGTCTGATAATTATTGTTAGAAATAATGTCACATATGCTCTCCCAAAGATTTGATTGACTTGGGTGATTCAAAATTGACCTATAAGGACTTTCCATTTTTATTTTTTTTCTTTTCTTGCATTTAGATTGTGGGCAAGAGTTCATTGCCTCCCCACAAGTTCTTTAAGGGTACGTTGACCTAGGGTTTTATTTCCCAACATCATATCAACCTTGATATATGGTGGGGTATATAAATTAGGGATGTGATAATGGTATTTCCAAGGGGATGAGAGGATAGCCTCTCTTATCCTAATAAAAACTTGGGTTAAGTCTTGTTAAACTTTGGAGTTTACTAAGAAATACATGGATGTAATTGCTATGCAAAGGAATAGACACTTGCATAGTAAGTTAGCAGGTATGAACCCAATTAACATGATTCTGTCCTTATGTTATACATGCTTAGGACCATCTTGTACATTCTAAACTTATATATTTTTATTCAAAACCACTTACCATGAAATTTCTTTTTAAATGGCAAGTGTTCCTTACTCTAAGTTCATGCCATGTACCAATTCTTGAGAGATAGATGAGGGAATTAAAAATATACCTACACATGTACTTTAATTTTTGGATTAACATTTAATTCCTCACAACCATTGGTATATCAATGGAAATTTTGGTAGAATCTACACATACCCATGTCATTTATAGGGTTAGGATGAACCATTTGTGTTATTTATATATTTTTTGATTTACATGTGTGTTTTAAGACCATAAACTATTTATTTAAAATGAGTCTTAAACATCACATATTTTCATCACACTTTCTCCCAAGAGGTGTTATTCTACCTGTTTTATGTCACACTTTTGCTTTAGACTTTTTATTCCAAAACATTTATGTGTATCACTTGTTTAAATAAGGCATTGTTACACTTCTCATTTCATCTCAAACATTTGCATTAGATTTTTTACTACAAAACCAATGTCATACCATCTAATTGCATAAGTGTTGTTATGTTTCTTGGTTTATTCTAAAAATGTTTCCTTATTTCAAACCAAGTTCCAAATCATGTGTACCTTTGGTCTAAAAATGGTGTCCTCATGATGTCCATTTGGGTCTAAGATGTTTTTCATTTAAAAAATCCAACTCTTTTAAACTAAGTTTAGAATTTGTCTTGTGAATTTTAGATTCAAAATTGATTGGTCTACCCCTCAGTCTTGCTTAATTTTGGCTCAGGTGTTTACCTCTTACCTTTGAATTATGTAACTTGGACTAATTCCTTGTTTGATTTAAAGACTCCTTTGCCTAGACTAAGGAAGTGGTTTATTTCCATGTGCCTTGAGTTGATTTTTTGCCTTGACATAAGGTCAAAACTCACTTTTTAAGTATAACTTTAAGAAAAATAAATTTACATAAGAGCATTGCCTATCACTTGGGCTTGAATTTTTTACTTGTCATTCTTATTTTTTATACTTGAGATTGACTTCACCAATTAGTTTTTAGGCATGTACCTAGAGTGAATGTTTTCATACCAAGGTCAACTTTGTTTTAAAGTCTATGTGCCAAGATTGAGTTGAAGTGTTTTTAGCTATTTTCCTTAGAGTTAGATTAATTTCAAGTTTTTACCTCAACCTAGTGTGTTTCAAAGTCTAGATTTGTGACTTTTTACCAAAGACCTAGCATTACCTTATAATTTTTGGACCTAGTTTGTTTTTAAATTCTAGATTTCTACCTTCTAACCAAATACCTAACATTGCCTTACAATTTTCAAACCTAGTTTATCTCAAATTCTAGCTTTTTGCCTTTTTACCAAAGATCTAGCACATTTTCATTTTAGACCTAGATTATATTTATTCAAAACACTTTTCCAAGACTAGGATTCAAATTTGCCTTTCATTTGACCATTTATGTGAAATACCTTAGAGTATTAAATATATTTGACACCAAGTTTGTCATTGATAGTTTTTGAGAAGAGATCCATTCAATGCCAAGTTTAAACCAATTGTAACAATAGATTATTTTTTCCATCTAGACCAAGTTTCAAGATGTTTGTAAGCATCAAAAAATATTTTTATACCATGTTTCAAGTGTGATGTGAATTTTAGACCTTTATTTTTCATGAGACCTAGTTATAGATCTGAACATGCCTTGATCAAGTTTGTTTTCAAGTGCCTAGCTCATGTTTATTTTCAAAGCTAATTTCACTTTGCCTAGACTAATACCAAGTTCTATGGACCATGTTCAAAACCATTTTCATAGACCAAGACTTCCCTCTTTAGGCTAATTTCCAAACCCATCCATGTTGATTGTCATATACCAAGATCATCCTTCTTTGGGCCAATTAAAGTACCAATTTTTCCCTTTCAATGATAATAGTACTTGATCTATATTAGTAATCTTATTTTAGCCTACATTAGTAACCAAGCTCTATATCACCCAAGTATTACCATATTATGACCTCTTCCTTTGGCTTGTGTGAATAACTAAAATCTGTAGCACCCAAATATTAACATTTTAGGCCCTCCTCCTTTAGCCTATGTTAGCAACCAAATTCTATAACACCTAAGGATAACCATTCTAAGCCTTCTTATTTTGGATTACATTAGCAACCAAGTTTAAAAAAACTCAAGGATTACCACTCTAATCCCTCATCCTTTAACCTGCATTAGTAACCAAGATCTGTAGTGCCCATTCATTAACATTCTAGGCCATCATCCTTTAGCTTGCATTAGAAAACAAGCTCCATAATGCCCATTCATTACCATTCTAGGTCTTCATCCTTTGACCTACATTAGAAACCAAGATATGTAACACCCATTCATTACCATTCCAGGACCTATTCCTTTAACTTACATTATCAACCAATATTTGTAGTGCCCATTCATTACCATTCCAAGCCCTTCCAAATTCGGTAACTCATTATCCCAACAATGTTGCATAATTGAAATTAGATAGATCATAGTTACCATTCTAGACCCAAAATCAGCCTTTATTGAGCCTAACATAGATGATCATATTTATAAAGAGTTAATTATTAAACCACATGTCATTCTTCATCCATTGTCGACCTTTACCCACTTTAAAAAAACCAAACTGGTCTTCTAAACACAATAGAGCCAATTATTACCTCTCCAAAAGCCATCTTTTAAATCCCAACATGTGTTTATATTTGATATTTTGTATTGAATTATAAGCCAAGGCCAAGAGAACCAACCAATCCATGATGTTTTTGTTGAAACACCTATTTGTGATGAGTTAACCTATGTTGAATCACCCTTTGACCCTTTCCTTTTAGTTGAGGAGTCTCACTTTGATAAGCTAGTCTTTGTTGAGTCGCCTCCTAATGATTATAACCACCTTTAGGAAAATCATTATCTCAACTAATACCTTTTTTTAAGATCCTCAATTTGACAAGCTAGTCTCTATGGAGTTTCCTAATGAATATTTCCCTTTTGTTAATAAACTTCACTTTGACAAGCTAGTCTCTATGGAGTCCTTAATTGAGCCTATTTATGAAGATCCCATTATTCAACCCTAGGAAACTACTTGTCCAATACCAAGAATTAAAAATAACATCTTTACCATAACACCAAATGAATAATAAACATTAAAGTTAGGTTCTCTTTTTGAACCAATATCAGATTTGGATAATAGTGAAACCTTTTTGGAGGCATTAGGGGGAAATCAAAGTCTAAATTTAGCATCTTCTAGTGAAACCTTGTTTGAGGAATTAGAAGATAATCAAAGTTATAAATCAATGTTCCTTAGTGAAACCTTCTTAGAGGTGTTATGGGGAAATCAAGACAACTTTATTGGTGAAAACCTTTTTGAGGCACCAGTCACTAAGCATAGCAATTCTTCAATACTTGATTAAGACAGTATCAAAGATAACATTAATACAACTTCCAAACTATAACATAATCAAATGGAAACATCTCTTAGTCCCAAACAACAACAAAATCTAGTGGTCTTATCGAGGGCATATTTTGAAGTCTTTAGCCCCACCACAACAAAAATTATGTCAAATTTAGAATCAACAACATTATGTGTGCCTAAAATTCCCAATATTTATATATTATCCAACTATTATACATTCCATTATGATCCATTTATTCATTCCAGACCTCTATCACATTACCAAATTAGACATTTATCCACTATTTATTTGTATTTACCATCCCTAGTTGTACTTTCCTTTATAGAGGTTGTAAGGACATCTTATCTAGAAGTTTTGAGGAAACAAAATCAAAGACTAACAAAGATCACAACAATGTTATTGTAGTATAAACTAGTATCAATTTCTTGATAGAATAACTATTCAAAAGGTGTGTGGGCTAATAATTTACATAATTGACTATTCTATTTATGTCATATGCTTATCAAGATGTGCATCTCCACATCATCAAGAGAAACATAATCATTTACATTAACTTACCCTTATCATTGTTTTATACCTTACCATTTACCTGACTGTATCACTTGGTTGAAACCCAATTATAATTATAGTCAATTATCATAACATAATACGAGCTTGATGAACCCATGAACACAACACACCTCAAGAATTATTTTACTTGAGAGACATGAGGTATTATCTATGAGAATTTTTTACATCATAATGAAATATCACCTTCCTTATACCACACTATATATTATTCTTTCCATACCTTCCTTATTTGGCCAAAGTTGTTAACCCATCCCTTTCCCACCCATTTTGACCTTGGTTTTGATCCATTAGTTCTTCAGGCACCTTTAGAAAGGGGATTTAGATGAAATTTTAGTAGTTGATTCACTATTTCACAATGAGGTAATATGACAGTGGTTTGGAAATTATATTCTTCATTTTTGTCATGTTCTATCTCATTACCTGTGCTACTAATTATAACTACCTTTGGGCCAATTAGTATCACTAGCCTTTGGTGTTGTTTCCTTAATTATAACTATCTTTGGAAAAATTAGGAATAACTCCATTTTATCTCCATTATTGCATCACCATTCCATCCTTTTCTATTTACCTTTCTATGATCTTGTTGTTACCTAGTCATATTCTGCTACTCTAAGGTAGAACTAAAGTGACTTGAGGTCTTATTTAGGACTATGTAGATAATGCATAATTCATGTTGAGGTTAGATAAGTCACCCCTTTTCAATTCTCTCATTATTTTATGATCAATTTAAGTAAATGCTCTCATCATTTTATGAGTCACTAATATGTGCATTGTGCATTTGAAATAAATTCATTAATGACACCCTAAGTTACACTCTTTACATTTTGTGAGTTAACCCAGTCTATCTCATAATTCTCCATTGAGTTGAGATGCCTAGAAAAACATGAAAAAATGGTTTTATGATAGGTCATTAAAATTGTATTTATTCTACTAAGGACATGCATCTCCTAGTCAACCAATAGAACTAAAGTGTTCTCATGGATTTCATCATGACCATTTCCATTTGCCTCATTCATTTTATGATAGTATATCATCCCATTCCTCAGAGAAATACATTCAACCTAAATTCCATGTTGGACCTTATGCCCATGGGACTATGTAGGCAATGTCAAATTGCTTAGTACATCTAGAGTCATCTTGGCCATTCGTGGTGATTGATTTCATTCACCATTTTCTTGGATTGTTCCTTATAGGTTTGTCTAATGCTCTCACCATTTTGTGAGAAACCTAAGTCAATGCTCTCACCATTTTGTGAGAAACCTAAGTCAATGCTCTCATCATTTTTTAAGTAAAATATTTTCAATATCTAATGATTTAAGATACCCTAAATTTTTTTAAAACATTTCAAAAATCCTAAAAATTAGAAAATTAACTTACAATCTCCCAAAGAGATATAATGCCCTAAAATCTAAAAACACTTATCCTATCTAGACCTAGTAACCAATCCTTGATTTTCCCTATTGTGGAAAATCCATTTCACTAACATTGGGGTTGTGACCTTCCATTTGATTATATCCTTTCTTAGGGGCATCATTCAATTCACACATCTAGGTTAAGCTCATAGCTTTCATGTTGTTGAGGTAAATCAAAGAATGCAACTTATACCAAGATATCTTATCCCTACATCTCATTCCTTTGCATAAAGCCTTCCTTGGTGGAAAGATTTATTTATCATTCCATTTAGCCTTCACATGTTAATGACAGTTTTTTGTTACTTTTACTTTCAATCTATATATGTGTTTATTTGCCTATTTGTTTTCTTTCATTTTTGTGCCTTGACTTAGTGTATATTCATTCATTGGGTGACTCATTGTGTAATGTACTTAAGTCCTTCCATATTCATACATCAATTGTGTCATCATGATTTTTATCATTGATGTATTATTTTCACTTGTTTATTGGATCGAGAGTTAGTCCTTATGCACATTATGTCAAGGTCATCATGGTGTTTTATATCATGGTACATACCATCACGTGCTATAGCAAAAATTAGTTTAATGGAAACTACCATCAATGGTGTTGTAGAAACTTCTCCTTGGTCACTTTGGAAAATACTCCCACCCTCCTTGATTAAATCGACTCATTGACCATTCTAGTTGTATTAATGTTAATAAGGATTAACATATCTACATTGGTAGGTACAAATGAATCATTCACATTGATCAATTCTTATTACTCTATTTTATCCCTCATTCCATTTTCTCCCACTATTGGGTGAACTACATTGTCTTGAGGTTTATTTTGACTATGTAGATGGTGCTTGGATAAATGATGTATCTTAGGTTAGCTCAACCACCTTTTTTCTTCTAATAATTTTTTTCATCACTTTGTGCATCCTCATATGCCTAGTTTTTTGTGTCTTCTTCAATATTTTAAAAGTCATTAGACCATCACACCTATATTTTTTCCCACTCATATTTAATTTATGTGATAGGTTATATCCTTGAGTTATGCTTTCAACCCACCTAACTAGGCCACAACCAAACATAATTGTTCAATATAGGTCATCTAAATGATTATATCAGCTTTGGGGAAATCATTATTTTGAATCATACACCTCGCTAGGGCACATACCTGTGCCACTGATTATAACTACCTTTAGGCAAATAAATGTATCAACATCTATTACTAATTATAACTATCTTTGGGTAAATCAATACTTTTAAATCACTACATGAAAGCATTATCTCGATTGGATTAATCTCACAAAATGGGTTAATTTCATTATTATTATTGATTCTTTTCAAAGGACCATCCATCAATCATATGTGTTGGCCACTACCTTGAGGGGGCATCATAGGCTTCCCAAAATTTGTTTGAAACATCATTCCATGATTGCATTGATTTTTTATTCTTAGCTAAGGAATTAACTTTGTCATTATTTGAGAAGATGTTATTGTGCCTATTATATACACATAATATTTTTAAACTTTATTAATTATTGATGCCTTATCTCTTGTAATAACATGTTGAGTCTCAATCTCTCTTGGTGCATGCCTTAAAGGATGCACTAGAAAAGGGGTGGGCAAACCAGTGGTACTTCATAGGATTTTTGTCCCATATACTACCACTTGTTATCTATACAAACTTCTCCTATACACTTCTTTAAGCCTTGTCACCTCCCTTACACACTCCTCCAAGTATTTAAACACCTTTATTAGCACATGCCTAAGCCTAAAACACTTTTTGATAGTTTACATTACACTATCGATCTAGGCTAAACCTATATTCAAATTGTTAAAAGCATGTTATAGGTCTAGGTCACCTCTAGCCAACCTAGACTAAAACCTAACTTGTTATTATTAGTTAATGATAAAGAGTATATCGGGCCAACCCTATCAGCTAAACTTTAAAAAAGGTTTAGGGTTAGATTTAGCTATATATACACATCCATTTCTATTATTTATAAGAGAGAAGAGAACAAAAGAAATATTATAGTGTGCATATATTTATCCACCATTATACTTGATGAGCATAGCTTAAGGTTTTTATAAGGGTGTGAAGCCACTATTCATGGTGACTTGGCATGTGGGTATGTAGATGAGTTAGCATGAAAGTGATGTGGCATGTAGGTGATGTGGAAGGAAGGTGATATGGCAAGATGGCCCATGAAGGGTCTTAGGATGTGATCAAGAAGAGGTGACATGGTATGGGGCATATTACTCCACTAGAAGACATTTATTTGTCCATATTTTTCATATGTGGGTTGTCACATGGTGAAAAAGACAAGGGTCATGATATGGGGTCAAATTTATAAGAAGCTCCATGATTCACATGTCTAGGAAAGGTCAAAATTTGATTACAACACCTTTTGGACTCTTGTGCTCACATGTAAAGAAGAAGATAAGGATTCTTTGTTGTTATTTGGCCTCACATGTGTGGATGGGGCACCATATTTGGAATCACATGAAATTGGATGGAATCTTATCTAAAGTGGATGGTCCACTTTGTTGTCCCTTGGGAGATGTTGACAAGAAGAACACTATTGAGTGTTTGGACTCACTTGTGGAAGTGGGGAGTAGGTTTTGGAGCCACATAGAGGTAGGACATGTTCTTGTCTAAAGTGAAGATGCTTTGAAGAATTTTACATATGGTGATAAATAATATGGAGATTACATGACACCCCAATCATGTGTGAGTTTAATTTATAAGGGGACACTATTTATTTCTCCCTCTTTCTCACCACATAAAATGCTATAAAGCATTGCATTCTCCTTTGTATTTGTGAGAATACCATTAGGGGATATCCACTCTTAGATCATTGTTGTAGGTTAGACATTGAAATGCATGGAAGCTTAGCTCACTTAGATGTTTGGGTTTTAAGCATCATTCATGCCTAGGTGGTTAGATCTTATAAGGCTTAGATGAGAACATGGCTCACCTAGTTTGTTGAATCATAGAGATCCTTGAGGTTAGAGGTTAGATCCTTAAAGGTTGTGTTAGCTTGCCTCACCTAGTTGAAGCTTGGAAGCTTGATAGCTCAATTCATGGAAATGGAGGTTGATTCTTTGGAGCTCACCTTGGATGCTATGGTGTTAGCATCATGATGGAATTACATATTGTAGCTTGGAGGGTAGAGCCTATAAGGCTTGGTTACAAGCTTGGTTCACCTGAGTGGTTGTAATCAATAGAAAGGAGTTGTTGAGATGAGCTATTGTTGTAGAGAGAGTTATTGATGAATATGAATTTTGGATGCTAACTTTTCCCTATGGTTTTTCCCTAGCTAGTTTAGTGGGTTTTTCACATATATTTTATGTAATGTGTTCTATCATATTTTATATTTTTGTAGCTTTTTCCAATTCCACATTTAAATTCTTTCACATCTTAGGATTGGGATTTTTTAACCCTAACAATTTCAATACTTTCTTTGGAGATATGGATCTTGTCTTGTGGAGAAGTATTTTATATGCATAGATAAGCCATGTAGACTAGAGCTGACTTATCCTTATTATCTTTGCATGCCACAACAACCTACTGCAAAGCACTTTGGCCAAGGGAGAGATTGAGGTTTGGTGGGTTTGTTTTCAAAGGTAAGTATACTTAACTTTTTTCCTCCTTTGTAAGAGTAAATAGATTTGCATTTGTACTTCTCTCCCATAGGTTAGGGTTTTACCTATACATAGCTTGATTAGGATCCTCCTATGCATTTTTACTTTTTATATTTATTACCCCCACTTTGTGCCATAAGCTTTGGTGAAAACTATATTATATTTTTCTTTACCTTGCATATACTTTGTGAATATGAAAACATAGGACCTAGCTAGGGTTATTGCATGGTGTTACTTGACTAGAGGCTTTGAAACCCTCTCTAGTGATGTTATTGTGGTAAAAGATCCTTTGTTTAGGTCTAGCAGATCTATCTTGGTCATGACCCCAAATATATAATGTATCAACAGTCAAAAGTGTAAGTAGGATTTATCTTCTCAAAGCTAAGATTGATTAATAAGTTGGTTGCATTTTCATTTGTATACATTTTGGTGAACACAATGTGAATTAAACCCTTGTAGGTTTTATTTCACACTTGCATTTTGTCATCATATTATATATTTTTATTTTTGTAGTACTATATCAAACCTATCAGTATAATTTTAATAGTCTATGTGTAAATTTAACACAGTTTCCCCAAAATGACTTTGTTATGTCTGTGCAAGTCTTCTCAAAATATAGATGACTAGATCAATCAACAGGGCATAGTCTTCTTATTCAATCACCAAAATTAGAGTACACACCTCAAATGATCTTTTAAATTAATGAATTTCCTTAGCATAGAAAAAATTACCCTTCAACCATTTACAATCTTATGGTAGGTCCTCCAAAAGAAGAATCTGTTGTGGCCAACATCCCCTCTTTCTCTAAAATGGGGGACCCCTCTAAAAATTTCATGAACCAGAGGTTAAGAGTTATCCATTTTGTTCTCAATGATGATGCCTTCTCAAAAATTTAGAATATACATCACCTTGATTTTCTTGAAGCAATAACATACCTCCTTTTTTAACTTTTCTTAAAATAACTAAGTAATTTTTGTTCTCTTTTAGCATATCATGGTGCTAACATTATAGGTTGATTTTCACAAAGAGATGTTCCTAGAATCTAGTTCCCTTCCTAGAGTAACAAACTCATTATCCTCCATGGTAAATTTGAGTTTTCCATCTCTGAAACGTAAGCATTAATGAATCATTTTATTTTTGTCTTTCTTACTTCAGTATTTTGTGAAATCTCTTAGAGCCCTTACTAATGGGGAGTTGCCATGTCATTTAGAGTAAAAAAGGCTAGTCCCCCATACTTGTCAAAGATGTTAGAGCCTAGAAGAGTCCAACCTAGTGGGGATTTTCCATGTCATTCAGAGTCAGAAAGGCCAATCCCTTTGACATGTTAAAGATGTTAGAGCCTAGGAAAGATCAGCCCAATAGGGAGTTTCTATATCATTTAGAGTTAGAAAGTTAAATCCCCTAGACCTATCAGAGATGTAAGACCCTAGGAGATCTTATCCCAATGGTAAGTCTCCATGTCATTTAGAGTTAAAAAGGCCAATCGCCCAGACCTATCAGATATGTTAGAGCCTATGAGAGCCTAGCCCAATGGGGAGTTTCCATGTCATTCAGAGTCAAAAAGGCCAATCCCTCAGACCTATCATATATGTCATAGCCTAAAAGAGCCTGACCCAATGGGGATTTGACATGTCATTTAGAGTAAAAAAGGCTAGTCCCCCAGACCTATCATATATGTCAGAGCCTAAGAAATCCCAACCCAATGGGGAATTACCATGTCATTTGGAGTCAAAAAGGCCAGTCCCCTAGACCTATCAGAGATGTTAGAGCTTGGAAGATCCTAACCTAATGGGAAGCTACCATGTCATATAATGCAAAGATGAATTAGTTTCCACTCATGACCTAGGAAGATTAGAATGAAGTACAAGTGGATAACCAAGATAAATTAAGGTGTGTCATGTGTCCCTGGGTGACACATCACCCAATCTATGAGAATGACATTAAGTACAAATCATGCTAAGGTGTTGACTTTTAATGTAAGGAAAAATCATTAGATGGCATGTTTCAAAAATAAAGAGTTGAATGAGGGATGTGACTACATTCTTACTATGTTCTAGGCATTAATAGAATGGGAAACTAGACCCGATTGAATAGTTTTGAAACCATCCTATTTTAATTATTATATTTAGCTGGTAGTGGAGGTTCATGGGCTTCAAATTCAATTCTAGATTTGGAAATAAAAGGATAAAATTAACCCACCAACTCAATTTTAAATTCACAAAAAGGGAGATGCCAAATGCCATTAATTCAGGGAGATGCACATACACTTATAAAGCCCAAAAGAAACCCATTAATGGTTATCATTACTATGTTAGAGGAAATCTAGGACTCTTTACTTTCAAATTTACATAGAACCCCTATATCCCACACCTTTGATGCCCAAAAACTTGTTAATTTCCTCTTGTTATTTCTCTAATGGCCACTTAATCATCTAACCTGAAGGCAAATCTTGAGTACTAGGACACCAATTTCCGTAATGGGTTAACTAGTTATAAGCATAGTAATTAAATATTCAAAATAATTGAGTTTGTCCCCAAGGATTTTGTTGATGTCAATGACTGGCTGGCCAAATATGAGGATGCACTTTGGTCCTACAAAAGATGAAAACTTCATATAACCCTAGGTAAACTAAATACATTCCCTTATGCCAACCTACTGGGTGACATCCTCCACAAGGCCATTTGAGTGTTGGATGTTATTAATGATTGGGTGTGTTCACCCATGTCTTGACACCAAATTACTAACATATTTAGGAATGCCTTCAAAGAGTATTACTCCCTCCTAAACTTCCCATTCTCATATGATGCCATATTAGTGTCAATATAGATGAATGATCACTATATCTATGATGTCCTCCATGACTAGGATGAAGACCCCAAATCCAAGTGGGTCAACAAAGAAAATATCAATGGCTACATAGTCTACACCTTATGAGAGGAGGTATGAGTAGGTATGATCCTACTAAACTATTTTTTTAGGAACTCAAACTACCAACATGTTAATGAGTTATGGGTGCCTCTACTACACATAATACTGACTCATCTAATACTCCAGACCTTAGAGGCTTGATAAACTTCAAGTTGGTCCACACCATCATATATGCCTGAAATGGGAGAGACATCTACATGTTGATCTACCCACTCAATGCCATATATGAGATGCTCTAATTCAACCAATCATCATTTTTTCCATGGGTTCTTGGTGTCCCAACTATCCATGTGGTATTATACAAGCTCTATGGCCACCAGTTCAACTAGCATGTCTAGTATGTCTATGACTACTTCTACGTAATGGTGTACTAGATGGTTAATGAAGCTCCTATGCGCCATATCTCAAATATAATTTGGGACTCCATAATAATCATAGGGGACTACTAGATATATAAAAATTACATAGTGATCCAATTCACAAGATTCCTCCAAGACCCCCTATGCCTACTATGTGTATGACTACCTAGCAGAGTATGAGCTCACCTATCAACCAGTGAATGGCATGTTCAATTTTTGTGTAAAACATTAGTCAAAGTCATTCCATCTACTATTGATCACCATATAGGGTCACATCTATAGTAACTTCCCCTCAATACAAAATATGGTGACCAAGAGATCTCCTTCATCTTGGCAAAATGCAAGATTCGATAGTGGGAATCTAAATGGGTGATTTGGGCCCACTTGGCATAGTATTTGACTTAGATCAACATCAAATATGGTAATCAATCCAAATATTATTATGATATTTATCTAAACTCCATTGATGACTAGGAGGTGATATCTTACATAGCAATTAAGAGGAAGAATAAAGGGAAGAAATCTTAGGCAAGTCCTTCTAAAACCCCTATAGATCTTACTCAATCTAAAAAAGAACCAACTCCAACCTATAACCATATCCCATATAGTTTTTTAGGGCATTCCACCACCTTATCCTAATCCTACTCCACATCATACTTTAGCCCTAGTTCCTCAAGATCTGCCTCAACCTTTTCTAGTTTCTCCTCAAGCTCTACCTCCACCTCCTCTAGTTGTTCCTCATGTTCTACCTCTACTTCCTTTAATGGCCTATAATCCTCAATCTCTACCTATACCTCCTCTAATTAATCATCACATTTTTCCTCTTCCTCCTCTAGTGGTACTAGTTCCTCAAGCTCCACCTTCACCTCCTCTGATAGCACCAATGACCAAGCTCTAGTAGAGTTGATCCTAGACTACACAACAATAGGCTACCTAGATGTAGCCTACTTAACCACCAACACTAGAACCTCTTATATTTGACACAATTAATATCTTAGGATAAAGCCTTAATTAAGAAACTCAACATGTACCCATCCAAATTTTATTACTCACTCTTTCATCTCCCATTTCCCTTCCACCTATTGTACCCATCATGTTACAACTCCTTGATCTAGCTCCCACTAGTTAACCTCCATCTCCCCCTCTATTTTCAATTATTTCCCCTCCATATTTCACCCAATTACCCTTGGCCTTAGAACTTTTAAGTGTACTCACTTCTCCATTTCCTTTTGCTCTACCCATCTCATAGCCTGGGGTCCTCTCGGTGCTTGCCTTGGTTATGCCCTCAATAATATGTGTGACTATACCCTTTGGAAGACTACCACCTCTAGTAGGGACCCTCCCAATACCCACTCTAGTCATCATGGTATTCCCATTCATGCCTCTAATTCCTATGCCATTGAGCCCTATAACCCATATCATTGTAGTAAGACCATCCACTACTGCACTTGGAGCTAACCCAAAGAAGAGGCTAAAGAAGAGATATAAGGTGACCCATCCTTCAACTTTGGCTATAAGGCCTTTATTCCTCTCTCCACCTCCTCCATAGGTCTAAGTGACTCATCCATCCTCAATATCATTAGCCCAATAATTGGCTCCCTGACCCCTCTCTCCCATATCCAAGGCTCCACTGGCTTCACCTTCAACTAGCCTATCTCATACTTATTGTTCCATAACCCATTCCCAAGGGCAATCCCACCTCAAGTGAACCTCACCTAAGATTAATGGAGAGATAAAATATTCCCATGGGCCTCCCCTTTTATTCGCCCTCCTTTTTCCCCCATGCCCCCTCCACCTCCACTCCTTTCCTCTTTGACTCATTTTACTTCCTCCATCTCCCCTCTATATTGTCTTCATCCCTTCACCACCATTTCAACCACACATCCTACACCCCCATTAACCTAACGGATGGTCTCAAGATCACATGTGCCACATATTTATGTCTAGGGTGACTTAGATGTGTAGTTTAATTTTGATAGAGGC
Organism: Torreya grandis; assembly: GCA_037957365.1. Taxonomy (NCBI): domain Eukaryota; kingdom Viridiplantae; phylum Streptophyta; class Pinopsida; order Cupressales; family Taxaceae; genus Torreya; species Torreya grandis. Next base: position 457,876 of record JARHVA010004418.1, read on the forward strand.
TTTGGGAGCATGAAGAGGACACTCACTCAATGGTTCATCCAAGAGGGGAACCCAGTGATATGGTAGACCCATCAAGATTTATTTTTTCTCACAAAGATGAGGACTACTATGGGAGAAGATAATATGGTTGAATACCCATTATCAATCCTCTAAACTACTCATGGCATGTTTGATAAATTCCTTGAGGAATTCAAATCCAAGTCCAAACTCTTAAGGCCCAAGTGAAGAACACATTCATAGTTAGATTAATTGGGTAGGTTAAAGATTCCCTCCTAATGCTTTTCTCAATCCTTCTAAAATTTGTGGGGACTTAGGCTGAGATCGATATAATTATATAGAGGATGCAGGAATACATGGAGAGAATCATGAAGATTAATGGGAAGTGTCAAAATTTGTAGGTTATGGTCAATAAGGGGACGTTCTTGGAGCTCAAACTGATGCCAACCTCAGATTTGGGGTTGTACCAAACTTATGATTATAACATAAGAGAAACAATGTAAGAATGGCTAATCTTGGAATGCATTGTAATAAATCCCTTAAAAGATGGTGATAAGAAGATGTTTACCTACTTTTGAGAGGTTAATATCTCTATATTATTCCACCCAAATGGCACTCTACTCAACCAAGGGGAATTCAAAGTCTACCTAGGTTAATTCAACTAGTTTATGAGGGAGAAAGTGGCCAAGACAAACTAAGAAGGAACCTAGATGGTGTTGGACCTATCAACTTAGACCATTTCAAGCATCAACCAAGTCTCAAGAGTCTAGTCCTTAATGGAAGTAACTTTATAGATCTCCCAGAGACTGGTATCTTAGGTGGAGGTGATCTTAAAGGATCCTCCCATGAACTTGGTCAAGCTATACAAAGAGTTTGGCCTCATAGTAGCCACACTAAAATCTATGAGTGTTCAGTCAAAGCAATTGGGAACCAACCCCTCTTATATGCCTCCACATGTTTATAAGTGGTCCTTGTAGATTTGTTGCCAGTTTTTTGGTATTTTATTTTGGTAATTTTTTCTAAATATAGTTATAAATGCAATGAGATTCCATCATGGCCTAGGATGGGATCTTCATGATTTTTTGGAGGTGAGCCCCAATCCTTATCTATTTATAGAAGAGATGTATTGTGTTTTAGGGTCAACTAAAAATTTCTCAAAACTATTGTTAGATTATCACCAGGATATCACCTATATTTCTCTCAGCACTCTACAATGTAATAGCAGCCCAGATCGATTATAGCAGAAGATTTTACTCTGTTAGATGAATATAATCTATGTTCAATTTTCTTTCATATTCATATTTGAATGATCAATAATGATATGTTAATTGGATTAACACTTTGTCACTTTATGTATGTCATGATTATGATGTGCTTAGCTATTATATCTTTTGTGTGAGTTCTTTCATTTCTCTTTTAGTAAGTGTTGATCATTTGTGTGCTTAGTTGCAAGTTTTCATATGAGGTTTATGTGTTTTTAAAAATAAACCTTTACTGGTAATATTTAGTAATAATTCACATTTAATTCATACTCCTAATTCCCTCAAACTCTCCCCATTATATGTTCTTAGAGGTATAAATTTAGTAAAAATCAATCTACAATGGTGTAATTTTTGGCAGAGTCACTTAGTTTAATGACCATCACATTGATCTCATTTTAGACTTAGAGGCATCCTTTTATGCCTTACCCTTCCCTCTCTTTTGTGTTTATTTAGTGGTTCTAAAATTCCCCATTCCCCTTGTGTTTATTAATTACAATCCCAACATTCATAGTATTCATAGCTAAATTTAAACTATGTGAAGCATAGGGTATTAAACTTCTGGTGGTAATAGTATATATCTTGGAGATTATTCATGTATACTCCATTTTTGAAATCCAATACCTACATTTTTACCTAGGTTGATCCTAGATCAATCATAAAATGGATAATGAATGTTTGTAGTTGTCTCCACCTTCCCCTTTTCAAGGATTGACAAATCTCATGGGCATCTCATGGTAAGTAATAGATTGAAGTGAACAAAAAAACCTCTCTCACCCTCCCCCACCTTATCTCACATATTTAGGGGAGACACTTTATTTGCTTCTCAACCTTTCCCTTATATTTTATCTCCTTCACAAACCATGACTTCTTCTATGACCTCTTCAACCTCCATGCCAAGTATCTCCACTAACATGGTAGGTTCAACCTCTAGTGAGCCTTTTCCAAAGACCCTCCTCCTTAATCATGCCACTAGTGCATCCTTTTATACTAATGTTAATCATACTACATACTTTTTATTCCAATGCTAATCATTCTACTAGTGCATCTTTTTCTATAAATGCTAATCATGCTACTAGTTATTCCTTTTATACCAATGCTTCTCATGCCACTAGTGTGGTACATGCTATTACTCATATTACAACCCAAACCATTATATACTAATACCAATGCTTCACATGCTATGCACACTAGTCAAAATATTTCTCAAACTCATCAACTTTTATTTTAAACACTCAATCAAATGAATAATTTTCAAACCAATAATGTAAATCAAATGATACATATGCAAAACCATCTTATTAACCTTCAAAATCAACCCCAATAGGTTTTATGGGGAGTGAAAAAACAAAATGCCTCCCCACCCCCTTAGGGATTCCCATGGTAACCTTATTCTTCAACCACCACTCATTAATAAAATAATCAAACATATCTAAAATGAACCTCTTGTACCTATTTTTGTCAATATCAACATAGGATATATCACACGTACCATTAGTTATAATGGGTCTACCAATCCCATATTTCATTTTAAAACATTTTATAATCTCTATAAAGATTTGGTAAAACTTAATACCTTTGTTCATACCAAACTGTTAGCTAAAACACTCTCAAGAGATGCTTTAGATTGATATAATCAATTTAAAATCCATTCTATCACTAGCTTGGAAAATTTGATTAAATCCCTAGTACAATAGTTTCAAACTAGTGATCTCACTAAGAATAACTTATCTCACTTCATAAATTGTAAATAAATTGAGTCTGAAATGACACAAGATTTCATCAAACATTGGAAGAACTTGTCGAATAAATGTGAGCATAATATGGTAGATGATAACCCTTTTCATCTATTCACTAATACTCTTTACCCCAAGCTGCAATATAGGGTTATGACTCTCTCTCCAAGAACTTTGGAAGAATCACTTGACCAAGCTAAGTGACAAAATTTCCTCATGCACCAATTTGAACCATATCAACCTCTTATGAACTCTTGCATGCTCATTAAAAACAAAAACCATCATATTACCAATGATGGTGTTATAGAAACCTATGACACTATTCACAATATTCAAGCCATCACTCATAATAACACTATGGATCATGCTCCCCTTTCAAACAACACTCCTAATCCTACATATTCTAAAACAAGTAACATTAATGTCTTCAGACCATTATCCTTATCCAATATTTAAAATCATCTTCCAATGCCTCTACCATGAGATATTTACCCCACTCATCTAATGGAAACATGGTATAATCCAAACAAATTTTTTTGGCTTCACACAATTTGGGGCCACTCTCATGAGACTTGTAGACAATTGCATAATTTAGATATGGATTTTCTTCTTGTCCCAAATTTTGATCATGAATCACTCATTCTCAATTGCCAACAAGTATATGATATATATTTTAAATCTCAAGAAACACAAAACAATAATTAATCTTTAAATCAAGCTAATTCTCACCTTACTATATATAAATATCCTCTTCTTAATCATCAATATAGCAATGAAAAGCCTACTCATTCCACAAAATAATGTATAAAGTCTTATATACCTCACTACTAATGAATAAAATATGGTAAATATGACTAACATGTGAAGGGTAGTTTATTTTATATACTCTAATCCAACACACATGCATCAAACCTCTCAAACATCTCATGTCATTCAAAAATCTTCCCCATCTCATCTCATGGAGTTGGGGAAAGAGGACCTTATCACTTTTCAAGAACCACCTTCAACATCTCAACTTGATAATACCTCTCCCATTATTTCTACTCTTCCCCCACCATCTACATCTATAGACAACATTTCCCACCCTTCTAGTAGTATTTCTTTGACCCAATCATAAGAAATACCACAATCAACCATCCCACCATCCAAAGACAATAAACTTATTTATCCTCAAACTAAGCCAACTACATCTTACCAACACAAATTTTACTACACTTCTATCCTTTATTATCAGGAACTCTTGCAGCATTATGCACCTATATCTATAAATCCCCCCATAGGTTATGATGAATTGGACCCCATTGCATAACTTTCTCATCTCCCATCTCAAATATATTTTCTTGAACTAATGCAAACTTTTCCCCATCATCGCAACCATCTAATGTAATTGTTGTTTGAAATGAACATCCCTCATCCTCATCTAGTAGGATGTGAATCTATTTTGTCTAGGTCTATAGATAGTATACTTCAACAATGTGAAGAGATGTCCATTAATGTTGATGAAACAATGGACAGTTCTTTTTCCCTTAAGTTTCCTATCACTTTCATGATTCTAGATGAGATTCTACTTCATGTAGATGATCCTACCCTATTCATTAGCATCCAATTTAGTGATATCCAAGTTAAACATGCCTTGATTGATAAAGAATCAGGTATTTGTCTTGCCACCCTTAATTAGAACTCTTAGATATTTTGAGTGTAATCTCAAGTTCACACATAGCACATGTCAAGGATATGATAGAATGAAAATGCCACTTTAGGTTACATGTGGCTTCCTATTATCATACCACTTATCACCATCTACATGAAAGTTATGGTTTTTAACTTTCCCCTTTATTATAACATCCTGATTGGTAGACATTAGACTCATTTCATGATGGTTTTTGCCTCATCCACATGTTAATGCATCAAATTCCCCTATAATGGTGTTATTTATAAGATTCAAGGAGACACAAACCCTTGGAATTTTGAATAATTCCAAGAATGTGGTGTATTTAAAATACTATCCTTGAACCTTTGCCTAGTATCCCATTTAAGGAATCTCAACATTTTAATTATCCTATCAATTCTATCTGAGGTTATAATGGTCACCCCAAACTCATTGGGAACATAATACCTAACCTCTTAGATTTTGATTATGATGAGCTATATGAGATAAGCATCAAAATCAAAACTTCTAATTTATCCCCTCATATCATCACCCAACTTCCACCATCCATGTAGCCTCACTCCTATCAACCTCCTATTGATGATATACATGTGGTCTTAACTAATACTATACATTATATTCATCATGCATCTTATGCTAAAAAGATCTTACCTACCTATACAATTAACCTACATAAACCTGATTATGATGATGGTTATGCTTTAGATAACCCATTTCTAGGAGGATTTGTCTAAGCTAGAGATGCCAAGATTCTTTGATATTATACTAATTTATTTCAGTCTTTTCATTTATCTTATCACATTCATTCTTTCATATTTCCTAATTCTAGTATTTTTCCTAATTTTTACAAGGTAGACATGGAGTGATCACCTGGTACACCTCTAGTTTTAGTAGATCCTCTTAGAAGCATGCTCATGAATCATGCCATGATTAGCCCTTACATTTTTTTAAGATACCAAGATCCTTCTAGTTTGAATCCCTTAGAGATGTCAGCTAATTCTCTTAAGCCTTCTGCATGCCCTATCTCACCCTCATCTAAGCCTAGTCTAATTCTTATTCCCACTCTACCTTTAGCTGAGATTCATCCTATTTTTTATCCTACTTTACCTTCAAATGAACCTAGCCCAATTTATGTTTCCACCCCATCTTCCCTTGGTGATGGCCTTATTTATTTGTTGTAGCTTGATCACATACCTACCCAATGGGTTGATCAACCTTATTGTGATATCCAAAAAGTTGTTGATCATTAGACCAGACACTGTCAGTTATATCAGCCTTCTCTAGATTCTCATTCTACCTCTTTCATTATTAGATCTTAAAGTCTACTAACAAGCATATGTGTTGCTTCCATAGATTAGATAATCATTCTTCCACCCATTATCAAAACATTTGGAAATATATTGACATATTGTGTCCTACCCTTACTCAGACCAAACACAAAACTATACCTCCTCAAAATTTGTTACCTGAGTATATCCCTTAATATGGGGAGGTATATTGTCCTTGGCACTAATGTGGTACCCATCATATCAATAATTTATGTATTCACCAGTAACACCTTCATGATCACCTTTTGATGATTCATACACCCACTATTCCTCTTTCCATATGTTTCCCATGTAAGAAGATTTCTCCTTCCCCACCTGTGGTTCCCTTCCCACCCATGGATCCTTCTCCACTAGTGGTGCCTCCTTATTGTCCCACATATACCATTCCTACTCAGGCACCTATTCCTCTCCTTGATTATTCTATGAATGAGAGCCCTTATGATCATGATCCTTCATCTACACCTAATTTTTTTATTGAGGAGATTCAGATAGAGGTCTTTGCATAACTTTGCATTAGGATTGATAAGACTCTAGCTACCATTAGGATATAACTTCATAGAGATATTTTAGATTTCATGGATAATATTTGTTGATAGATTTATTAGTATTTCTGAACATGCCATGGTGTTCTTTCAATTTTTTCTTCACTATGATTATGTATTGGACTTGTGATCCAATTTTATATATCTTATATCATTTGATTATGTGTCAAATTTGTATTTAACTGTCTATTTCACATGGAGATTTATATTAGTCTTCATATATTTTATATGGTTGAGTTTTAATCTTTTCTTATGGCTTCTTTTTTTTCTTCCCATGATTTCACACTATAATGAAATTACTTAGATATTTGCACAGAATGATTTTATATTGCATAGAATGAGAGATTACACAGTGATAATTGAAAATAAAATAGAATATTGGATAATATAGCAAAGCCACTTTGAGGGGGAAACCTCCACAATAATGCACTAATATCAGAATACTTCACATGATGCTTAAATACTAACCACTACCTCTTATATATAGTCTACTTATCCAAATTTATTCCATAGGTTGACCTATCTAAGAACATAGAGAAATGTAACAAGTAAATAAAAGAGGTATGTAAGCCAAAAGTCAGCCACACATATCCCTAGACACACCAATGGTTAAGGGAATAACAAGCCCTTCCCCTTCAAAACAACATTGTCCTCAATATTATGGCAACTCTAGATTTTGTTGCACAAATGTTTCATCCTCCCAAGTGGCATCTTCACATGGAAAATTCTTCCATTTGATTAGGTATTTTTTAATTGCTCTAGAATGCAGTTTCTTAGTACACTATTGAAGGATTTCCTCAAGATCAAGAATAACTTTACCTTCCTCATCCAATTCTTGAAATTTTGTTTGAATGGTAACTTTATGTCCAATGACTTTCTTCAGGCATGATACATGAAATACTAGATGTATGTGAGTGGATGAAGGAAAATCTAACTTGTAGGCCACATTACCAATTTTATGTAAGATCTAATAAGGCCCATAATACTTAGGAGATAGCTTGTTATCCTTTTCTTCTTCTTCAATGACATCTATTTATATGGATGTAAGAGAATAAAGACCCAATCACCAATGTCAAAATGCCTCTCACTTCTATGTTGATCTATTTATTACTTCATACAATTATGGGCCATTTTTCACGTAAAATTGCAAGGACCTCCTATTGATGGTGAATATATTATTCAACTACACTAACCTTAGGATGGACCTTCAAGGTTAAAGTGATGGATGGAGGGTGGTATCCATATAGTTTCATAAAAAGAGACATTTTGGAATAACTATGAACAAAAGTATTATACCACCATTCAGTAAGTGGTAGCCAATGAACCCATTTATCCTATTTATCAAAAACAAAAAAAATGAGATATATTTCTAGACAATTGTTCACTACCTTAGTTTGTCCATCACATTGAGGATGAACTATGAGCCAATTGAGTGCCTAAACATGTAAATAACTCAGTCTAAAAATTACTATTAAAAATGAGATCTCTATCACTAACAATGATCTTAGGGGTCCCATGCAATTTCTGAATTGTAGTGAGAAAAGTAAAAGCTACTTTAATAGCAACAAATGGCTAGGATAATGAATAAAAATGAGCATACTTACTTAGATGATCTACAATAACCATGATAACATTTTGACCATCAGATCTTAGTAACCCTGTAATGAAACCTATAGAGACCTCTTCCCAATGCTAGCTAGGGATAGATAAAGGTTGTAAAAGACCTGGATTTTTGATGGTTTTGCCTTTGTTTTGTTGATAGATCATAAATTTAGCCACATATTTCTAAAAATCCCCCTTGAGACCTTTCCAAAAAAAATCTTGCTTGATCCTGTGATAGGTTTTCGAAAATCTTGAATGACCCCCAATTAGAGTTGCATGAAGTTCTTAAAGGAATTTTTGTTTAAGAAGAGAATTCTTACATAGGTACAATCTATTTTTTTACCATAATGCATTACCTTTCCATGTGAATTTTTCAAATCCATCTAAACCTTACTGAAGATTTTAAATCAAATCATGAGTAGTACTATCATATTCCCATTTTGATTGTGCTTCCTCTAGCCAATCTGCCTGCAAAATGGTTATGGCACATAGAAATGCCTCAACCTATTCATCTTTTCAGGATAGTGCATTTACCACCACATTATCATTGCCTTTTTTGTAGACTATTTCAAAAGCATAGCCTAGCATCTTAGTTACCCATTTTTATTGTTCTTTAGATGATAACCTTTATTCTAAAAAATATTTAAGACCATCATGATCATTTTTTACCTGAAAGTGATGACCCATGAAATAAGGTCTCCATTGTTTGACTATGTTATTCCAAAAATCTATCACTTATTTATGTGGACAACCTACTAATCAATTTGGTCCTGCAAACCAAAACTCTCTCTTTTCTTTAAAAAGAATATTTTGAATAGTTAAGTTTTCTAAATATTTGAGCCTTTTCTTCTAAGGAAGCTGCAGGTTCAACAGGCAGGCCTTCTTCAAAGGAAGTTCAAAATACTTAAGGATTTTCCTTAGTTTTTTGGGAATGGTTCAATGCCCAGGTTCATTCAAAAGACTTAACGGTGGGATTCAAAGAAACAGAATGAACCACTTTGAACCATTGAACCATTGAACCCCGCCTTCACAAGGTTCAAAGGTTTAACAAGTTTAAAGGTTCAACGACTTCGATAGACTTAAATAAAATAAGGCTTTGAAGAGTTACCATTGAATCATTGAAACTTGAACCAAAATGGTCCAAAGGTTCAATGAGTTCAATAAGTCTGAAAGACTTAAAGAAAAGAAGGAATCAAAGAGCGAAGATCGAACTGTTGAACCGTTGAACCTTGAACCAAAAAGAGTTCAAAGGTTAAACGAGTTTAAATTTTTAATGACTTAGATAGACTTGGAAAATCCAGAGTTTGATGCTTCAAAATAAATCAAAGAATTAAGATTGATTAGTTGAACCATTAAACTTTGAACCAAAATGGATCAAAGGTTCAATGAATTCGATGACTTCAGTGGACTTAAGAGAATTAAAGGCTTTAAAATAAAGAGAATAAATCATTGAACCATTTAATCTTGAACTAGAATGGTTCAAAGTTTCAATGGGTTTAAAGAGTTTGTAAGTTTGAAAGGAAGCTTCGAGTGAATGAAGAAAGTGGGAGATTCTAGAAAGAAGTTCAAAGGGATGGTTCAACTGAAGAAGAAAAGGAGAGTGAATGTGGCCCTTCACAAAACCATTGAACCTTTGAACCATTGAACCTTTGAACTAAAAGAGTTCAAGGTTCAAGGTTCAAAGGGACCAGTGATGGAATGACCATTGATTTTCAAAAGCCCTAAGAACAAGCTCAACGACCAACTAAGGAAGGAGCTGAATAAGTGAATGGAGGAAGTGAGAAGATAGCCTTAAGAGCTCAGATTGCTAAGAAAAGATAAAATGCATCAAGTAAAGAGAGAATGACTATAGGAAAACTATAAATATATGTAGGAGAGTTATTTCCAATAGGTGGAATAGTCCACTAGGTGGACATCAGGGAACACAAATATTTAAAGGCACAGCCTATTTTTCTACATGAAGTAAAGGTGAATGGACAGCCATGTAAGCGTCATGGAGAAGACCAAAAAACCCATGCTGAGGAAGGGACATTGGAGTTAATTCAAAACACCAAAGTCAAGGCCGATGCTCTATTCTAGCATGGCTCTTTCATAGATATTAAAGGCATTCAATTCAACATGGGCGGTCTTTATGAAAATAAGCACCCAAGTCTTCCTTGTAATGCTATATTTTGAAAACTCCCATTTTATACATGGGGGATCTCTTTGTTATCAGAAGTGAAGCTCTGCCCAGATTGAAAGGCATTCCTGAGACTTTGAGCTCAGACTGTTAATCATATTTTGTTAAATGAATGAGAAAGCAAGTGATTTTCTAGACTTTGTGTTGGGATAAGCTTGTGTCCTTTAGGAAATTGTTCTTATGTCTGTTTCCTAAATATAGTCTTGTTTATTTAGTCAAATAAGAAGAATTAGTGGAAATAAGCTGGAAGATGTCCTGAAGCCGATTATGGGAGACTTTGTGCTGCCATAATTACTTTTAGCATGTGTTTTTGTGTAAGGGATACTAGGGAGACTTTGTGCTCTCTTTATCCTTCCTAATCCTTTACTATATTGCAATTTTAGGTGCAGACTTTGATCTATGTTTTATCTTGTTGTGTTCCTTTGTCCCAATCAGTATGAGAAATAACTAAAACTTTATGTTTTAGTTTGTTTCTTGTGGTTACTATTTCTACCTTGGGAGACCCCTGCTTTTTATTGAATATCACTTCTAAAAGAAGAGAAGTGCCCTTTCAATAATTACACCAGAATCCTCCTCTATTCTATGAACATCATCTATAAAAAAAGAGAGATGGATGGTATGTTTTCACCCCTGAATGTATTTTTAATTTATACTAGTTTATAGTAGTTTATAGGGAACCTCCCCTTGATGAGAGGAGAGATTTATATCCTTATGATGTGGTAGACCTACATATTTTTTTGTATAAATCTCCTTATTCTGTGGTTGATGCACCTATTTTGCCGTCAGTCAGTTGGTGACAAAATATTCACCCAACAGACTACAAGCAAAATGGCCATTATTTCCTTCTCATAGATGGGCTTGTGCTAATTTTTACCCTTGAGTTGATGAATTTCAAATGCCAGTGGTCTACCTTCTTGCATAAGTACAGTACCCATACCATACCTAGATACATCACATTCAACCGCAAAAGTCTTAGAAAAATCAGGAGTGGATAATACTAGAGTAGTGTATATAGCCAATTTCAATTATTCAAATGCTCGAGTAGTTGCATCAGTCCACAAAAAGGAGTTTTTCTTTAAAAAATAGGTAAGTGGGGCTACAATAGTACCACAATTTTTGACAAATCTATGGTAATAACTAGTAAGTCCCAAAAATCCCCAAAGCTGCTTGAGTGTCTTAAGAATTGGCCAGTCCACCATTTATTGGATTTTTTTAAGATCTACTTTCACTCCTTCATAAGACACCAAATGACCCAAATATTCAACCTCACCAACCCCAAAAGTACATATGGAAGGTTTGGTATAAATTAATTTTGCTCCAAAATGGAGAGTACCTGTTTCACATGTTGCAAATGGTCTGCCCAATTTTTACTATAAATGAGGATATCATCAAAGAATACCAAAATAAATTTTCTCAAAAATGGCTTAAAAATAGTATTCAACAAACTCTAAAAATTAGATGGTGCATTTATTAGGCCAAAAGGCATAACCAAAAACTCATAATGGCCCTCATAAGTCTTGAAAGCAGTTTTGGGTATGTCTTCGTCACAGATCCTAATTTGATAATACCCAAAACATATATCTAACTTGGTAAAATAAAGAACACCATTCAACTCATCTATAAAATCATCAATGATAGGAATTGGAAACTTATCTTTGATAGTGTACTTATTGAGTTCTATATAGTCAGGGCACATCCTCAAAGTGTCATCTTTATTTCTCACCATGACAAATGGTGACAAGTATTCACTTTGGCTATGGTGAATGATTCTTGCATCCAACATCTCTTGTACCATCTTTTCAATTTCACTTTTTTGGGCATAGGGATACTTGTATGCCCTGATGTTGGGTGGTGTACTACCAAAAATAAGTGTGATAGAATGATCATGCATGCAGTTAGGTAGAAGTCCTCTTGGCATGTCTCTAAAAAAAATGAGCATCAATTATTTGTTGTAGATCAAGAGGTGGAGATGGCTGAGTTGGTTGTACTTCCATAGAAAATAAGTGAGCTATAAATCCCTCAGCACCCTTACAAAGAATATTTGTCATTTGATGGGAGCTAACAAGTTGGGGATATTTAGCCTTTAATCCTCTTAGCTCAAATTTTCTATCTTCAAAATTAAAATGCATGAATAATTCTTGAAAATTCATCTTAATAGTGCCAAAAGTGGTGAGCCACTAGACTCCCAAAATAATATCAGCTCCACCCATTAGAATAGCAAACGTAAGAGAATCCAATAAGTAGTCTCCCATGGCCAACTCAATACTATGAAATTTTCCTAAATAGTTGATAATAATACCATCTGCAATCATAACCTAAAATTTTGGAGTTGGGTAAATGAAATAGTTTGAATGAGAAGCCAACTTATTATGGATGAAGTTGTGTGTGCTCCCAAAATCAATCAAAAAAGTGACCTTCTATTTCTTATGGAAAACCATCACCTTAAGATTTTGGGGAGTACTAATACTTGATAGGGAATGGCATGAAATAGTAGGCTGAGAGTCTTTAGATTCCTCCTTAGGAACTTTTGCATCTGCATCATGTACTTTTGTATCATCTTAATCATCATCGACACTTTCAATGAAAAATAGCTTATTTTTAGCATAATGATGGTCTTTGCTTCATTTATTGTCACAACCATAACATAGCCATTTAGATCACTTCTCCTTAATTTGTCATTATGTTAATCTGGTGGGTTATGGAAATGATGGTACTAGAAAGTTGTGATCATGACCAATAATGAAATTTTACCTGTTGACCATCTTTTTTTCTTCTATCACATGTGCCTTAAGGATAACTTTTGATATAGATGTTGGGCTAAACATTTGGACCTCATATTGGATGCTATCTTTGAGGCCACCCAAAAATAGATCTATCAAATTTTTCTCAGTGATATTTTCTACTCGTAAAGAGAGATTCTGAAATTGATGAATATAATCCTTCAAAGGTCCTATTTTCCATAGCTTAGCTAATTGACTGAAATAGTTCTTAGAGACATTATTCTATTAATGAGCTATCAACTCCTCAGTAAAAATAGTCCATGTAATAGGATCACCATTCATTTTCTTTTGAGCATATAATTAGTGATATTAAATGAATTGCTCATGTTCCATATACAAGGACACCACCATCACCCTCTAAGAACTAAGGGTTTGATGCAACTCAAATAAACTCTCAATTTGGTTAATCTAAGTGAGAGGATCCTTACCATCAAATTTATGCATGTCCACTTTTGGCAACATAAATTTCATACCAGTATGGGAGTTGTTGAGAGGAGGAATTGAATGCTAAAGTGGAGGATTATTAGGCTAAAGCTAAGATGTGAGGGAAGACAATTGCATAGTGATATGTTTTAATTCACTGTTAACTCCATTAATCTCTTTTTGCATCCCTAAAACATTAGCTTAGACTGTAACAAAGTCATCATGCCTCACCAAGTTTTTTATGTCCTCTTAAAACTGAGAAATCACTAAATCTAAAGTTCCAAATTTCATGTCATCGGTAGAAAGAGTCTTAGGAGTTTTTGGTGCCCCTTTTCTTCCCTGAGTTGAAGGACCTACCATAAACAAACCCTAGGAGGGTTTTGACCTAAAAAAAAGTGTACCAAGAAATGGTACCATTGCAATCACCTTGTCAAGATAAATCTAATTATTACCTTTCCACACTAGAGTAAAAATTTTGGTACAAAAAAAGTGTACTGATAGAAGACACCATTGTGATCATCTTGCCAAGATGAATCCAACGACTTCAAGTGTGCAAGGGGAAAAAAAATTCTAGGCTTTTTTTTAATAAATATTTTTTTTCAAAAAAGTGTTTCAAGCAATACTGCACTGACCAAAAAAAATAATTCTTCCCATATTAGAAGTTATGTTTTTTTTATTTCACTGCTCTCAGAAGCCACACCTCACTAGAACCAAAAAAACATCATAGGAAACCTTCCCAAATTGAAGCTCTGATACAACTTGTAATGAAATTACTTAGATATTCACATAGAATGATTTTATATTACATATAATGAGAGCTTACATAGTGATAATTGATATCAAAATAGAATACTAGATAATAAAGCAAAGCCACTTTGAGGAGGCAACCTCCACAACAATGCACTAATAGCATAATACTTCACATGATGCTTAAATACTAACCATTACCTCTTATATATAGTCTACTTAGCCAAGGTTATTCCATAGGCCGACCTATCTAAGAACATAGAGAAATGTAACAAGTAAATAAAAGAGGTATGTAAGCCACAATTTAGACACACATATCCCTAAACACACCAATAGTTAAGGGCATAACACACACTTATGTCTATGGTTTCCTTATACTTCATGGATTTCTCTTTGATTGTTTGCTATCTTATCTCAACAACATAAATAATTATTATTGTGACTTGGTTATACAAACCTTGATCCCCTTATTAATAGTTCTTTACCACATGATTAGTTATCAAACAAGACATCTCATTGTACTTATATTCTACCTATCTACTTTGGATTTCCCTGTATTCCTTTATATTCCTTTCACATACTAAGCATATGCATGGTTAAATTTTGAGATCACATATTGGTTCATAGGTAAGCCTAAGTGTTTAGTCAATCATATCTTTGGATACTTATCTTACTTTAGCTAAATTTTAAAGCTCATTCATGTGTATCACTTCTATTACTCATGTTCATTATTTCAAATCCATAAGGAGGAAGAATCATAAAAATCCAAAAAAATTAAAAGTCAAATAATTTAAATACAAGGCAATGATACAAAAGGCAATAGACAAATATAAAAAGTCAAATAGCATTAAAAGATGTTATTCATAGCACATCTATTTTTTCTAATCAAATATCAAACTCCACACATAGCCTCATGATAGATTCAAGGTCCATTGGGGTGCAATGGTCTAGTATATTTGGAAAAGAGAATAAAAAATCTTTTAGTGCTACTTTCTTTCTCACACAAGTACCCCATCTTCATAATAGACGGATGGCTCTGTAAGAGGTCTTGAGGATCAGGGAACTTGTTATGGGAAGGTAGGTCCATTTTAATTTTCTTATTTATTTAACCAATATGAGTTGATCTTAGTATCTCACCTACTTGCCTATATAGCTTTATGATTATTGTGAGTAGGTATCCTTTGTATTTTGATGTTCACTAGACTCTTAATATCTCTCCTTTGTACCTAGTATGCCTCATGTTTCTTAAGGTCTTCTCATAGATGCCTATGTCATGATTTTTATATTACCTCTTTCATTTCCAACATTCCTAATATTTCCCCTTGAAAAATATTATTTTGTTAGAAAATCATTCCCACTAGGATTTCCCTTTGTGAGCTGTAGGGTAAGACTATGGATAGGACCAGGCCTTCTTCACAAATTACCACATTATAAACATATTTTAAAAACATTCCCATAGTTGTTTCCACCTCATTGGTGTTCTATTTATGATTTTAAGTGTAAGACCATGGATAGGACTAGGCCCTCCTCATAAAATATTCCAATACCCAATTCCTACTATAACCAAGTCTAAATGAAATTACATGCATCAAAATTGAGATAAGTAGTATTTGATTATGAGTTATATGTCATTGTCATCCTTTCCATCTTTATTTAATATGTTTTATGTTTACTTCATAATTCTTTAACTTTTATCTTCTTATTTTTTAATTGAGTGTATATTTACATCTATTTTTATTAAATTTTTCATAATTCCTAGCTTGAATTAGTGTGATTAATTCAATTTCCTTTTACATTTTGTCTTTCTTTTTATACTTCCCAATGTTATTTAGTATGATTGATTGAATTAATTATTTCATGTTTATACAATTGGTTTTTCATGTACCTTCCATTTTATTACAAATTTTCATTTTTCCCAATGTGATATAGTGTGATTTTTATTTGCTTTAATTTGATTCAATCTTTTACATAGTTTGAAAACATTTATTACCACCTTTTTTACCATTTTTTGTTTATTATATTTAGTAATCTTATGTTATTACGCATTTCCCTTCATGATATAGAGTGTATTACATTTTTTTTGATTACTTATACTTTTCCAAATCATTTTTTCCTTTTTATTTTTAACCATGTTTGTGTATCACATAATTCTAGAAAATAAAATGTGCATAATATCTTTCCCATAAACATATACAACAAAAGCTAAATTCATGGTCTATAAAGGAAATATATCTATGCATCCACATCCAAATCTAAGTACAACTCATGAGATCAATACAACTATCAAAATCAAATATGTGTGTGTGTCTGCATGTATCATGTGTTTAATACAATACAAGGTATAAAATATAATAACTATATCTCTAAGGGTATGCTTTATCATGTATATCCTATGACCTCTCCATGTTACCCATGAATGATTATGAATGACACCTCTGAATAGTGCACTATAAAAAAGCAGTCCAAGATCTCAATCCAATAAATTGTCCCTATAAATTGGCCACCTACACCTAAATCTATCCTAACTAGATGGTATTTTCCCTATGTTTCATTCTCTCATGTTAGGGCATGTCAAGCTTGTGCCTCTTTAGCTCTAACCCTTACTAGTGTCTATGACCCATCACCATGTGCCTCTAGTTGCCTTGCAACCTCTCCCACTAGTCTAAACTAGCCCACCTAAGCTAGGGTAGATAAAACCTTAAGATCATCTAAAGTGGTAGGTTTGTATGGTGCCAACACCCTATCCAAAATGTCATGGTGTGCATCCATAACTAGGTTCCCCCTCTAACCTCCTTTGTCATAGGATTTGAAAAACCAAAACTAGATACACATCAGATCTCTTTCTCTCTCTCTCTCTCACACACACACACACATCAAATCATCTATTTATCATAATCACAATGAAAATAGTGTTATAAATCAAAAAATTAAATCAAATTTATCACATTTTTCACTAGTGCTATTATCTCCAATAATAGTCTACTCACCCATCAAGGACCTCCTATGTTGGTCACTTTCACACCAATGTAAATCTAAGAATCATCACTTGATCTTCACATGATCCTCTCCTCAAGGGTGTCTCTATGGATCAAAAATGTACTGTAGTGAATTATGAATCCCTTTGTGCAATAACTAGTGCTTGTATCTCCTTATGTCAATGGTGTTTTGATGTTTGGTGAGCATGTGGTGGTCACTAATACCTTTGCTATGGTATTTGTTATGCTCCTACATCCACATCCATCACATCTCTTCCTAATGGCTCTGCTAAATTTTGTCATGCTCGACTATCCCATGGTCTAACACACTAAGACCTAATCATTAGTATCTCCATAGGTACCCCTCTACCTCCTCTCCCTCTCATCTCTCTATCATGTCATGCCCAATAAACATGCATAATTATAGGAGCCACCATATGGGGGAATCCCAACTATCCTGATAAATGAAACACTAGATGCAGATCCACCCATGAAATGTAGTGGTACATAATATGCATGTTAACACTCCAAATTACACCCTAAGAGGATGTTGTTCAGGCTTACCTCCAAGTCTAGGGTAACATTGGATTAGCTCAAGGTTTTGGGTGGCCTATGGCTGGGATAAATCTCTAGTTTATGGGGATAGATACCCTAATACATCTATTAAACTCAAATCATTAATACCTACTAATTTTTGGGGTGAAAATGGATAGATAAATTACATAAAAAGAAACCTATACTACTAGAGGTGATGCACCAATATAGTTATCCACTCTATTTGCCCTTAAACAACACCAATGAATAGTGTAAGAACTAAACCACTCTCTCCATGGGCTTTTATACATTAGTACTTTATAAGAAGGTCATGGTGAATGGATACAGCTTGGAGGTGATGGATGAGAGACATGTCTTGAGACACTTCCAACTAGGTTACACTTCAAGTGCAGTCACCAACCTTTAACACATCATATGACCTACATAAAATAACCTATTATAATCTAGGTGAGATAAGGACCTACAAAGGGAGAGAATATACCACTTCTAAAAATTAAAACTAGCATAAACACACTAGATCATTATGGAATAAGTTGAAGCAGTCATTGAATTAGTCCAAGTGATCTACAAGATACAAATCTAGGTAAACTTTCCTCATACCCAGGTGAGGGATAGATACAATGGCCTAAGAGGCTCAATATATCAAACATTGAGAATAGAAAGAGAGTAAAATTATCATTGATTTGATATGTAGAGGTCATGAATGACCATCATCCACTCAAAAAACATTTATAGCAGCCCTCATGACTCCCTTCATGTGTTGTCTTCATGGTTGGTGGTCTTCAATGGGCCCTCTAAGCATTGAGGTGGTAGAGGCTAGTTCAAACTTGATTAACATATTTAAAATAAGTTATGCCCAAATATGGTCAATTATTCCTCCTTTTTGTTAGTTACAAACATTGAAGTGGTGTAATTAGGCCTTCATGGATCAACCAGTAGCCCACCTTCCCTTTGTGCATGTCAACTAGGCTACTAAATTTCCCACTCCCCATATTGATAATAGAACATGTGTCTAATTAATTCAATACATCATTTATAAGGGTTTTATAACCCTATATTTACCTCCTTACCATCCCCTCTATGCCATCAATCCTCCTTTTGTTTTACCAAGTAGGTCTACTAGGCCACTAGGCTTATCCACATGACTAAAAGCTATTTCAATAAATATGATACCTAAATAAAAGCTTAGCAATAAGTAAATAAACATGATATAGGTCTATAAAATTGTCTTACACCTTGACTTAGGCCTTCTCAATAGTGAAAACCTATAATTCAACCTGGCCTAGGTGATTAGTCCATCTCCCACTAGCACTTGCAGAATGGACATTTGGTGTAGACTTTCAAAAGTACTTCTAGGTATAGTTGTGACCATTTTATGATTTTAGAGGGTGTAATATTCCCCACACTACCTTCCCCAATGATTTTTAACTTTTTAAACAAATATTTACCTTTTTTTATTCAAAACCTTATAAAGGTATCATTTCTGACAAGTTCATACACACTAGTGCCATGGATAGGACCTCCTAAGAGTGTAATATGTGATTCAAGATTTTAACAAGCCATCCTAATGTAAATGGATGCAAATTTTTCAATATATTTTCAATCGAGTCAATATTAGAGTTTATGCAGGGATTTGGAGGCCTATCATCTTAATGATGGTTCATAAAGTTGAAACATCTAATACAAAACTTATGGCCATAGATGTTGATCCCATAGACCCTTATAAAATCCATGAACTATTCTTGGTCCCATGAAACTTATATGGTGAGTACTAAGTGCAAGTTGGTAGACCTCCATTCCTTTGCAAGCTTTCTGAGCATGGTTACAGTCTTAGTGATAGTTTATAGAGATGGGATATTTAATCTCACTCTTTCATCTATAGATGGTGAGTGCCTATATGTTTCCAACTCCCCATAATATCACTATCTTTGAGTCCTCTTTTCATGTTATAAATAAGTGTTTGAATGGACAACTTGAGGTGGTAGACTAGTATGTTATAGCTCGAGGGGGTATTAAGAAAAAATTTGGAATATTCTTGCTTTTATCTATCTAAAATAACATTTTTAGGACCCATACCATCCTAACACACCTTTTCATGATCTAATGATTATTGGTGGGTTTTTTTGTGTTACCAAGATGGAAGTGGTGTCTTGAGTGGTCAAGAATGGTTCTAGACCTTATAGGCTTAGTCTAAGTTTCAAGACACAAAATATCATGTAGGTGTGTTGGTGACTTAAAAGTCGCCATATAACCTTCATCCATTTTAATTTTACCTCTTGCACTTGCCTTCAGCTACCTAGGCTACATCTCAATTGCCTTCTCTCTTAGGCCTGCCCTTAAGTCCTCATCACTGTTATGCCTAAATACTTGATCGGTTAGTGTTAGGGACCTTTGTAGTCTATTGTCTCCCTAATGAAGTGACTATGGAGTTAAAACCCCCATATTACATTTTTTCAAGTCTGATAACACCCTTTTAATTGGTCCCCTCTTTCAATTTTATACTCTATATACCCATTTAACTCTTGCTTAGGGTTTATGAGAACCTAGGCATGTGTAGCCCTAATGTTTGGTTTAGTGTCTTATTTATTAAAATTGAGACTCTTCTCTTCTTTTAACCCTGATATATATATATATATATATATATATATATATATATATATTCCCACTTCTTCCTTATGTCTCTATAGGCTTCCAACAACCTTAAAGAAGCAAATATCCTCAGTTCATATGCATAGGCCTATTTGGTGAATTTAGGCCTAATAGGCCTATATAGATTATTAGGCTCTTCCTATATCAAGGGTTGAACCATATCTATGGGAAACACTAATATAATTTTAGAAAAAATTGAGAGATCCCCTTTTTCACCTTTATGTTTCAACATCTCTCTAGGGTTCTACACTTTCACTTTCCTACTAATGACTTTGACTATAACTATTTGTTTAGGCCTAACTAGGACTAATTAAGCCATCCAGGCCTTATCCTATATTAAAGGATAAAACTACTAGACAAAGGAATTGATTGAATTTAGGAAATATTTCAGAGACTCTATTCTCCTTCTTCACCTCATCTTCATGTATGGTTAGTCATATCTTCTTTACTCTACCTATTTGCTTGGTTGTAGGTAATCAACTAGGTCTAATTAGTCTATTAAGGCTCCTTAATACATAAGAGGACCAAAGGATTAATTTTAAGTTAAGATATTTAGGAAATAAATCAATAGGTTTTTTTTCTCATATCCACATTTCACCTCTTTACATATCTCTTACACTCTCACTCTCTTGTTGATGATCTTGCTTGTAGGTGGTAGTCCTACACTTTTGCCTATGTGTAAAAGAGTGATATTTACTTTCATGACATCTTTTTATCTATTTATAAATGTATTTCCTTATCTATATGGTTTTAAAACCCTAATACATTATTCTTACCTTTAATTCACCCTTAACAAGGTTGATGCCTAACTTATTTCCATCTACAGTCAGGCCTGTAGATGGTAGTTAGGTTTGGTTGAGCCATAGTTGTAGACATTCCCTTTCTTGGTTAGTAAATTTATACTTTCCTAAGTAATTAACTAATTATTAATATTGTTATTTACCTACCAATACCCTATAAAACTCTTCCAACTAGACCACACCATCAGTATATCTTCAAATCTATAGCTACAGTCTTGTTTTCTATTGAGATCTTGACTTGAGCCTACCTTTTTAAGGAGAGTTAGTGATGATGTTCCTTGATGGACCCTACTATCTCTATCTCTTATGCTTCCTTGTATGTCACTTTGATTTTTAAAAACTTTTCAAAACCTTCCATACTCCATCCAACAATCAACACTTTCTTTACATGGTTTGCCTTAATAGGCCTGATATGACTATGAGAGCTTGTCTTTGCATAATAGGTTTAGGATGAGGATATTTTTGAGTATAGGGAAGTGAGGGTCATGAGGGAAACATAAAATAACATAACTTATGTATGAATTACATGTATAAATTTTAAACTAATCTTGATGGTCCTCTATAGCCACCATGCTCATACTTGCAAAGAGACCACATTACATGAATGATAGTCACCTTAGAGACAGGACTTGAATGAGTTTTTTGGCATGATGGAGGCTTATCTATGATTAATAGGTATAAAATATTTTATTGGAATCCATATAGCCTATTATCCAACTAAAAACCACCACTCACTTGCCTTTTATTCATGGAATGCTATGTAACCTGAAGGAACACTGCCATGTACATTGTAAATGTCATCATCTAAATGTTTCCTTGCTCTTTAGGGATCACACATGTGAAATGGGAGTGGAAGATACAATAAAATGACATTTTGGACCTATATAATACATTTATAACCATTGGTTTCATCAAGCAGGCCAAAACTACACTAAAATTATTCCATTCTTGACCCCTGCATAGATAAAGAAGACATTTTAACTACCTAGATTTTTAACTATTATTCATAGAGTATAGGATATGAATTTGTAGACTAATTCCCAGGATATAAATTTCATGATACCCCCTTCCTCTACCTAAAATATTAGCTCCTCATCTTCTCTCTCTTATATGGATTAAGCACAAACTTGAAGTGTTATTAATGGCTTCTAAAGAGCTTGGTGAAGGGAAATGGTTTTGGACTTGTGTTAAAAAAATTGGATGTGAAACTTCTATGAGATACCTGACATGAGACTTGATGCAATGTATGACCTCCCTATGCACATACTTGATTGTACAAATCCTACAAAACTCTTTCAAAATAGCTTATTTACTACATTTTCCACGTTTGAAGCTTTAATAAGACATTAGAAGGAAGAGGGAGGGAAAATAGAAGTCAAATAACATTTTAAAATTGATAGTGTCATTTTGGAAGTTGAAAGGGCACACTTTCCCACATGTGGGGCCCATTTGGTGAATGGGAAGTGGGTTTGACCTCTAAAATAGACCCTTTATGCATATGAAACCATCCTATTAAGGATTTATGATGGCTATGGGATTCTTTGGAGGTCATTACTAATAAAATTTACATTAAAACACTAATTTTCCAAATTTTATAACATGAAAGTGACTCGCATGAGAATTTGAGGACCATTTGATAAATTGAAAGGATAATCAAGGATTGAGACATATTTGAATATGTAGACCATGGAGAATGTATTTGAATGCATCATTAGTCCTCAAATTATAACCCAAACATGGTTTATACACCCTTCACAATGATAGAAATGTCTCTCTCATAAGAAATGTCTTGAAATAGGCCTAAATGTAATGAGAACTAACTTTTGCTAGGAAACCTTAACTTTGTCAAATAGGGAAATGATCACTCTCTAGACTTCATAAGACATTTTGACACTCTCTTACTCATTTAATGACCACCATGACCACTTAGTGAATCAACCAAAGACCTAAAAATAAATATGACATGATGATCTTTTCAAGCAATCCATGGTACACATAATGAGAGTTTGAAAAATGCCAGAAGGATTAAAAGACCATAAGAGGATCATGATAAGGTTTATGAAGACCGTGTAATCTTGAGTAGAGGGTCATGAAATTTTTTTGATTATAGAAGTTGACATTTGTCTTGGAATCCAAATTTTTAATAATGCACACGTGTTAACCCCATCATAATGGTAGCCCAACTAGGACATATGGAAGCTATGTGAGCATAGGGCTACAACATGATCTTCCCTTGTGTGATAGTCTATAAGGTTGTCACATGGGTAATGACATAAACTACATGATCATGTCTCCATTGTAAGATCTAAGGTAACCTACCATTTACCACATGGGGTAGCCTAGTTGGACAATACATGAGAAACCTATCATATATCTACACACTAATAAAAATCATAGGTCCCATCATCTTCTACCCTCTTGAGAATATGTCATACATATCATGAATGAGCTAGACCCAGATAATAAACCCAAAATATTAGAGTTATCTATGATCTAATATGAACTAGCATGAGGCTATCACATATATTGGTACCTTACTATCTGACTTGTGACACAAAGCTTGTGTTATCATAAGTCATATCAGTACCTTCTTGATGTCTATAATGGTTATAATATATACATTGAATAAGATCACCCTTAAACTAGGTTGAATCTTATTTGATCAAGTAGCTACTAGGCTAATGCTCATCTATCATCATTTGACTCTAGTATCTCATTAATCATCGATGTCCCACCTATCAAAAGTCCAAGTAATGCATGGTTGTCCTTTAGAGTAATCCCTACCTCAATGATGTCCCACCTCCCATTAGAAAGTTTTGGTCAACCATTTCCATTCTTCTACAAACATGACAATGAGATTAATACTTAGAGGGATCCATCTCATCTCTATGATACTTCCAAAGCTTAAGGTGACTAGTTGAGCTCTATCTATGTTAATCAAATGATCCAATAGATATGGTAGCCATGATGCATCTACTAGGCATTAATATCTCTGATGTCTCTTTAAAATATCAAAAAATAGATGATGTATCAAATCTCCATGTCATAAATAATTAAAATACATTCTAAAAAATTTAAAATTTAACTACTTCATTACTTAGTTGATTTAGTTTCTTATGTTTTCTTATTTTTCTATACCATCTACCCATTTGATACTAAATTGGCCTTTTATCTTATTTCATATTATATTAGCCCATTTAATACTAAATTAGCTCTTTACCCACTCTAGCATACTACATTATCCCTCTAGTACATAGTCATCCCCTTTACAAAACTATATCAACCATTTACTACCAACTGCATCAGCTAGAAGGTATTATGTGAGCCATCTTCCCCTTTCAAACTATGTCAACCTACTATTATGAAATTGGCCATATTTAACAATACTTTATTGGCCCACTACTACACAGTCAACCCCTTCTTTCTTTTTGCCTTAAAAATTGAGTCGACCAGGTCAACTCTATTCTCTTCCTATGGTGAATTTTTGACCATTCACCATAAATTCCTTAGGCATTTATTAGCCTGACTTTTTCCTACCCAATACCCCGTTATACCCCTAGTCTACGTAAAAATTTCCTAGGGTCAGTTTTGGTGTCTGGAGTTTTACTAATAGTCAATTTTTCATATTTAGCTCGACTTCAAATAAAATTAATCAACAAATTTGAAATTCATGTTCTCTTACTTATGTTAAACTCGATGCATCCACCAAGCATCCTCCTTGTCTCAACTATCATCTCCTAACCATGGTTGATATCTAGTTTCGAACTGAGCCGCTCTATTTCTTAGAATAGTAAAAATAACAAATGAATTATTTTTTGCCCTATTTATATTTACTATTCAAAATTATTTACCTATCAAATATTTACAAGTAGATTCCATTTTTTGATCATATATTTGTTTTTACTAGCCCTTTTTTTGAATTGTAAGATGTTATGAAATCTTGATATTGTAGAGAATCTTTTCACTTATTACATGTATATTTTGCAAAAATGTCATTTTTTCACTCCTTTTCACTAGTTTCTACAAGTTTGCCTAATGATCCCTACATTGGACACCTTCACATTTATTTCACTTCATTCTTTATCTACAAAACTAAGGTAAGTAAAGGTATGCATTTTTCAATTTTGTCCTTTCATTTATCTTATTTGCTTCTTAATTGTAATTTATTTAACTTCAGTGTTGTATATTTCTATGTTATTTTTATGAAGCACCATACTCTATTACACCTATGTGACACATGATGAGCTTTGTGTGGGGCATATATACACATAATATTTTGAAAATTTATCAATTATTTATGTCATCTCTCTTGTAGGAACCCATCAAGTCTCAATATCTCTAATTGTTTGCCTTAAATGGTATATCAAAAAAGGGGTGGGTAGACCATTAGTACTTTTTAGGATTGTTATCCCATATACTACTACTTGATATCTACACAACCTTGTCTTGTACACTTACATAAGCCTTGCCACCTCCCTTACACACTCCTTCAATCATTTCACCACCTTTATTAGCACCCACCTAAGCCCAAAACCCTCTTTGATAGTTTACACTACACTATCGGCTTGGGCTAACCTTGTATTCAAATTGTCAAAAGCATGTTATGGCTCTAGGTTGGCTCTCGCCAACCTAGACTGAAACCTAAATTATTTTTATCAATTAATAATACATATTCAATTGGGTTGACCCTATCGACTAAACTTTTGAAATGATTTCATTTTAGTTTCAACTACATATACACATCCATTTCCATCATTTATAGGAGAAAAAAGAATAATAAGAATATTATATTATGCATATACTTATCCACCATTATACTTGAGGATCATAGCTTAGGGTATCAATACTTTATTAGAATATACATATCTTATCTTGTGAAGAAGTCTTATGTATGCATAGAGAATTTGTGCAGCCTAGAGCTGACTTATCCTTATTATATTTACATACCAAAACAACCTCTTGAAAATCACTTTGGCCAAGGGAGAGATTGAGTCTCGACAAATTTATCTTCAAAGGTAAGTCTTGCTAACTTTATTTCTCATTTATAAGATTAGATAAATTTGCATTTGTACTTCTCACCCATACATTAGGTTTTTAACCATACATAAAATAATTAGTATCCTCTTATGCATGTTTGATTTTTATGTTTATTTCCCCCACTTTGTACCATAAGCTTAGGTGAGCACTAGATTAGATTTTACTTTTCTTTACATATACTTTGTGAATATAAAAACATAGGACCTAGCTAGGCTTATTACATGGTTTTACTTGAATAGAGGATTTATAAACCTCTTTAGTGATGTTATTGTCATAAGATATCCCTTGGTTAGGTCTAGCAAATCCATCTTGGTCATGACCCCGAATATCTAATGTATCAACAATCATAAGTGTAAGTATGATTTATCTTCTCTGAGCTAGGATTGATTAATAGATCATCTACATTTTGTTTTGTATACAATTGTATATTATAACTCCTTCCCAAATAAGGTAAAAATGTAGACACCCTATTTGTCCAAAACAGTGCTTCAATCAAACTTTAGATTGATTTCTACCAAACAGTGTAAATTAAGCCTAAGAATCACTAAATGTCCTAATTTCATATGAACATCAAACATTAGTGCTCAAAATCATGTTGAGGCATCCCTATTTGGAGTACTATCCTATACACAATAATAACCTCTCATAGAGTCATCTCTAATCAACTTGGTACCTAGAAAATTGACAATTTAGCCTTTGGACCCATTAAGTGGGGCACTTAAACAATTCCAAAGTACAAAAATACTAAACATAATGAATTCAATAATTAAATCAAATTAAATACTTAATTGAAATATCTATGTGAAATGAGTGAATATGAATTTTTTAAAAAGGAAATTATAACAAATTGAGGTCATGATGATGTCATCATCCTTAAAGTAAAGGAATTAAAAATATCTCTTTTAAAGCCTAAAATTTAGAAATCAAGAGCCATGCTTAATAAATGGGATATCTATACCAAATATTAATTACTTGTCCCCTCCTTAACTCAACTAAGGTTAAACTAAACCTAACTGTGGTTAACTATAACCTAACTTCACTTAGGTTAGAGTTAGTTTGAAAGGACATAAATAAGCACCAAGACCATTCTAAAATAATCTCTCAAGCCAAAGTTGTAGGCTTAAATTATTGATAGACAAGGATAAAGATTCAAGGATAATCATTGCCAAAGACTCTTTGAGCACATGATCTAGCACATTCCTCCATGGCCAAAATGCAACACTTACTCACAAGAAAGGTAAGGAATACTTGTTTTGTCTTCCATTGTTAGTTACTTGCATTGTTCTCTTGATCTTTTAGTATCTAGGCTTGAGGTGTTAGATTTCTTAGTGTGTTTTTATTGGTTTCTATCATACTAATACTTGAGTAACTCACCTCTTGGATTCCTATGATCATAAGAGGCCCCATAAAATTCTCTAATTGATATAGTATAAGGATGCAAATCATGATGAGTATAACCCAAGTGTGTAATTAATGTTATGATGAAAACATTCTCACTTTAACCATTATCAATAATAACATTGCATACAGGGTGTTTATCAAGGTATGCTCAAATGAATAAAGAAGTAAGATTAGAGTCATCATCCTTAATCTCACTATCATCAAAAGTAATAGAAGATCTTTGAACCATAGGAGGTATATAAGATTGGGGTTACCTAGATCATTACAGGGGTATATAGAAATGATAATGCACAAGGGTGATAATCAGATGTGTAGTAGACCAATTGGGTGTTAAACTTAGATATAACATATGTTGAGTTTATTAAACTAAGAATAGGCCAAATATAAAAAGTATAACTAAGCTATGTATAGATATGAAAAATAAGTAATATGCTTAGTTGATTCTAATGTTAACATAGTGTCAGATATAGAATAGGTAGAAATTGGACTGGAATATGATTATGAAACAATAATCATATTATAATTTGGATGCTTTTGTAGTTATAGACATTAAAATCAGCTTGGGATGGTTACATCGATGCTATTATCTAGGTTCAATGCAAGTGTCATGTATATAATATTTACTAGAAGAGGATGAAACCACCTAGATGCTTCTAATTTTTACTTCACCTTTGATCTTGTGTATTTAGATTTGGGTCATGGATTGTCACTCCTCATGAATTTTCAAAACCCTATTTCTTCATCTTCATGGTCACCTTGGGGAAAAATGGAATAGTGGGCACACAGTGTTGAGTTGACCCTAAATACCCCTCTATTAGTGAGTGTTGCCTACATAGCTAATACTTTGAAGAGGGCCTCAGACTAATGTAGTTATCCCTTACCTGTTGGCTTATGTGTGAATCATGAAATTTGTGCAAAGCAAGTACAATAGTGACCTAGCTTATAAATTGGAAAATCAAGCTCTTGGGTTTCATTTTTATTACTTCAAACTTGTATATATGTAGTCCCAATGACTAGTATATAAATAGGATAAAATAGGAAGGTTTTAACAAATTGAATGCTCCTTTATATGAATACTATGTATTTTCCTGTGTATGCTAAGTGAGGAAAGAATGAGGGTTGATATTGTATCTATATCAATCCCTTTGGATAAGTAACTTGTATTTAAGCACTTAGACTGACCATTAGGATATGTTTCATTTAGAAACATATGAATTTAGGGCACTATATACTTACATCAGGTCAAGACACTAGCATCAAAACTAGTGTCTTTCCTAGACATTAGTGTTCAAGGAGCATAAAAGTAGCTATAGGCTCAAAATTTTCAAAGGTGGAAGATAAGTACATTTTAAGCATCATGGACAAGATATAAGGATTGAGTCATCAACATAAAATTGGTTGGACTAAGAGATAGTACAAGGGGTACAATATAAAACATATTCAATACTTTCAGAAGTAGAAAAGGTTCAAAATTAAGAGGAACAACCAAGGTTTGAGTTTTCCAAGTGTATAATACTAAGGTGCTATATAATCCATAAATATCATCTACAACACTATGAAATTTGTATTTTTACACACTCAGATACCTTATGAGAATCATTATGTATGGAAAATATGTTATATACTAAAATACAAAGATACATGACATAATATAAGACATATCTAACAACATGAAAAGATGCCTATAAGTCTTGATTTTTTAATTTTTCAAATCTTTCAAATATTTTGGTATTTTTAGAATATATGAATGTTTTCATATTTTCAAATATTTGAAAAGAGAAGCATGCATAACTTAAAATTTTCCCAATCTAGAAAAATAAAGATGGTTTTAAAACTATAATAAGGGGGAGAATATTTGAATAACCCTCAACAATGTGTTGAATAAAAGCATGAAAAGGAGGGAGGCATATGAGATGCCCCCAGTGTAAATGTAGTATTAAAAATATGGAAAACATGGCAAGTAAAATTATATAGAAGTAGGTAGATGTGAGTATTAAAAATATATATGAGAGCTTATAGCATATATATGTTTGTGCAAAAATAAGAAAGTGAGTTTCTATGAGAGAAATGTATATTGAAATATTAGTAAGATGGGTGTTTTGGGTTATTCAAATGGGGTTGAAATAGACAAAGGAGTAAATTATCCAAAGTAAGAGGATAAAACCAATGGCTAGAATAAATTTTGATGTGTGTAGAATAAAAAATAACAAAATATGAGTAATAAAGAAGTCATGTACAAGTATTTATTATGAAATTAACCTAGTCAAGGCTCTCAACCCAAATAGGGGAGTGAGATGGAATGATATAATGTATCTTACCAATGATCTCATTAATGGGATGCTCATATGTGTAGCCAACCATTTGATAAAAAGGAATAATATTTTGTGCAATAGAAGTAGTGCCAACTATATAAGATTTTGAATCTGAAGAAGAACCATATGCTATAAAATACCCTTCTAAATCACTACTCATCTATCTATGTAAATTACTACCCTCATGCATGAGAGAAGATGATGAAATAACTTGTACATGTGTAGGAGCCATCTAAATAACCTTTACCTATGTGTAAATATATCTATTTCCTTACTTTTCCAAATGGTCATGCTCATGTGTAATCATGTTATGTTAAAAAATAAATGGAAAAACTGAAATATCCCATATTCATGAGTAGGTAAAGAAACTAAAACATGCTCATGTTCATAAAATATATGTAAACACTGATTTTAGAGTATGTTTTTGAAAGTGAATCATGATCTTTAATAGTAGTGTAAACTATTTCATCACTAATTTTCTCAATAATTATACTAACCAACTATTTTAGGATAAAAATAAGTACCATAGGTTCCATTATATATTCATATTGAATGCCTAAAATTTTAACCATTTGATTATCATTAATGTACTTTAGACAATTATGAATTGTAGGAGGAAATTCTCTATTTTTATGTAACCAAGGTCTTCCCAATAACATATCAAATACACCGGTTCTTGGTAAAACTAAGAAATAAGTGGTAAATATGAGAGGTCTCACTTGTAAAGTCAAAATAATATATCTAAGAGTGTCTTGTGTATGGCCATCAAATTCCTTCACAACTCTATATGTTTATTGTATATCCTTTTAGGTATAGCCAATAAAATGTAAAAGTGTTAGAGTGCAAATATTTTCACTTGATCTATTTTCTATCATAACATTATGTATAGGTTTCATGCCAACATATGATCTAATAAATAATGCATGTCTATCAAAATCATCATCAACAATTTTAGAACCATCAAATTTAATATATGGGCATGACAATAGCTTACTTGTAACTATACCAATGATGATATCAAGTGGATGTCTATATGAATATGGAGGAGTATCAACATTATATGCATAATGTACTTTAGGATGTTGCTTTTTATCTTTTACCTCATGATTGGGAAAATGATCATACATTTTTACATTTCATTCTTATTTGAGTATGGCCTATCATCTTCAGTACATGTACCAATATCAATAATATTATCATCAATGATCTCTTTAATTTTAATCTTTAACTTCATACATCTATAAGTGGAATTTTCCACATATCTATGATAGTCAAAAAAATGCATTTCCATCAAAAAATCTAGGTAGAGGCCTAGATGGATCTATTTCAAATGGTGGAGGAAGTGTAATAACATGATAATCAAGAATATTTTGTTGTAGCACATGAGGAGGTGAAGGTAACCTTGAAAAATGCCTCCTTGGTGGAGCTTGTAATTGGAGCCATTGTAATGATTGAGACATAGCATTAATTATAACTTTAGCCTCAATTTTGCCTTCATTAGCTTTGCTCTTATAATTAAGATTACTATTAAACGTGATAATAAATGTATAAGGAACATTAGAGATATAATTGAGGTTTTTCAATGTAATCAATTTCACCTCATGTTCCTTAGTTATATGACATAACTCATCAAATGATTTAAACTTATCAAAATGATAAAATATTGAAGAGGAGTAAGCAAGCATTAGGTAAAAATGTCTTGAAGCTCATTTTTTTCCATTTGAATTGAAATTTTGGAAAGCATAGTTGTGTATCTTAAAACATACTCACTAAGTATATAATCTGGACCTTGTATGATCTTTGAAATTTGAACATAGGATAGATTATCACCAATATTAATAGAAAAGTGTGCCAAAAATTGAATTGTTAAAGGATTGAAAATTTTAATTTATATAAGAGAAAATTTATAGAACCATTTGAGAGCATAATATTTAGGACTAATTGTAAATAACATAGATAACAATCTACCATTTTTTGCATAATCTATATAAGCTACACAAAAAGCACATAAATTTTGTTCAAGATCACCTTTGCCTTCATAAAGAGGAAACTTTGGAGACATAAATCTAACTATCAAATGATAAGATGATATGTGATGAGCCAGAGGGTTATAAAACAAGGTACCAAAATCTAAGGATGACTAGTATGAGAAATGTTTGCTCAATATTAGATAATTTAGCTTGTAAAAGGAGAAGGGCTTGCTCAAGGGAAGCATTGGTTGTAGTAATGGGTGGGGTGTCAGTAGTATGAGTAGGCATATGCATAGATAATTAAAGTAAAACATGATATGTTCCTAGATTAGAAGGGGTAAAAGTGGCTAATGGTAGATAAATAAGAATGGGCTCAATGGGAGGAGTAACAACATTGTAAGTAGGGGATTTTAGAATGTGAAATGGAATAACTTGGGAGGCAGAAGATAAATGAGCTTGATACTCATATTCAAATTCAATAAGTATGTAGATGATGTTATTCACCTCATGAGGGTAATTTTTGAGACCTTGAAAAAATGTAGATAATTATTTAAATTTCTCTTGATCTACTTAATTAAATCTCATTTGTACTAAGATGTGTTTTTTTCTCATTATCATAGTCCTCATAAGTACTATCATTATCAATTTCAATTTATACTTCATTTTCAACATGACTTGCCATTGCATAAGGGACCAAAAGGAAATCCATATGTGAAAAATGAGTACCACATAATCTAGAAGTATGCCTTAGAGGCATACAATATAATGAAAAGTAATAAAATATAAAATAAAGTAATAAAATATATGATCTAAGAAGGTAGTGTAAGCAAAAATTAAGGATGAAAGTATGATCTAAAAATATTTTAAATGATTTGTAGGCTCTCAAATATACTTATTCATCTATTGGAAAGTTTTGACATAATATTTTAGAACACTAAATATAGGGGTATAACCATATTTATAGCCCACTAAACCCATTTTTAAGGGTAAGTTGAGAATAACTTCCCAGGGCTATTCGCTTACTAGTGTACTACAGAATCATATGGATGGTATAAGTTCATATTAGTATAAACAAAGGGATCCTAGGCATTTATTTTATATTGTGAGGTACATCAAAACCAAATTTTATGTTTAATTATGTACTATGGCTATGAGTATTAGGGTAAACCCCTCAGCCACAATGTTTGTAAATAAAACACCACGTAGCCCTTCATGACAGCAACTAAGTTATTTGAAAACTATCAAAACACAATTTATAAAACAATAAAAATAGAATGAAAAATAAAGTGAAAAATAAAAGGTAAAATATTTTGTTATATAAGAGACAACAAAATTCAACCTGAAGTTGAAATAAAGAGCCTGTGTCAATATTTATCTTAGGTGACAAGATAAGGTTTTTAGTGTGAGATTACTCTAAGGTTCAAAAATTTGAATTATTATGTTATATATAATATCTAATGTTGAATACTATATTATTTTAATATCAATATTTTAAAAAAGTAAATTGAAACCCTATGACAAAAATCAATAAAAAGTATAGGCAACATTCTATTTTAAAAGTAGGTTAACCAAAATGTTTACCCTTAAAATTAATTAGTGAATGAAAATTAACTCTAAATTATTGTAAACTTAAAATTTAATCTAAGAGATATAAATAAATAATCCTATTGTTATAACATAGTGATATACATAATTTACAAAAATTGTAAATTACTAAAAATAACAACTAGCATTAGGGTTAGAGAGATGTCCTTATAAACTAGTTTATTCTTTTTGTATTACTCTTTTTTTTAATGGTGACTATATAAAACTACTGACAAAGACCTAATAATATAGTGCTAATTTAAAACTTTTCTTCTCCTTATTCTAGGATAAGTGCATAGTAGCCAAACAAGGTTGTAATGTGTTATTGTCCTCTAATGTGACATCCTATGTATTGATTGTGTGTTGAATCTAAAAATTGGAGACTATTTGGTTGTGTTTTTAGATCAATTTATTCCATATGGAGTCTATTTGGATGTACAAATCACTTACAAAATAAAAACCCTTTCCTGCACAAGGAAACAAAAACAATCAAATGCAAATGGGAAAAAAAGTGGGGAAGTGGGATATAGCTGAGCTATCCTCATAAAACCCCTTGTTGACTGAGTGTTACCTACATAATCTAAATGGACCTAAGGCCAATGTAGTTCTCCCTATCAAAAATATAATATATGAATGCAACTAGAAATTTGTATTAAAATGATTGATAAAGGGTTACCTCAACCTACAATAAAATAATGTTAACTTGGCCAATAATTATATTACTACAGTAGAAATGTAATAGGGATCTTTTTTGAATAGATAATTACTTATGAATTGGCTTTACAAGAGAGTGTTATCTAATGTAACTAGGGGTTATAAATGAGACACTTGAGGTCATATTATAAGAGAATATTTGAATTATTTATGATAACTGACATATTTTCACACACAAAAAATCCACTAAGAAGCATATCATTTTGAAAATTTAGTTGTTAGAGCATTGGAGACAAGTCTGCACTAGTGAATAGGTATGTAGTGTGCCCATACCTGCCTAGTGCACACTTGGCCCGCATGGATAAATACTTTTGAAACTAGAATGATAGTGAAATATCTACTGATTAGGAATGAATAGGAATAAATTAGGGAAGCTTCAAAGATGTTCTCAATAATTTAAATAATTTGAAGTATTTTGTATAGATAATTGGTTATTAGAATGGTGGGTTGGCTAAGCAAGGTAAAATGTTGAGTACCAGTATTGTCAAACATTTTTTTGATTAAATTTTAGTGTCTACACTACTATGTTAGACCTGTGTCAATGCCTTCATGATTTACATGATGATAAACTTGTTGAAAAATTGATGCACTTTAGATCCAATTTGTGAGGAACAAGATCATATTGGATAAAATGTCATGTTGAGCTAACTAACATGATTACAAATTTAGGTTCTCCAAATTTATTCTTCACGCTCAATATCACTGACATAAAGTAGCCAAACTTTCACAAAAATACTCCTTTCAAACCCATAGAAGACACATAAAATTTATTGTTGGAGGATCTATAATATTATCTTGAATCCACATCACACATCTCTTTATATGCATCATATATTAAAATATTTCACAAGAAATATTTAGAAATGTATTTTCAAGCATAAGACTACTGGTACAAGCATGCAATAAGAATATTTATTTTTCTTTCCATTTTTACATTCACCTTTATTTTCCTAAAATTGATATAAATACATGGTATAGATAGGTACAAGTGGTAGCATAAATGTTCCAAACATATTCATGGTTTCTAAAATATCCTCAAATGGGATATTTACTGAAAACACAAAAACTATAACAAATCCTAACTATCACACAAAGCTCTGATACCACTTAAATATCCCCTTTCAAGATATTTGTTAAAACACATAAACTACAACAATATGAATTCTTGAAAACCTATGACACTATAAATTTATGATTTATAGTATTTATGATCAACAATGACAAATCACATACATTCATAGAAAATACTATAACACCAAATCCCAACTGACACATTCATTCATTTCATAGGAATGATTACACATATAACAATGGTGGATACAATAACAGACTACTCCCTACACTCCCTTCAATAATAGATTGAAACACTCTTACAACTCTTACATTAAAAGATAACATAAAATATGATAACTACTAACAACCATTACAACCAATATGAAACATACTCCATTGAAACCCAAATTATGGCTCTTAAATGAAACCACTGTGACCATATAGGGAGGAATATTTCACCACTGAAACATGTTATCTTGAGAGGGTTTTCATTCTCTAATATTACAACACTCCAATAGGTTTTCATCCAAGGAGAGGCAGAAAGGGTGAACACTGAGTTCAACCTTACAAAAGGGGGTTTACAAAATATTCAAGCATATATTTTATAAAGGAGAAGCAAGTATATATAGAATTTACAATGAAGAGAGGAGATGAGAGAGAATATGAGGAGAGAGAGGAAAATGGCACCACAAGTAACTCCATGTGAGGTGTTGTCTTATTGTGCAAGATAGTCAAAAAGGATAGAGATAGCATTAGTCACCCATGTGACTCCAAATTGGGCACCCCAATTTTACACGTGAGTAATTAGGAATAGTGCATCATGTCTCCCACTTTCTAATATTCCTAGACAAGAGCTAATCAGCTTTTGACTTATCCACATCATTCTAAATCATGAACCTACCTAGGGTGGCACCCCATATATTCCTTTTCTTCCATTATCACCAAAAGACAAAGCATGTGTATTTTAAAATAATAAAACTTATCCCATAATAGAGTGGTATGCCCCATTCAATCACATGCCTTAGATTCTCATGGAAGATTCACCTATCTAGTCATCACTGCATCACCTACCGCAGACATGTCAATAGTAATCCATGAATAGTACTTGGTGAATAGTGATCCCACCTCCAACAATAATCATAAGACTAATACCCCTCCAAGAACTATGGAGCTCCCTTAACATCTTAGTTAGCCTATGGGAACTCATTGAATAGGTTAATGGTTGACACAGTTGCCTAGGCATAAGAAATAGACACTACAGTTTATTTTGGCTTAAAAATGCTCCCAATATAGACACATTGATTTTGTAAATCAAGTTTTAGTCGTTGATGTTAAATATTACTTTAAAGAGTATACATTATCTTGGAATACACAAGATAACTTACAGATAAATCAAATGGTGCATTTTTCTATCCTTGATGATCCATGTTTAGTGAATAATACTGAAATATTTTCAAGCAATCCTTTTCTTAACTATGAATAAATTTTGAATCGTGTTCAAATCAATACTAAATGTATTATAAGAAACATGACTGAGTAAAAAAGGAACATCCCTTCAATGTTGGTATAAGTCCCTTTCAAAATTACATAAGGAATATTCTATGGTCATTGAAATTAATGGAACTAAAAAATGCATTACTTCATGTAATGATGATATATTGAAAACTTACAACCCATACATGCTTTCCATTTGGAGAGAAAACATAGATCTCCAAGTTATACTTTCACAACAACTTGTGTTGAAATATATTATTAAGTATGTAATGAAGGCAAATAATCAATCTAAAATATATCATTATATGTTATCAATATTTGGAGACGTAAGCAAGCCTTTATTATTATATTACTAAGTTTGTTCCTTCATCTTTTCCACTTCTAGAACTCTCTCTATAGAAAAAAACTTGCAATTGATATTAGTTTACACCATTGCACTAAAAATATAATGATTCCATTGAAAATAATATTCAAGATTTCCTATATAGGAAAATCATACCTTACAATAAAATCAAACTCATATTGAGTTCATGGGTAGCTCAAAACAACTCATGTTTATTACTGCTCACCTTAACTGGTATTGCAACATTTAACATTAATGTTTCAATAATACATTCATGCCTTCACATACCTATAATAGGAATGAAATCACTAGAAGGGAAAGCAATCACAACTCTGAAAGAATATTCTAAACATACTTGCTACATTCTAATCAACAAAATGAGTTTCATAGGGCCAATTTTTTAGACACATATTGACCAACTATGTGAGGATCTCCCATAATAAAAGTCAAAACAGCTTGGCAAGAGATCTATCATTCTCATTGTTGACTTGGGCCAAATACCTCTAGTACAAAACATTCAAATGTATATTGTAACATCATATGGTTCGACTCTTTGGAGAAAATTTAACAATGTTATCACATTACACATAATTTTATACTAATAAGGTTCTAATCCATGCCAAGTGTATTTTTTAAATTTATTATTAAATATTCAAAATGTTGAATCAAAAGTTAATATTGCAATTTGTTAATGTCTTGAACAAATGCATCTTTGCCTTCAAAAAAAATATATATATATTTCATTCTTCAATATATTTATATGCAACAAATATTTTGCCTACAATATATAATAAAGAGATGTTGAAACCATTAAATACGTTGATTACACGCAGTGATGTAGAGCCTACCATTTTTTATAGATCTTGATGATGATCAATTACATGTCAAAATTATTTTGTGCAAGGGACAACAAGTTATGCTTATTACCAATTTATGGGCAAAAGATGTCTTAGACTATGGGGCTCTTGGGAAAGTTCATATTTTTTTTTATAAAACTAGCAAAAATCTACATGGTTTTCCAATGTTTGAGGTTATCTAATTCAAAATATGTACATGTCTAGCATGGGATGCGAATAATCCAAAACATGTTCCGATCCCACCTATTACTCATAGAAATCCGAAATAAATTATGTTAAAATGGCTTGGGCTCTAAAAATACAATTGTCATGGGGTCTAGCATCGTAAAAATGAACAATTGAAATTGGGAACATTGAATGTCAAAGATTGACTTTTACTGCAATCTGAAGAGTTTATTATTTGCAATACCTTCACATCACTCCTTTCTCTTTTGAAAGATATGCAAGAATGCAAGATAGTGCATATGTTTAGATTGGAAAAAAAGAAGAGCAAAAACGGTATTCCATGTCACAAATTCCTTTTCCTTAATTGATTCACTTTTTTATTGTTTTGTTCTCCTTGTAGTTGTCTCTCTTCTTTCTTAATACACATATTCTATTGATAATCAAATATTTCACTTCTTCACCTCTATCAACGTTTTGATTGCACCTCCTTAATACAATTGTTAGTATAGTATCACATATTGGTGCCGACCGTGCTAGTATAGGGTTGGAGGAAGTTGGAGTTTGAAGGTGACTCCAAAATCGTATTGGAGGCTCTTGGGAAAAGAAAAATTTGGCACTCGCAGATTGAGATCATTATAAATGAATACAAATAGATTTTAAAAGAATTTGAAACTTTGGTCATAAAGGATACTCTCAAAAGTGACAATAAGACAATGAACTTTATGGCTAATTCTGATTTGTTGAATAATAATTTTTAAGAGAATTTTTTTCACTGAAAAATGCACTTTCATTAATATAACAAGATATAATACATCGCTAATCATATAAAAATGATGGATAGAAAAATCACCCTCCAAAATAACCAAACTGAATTAAAGAAATCTGGGAAAAAACAAAGCCCAAAAAAGGTGGTTTGGCCAAACAAGAGACTATTTAATTCTAATTTAGCCAAAATTTAAATAGGACCTTCATTGAAAAAGAGGCAATTGAAAATTTGATTCTAAGTACGTGTGGTCATCATGGTGAAGAACTCGTCGAAGCTGACCTGGCCATCCCCGTCAGCATCGACTCCCCCGATCATACGACGACACTCATCCGAACTGCAACCCTCTCCCAACCTCCTTAAAACCCTATGGAGTTCATCGGCAGAGATGAATCCATCGCCGTCCATGTCAAACATTTTGAACGCGTTTTTCACATCCTGCAAGCTCGCCGCGCTGGTCACGCCCTGCGTATTCACCGCCACGAATTCCGACAGGTCCATGCAGCCGTCTCCGTCTGAATCGCCCTCCGCCATCATCAGCCGGAGCTCTTCCTCAGTGGCATCGTGGCCCAGCGATCGCATGACGTGGCCCAGCTCCGACGACGAAATCTTGCCGTCGCCATTGGTGTCAAATTTGTTGAACACGTTCTCGAGCTCTTGAGCGCTTGGCAAGGGAGAGTCGATCCATGCGGCGCTATGGTCAGTGCTCCTACAAATGCTGTTTCTGAACGAATTCTTGCGCGCTTTCAAAAACCCCGGGAGGCCCATGCTAAACCGATTCCTTGTCTATGGAGTTTACTGTATGATTTCTCTATATCTGTTCGCTGTGGATCTCTCCTGAAGAGTTTCTCTCCTGTTTTTCTAAATTTCAACTTTGCCGCCGATCGAAGTTTGAATTAAGCGATTTAAGCTTTATAGAGAGGACGACTTATCTTCTAAATTTTCGACTATTTGGATTAATTATAACAATAATGTCCCTTTGCTTTTGTATTTTTGGCTATTTTTCGGATGCTGTATTTTGTAGATTATCTATTTTGTAGTTTTATAGATTATCTATCTTGTATTCGGGACTTTGTTTGTTTAGAGATACTCATCTTTTTGTTTTGTTTTGGTTTGGTGGATTGGAAATTTATCGGTATCCTAATTTATTTTTGTAGTTTTTAAGCTCATAATTGATAATATATTGTTATATTTTTATGGATAAGGAAGTGTAATTCAAAAGATGAATTTTTTTATATGTATATATTTTTTTTATTTTTGTAAATTAACACTTTTTTTTTCAATGTTGGGATATTAATCTCTTTAGATATATGTTTATGTATACACTTATGAGAGATGTTCATGCCTTATCATTCTTATTGTTTTTTTTATATTATCATGAAATCAATAAATTTATTAATTTAGGATTTTCTTTCTTTTATGACTCTATTTTTCCATTCACTTGTACATAGTTGATGTCATCGATCCGAGTGACAATGTGTTATGGTGACTCGTATTTTCACTCATGTCATCAAGTGGGTTGATGACCTATTGTTTTATTTGGAATTATTTGTATACATCATCATTTTGCCAATGGCATCTACCTTATTTGTATATGTCATCATTTTGTCAATGACATCGACCAAAACTAAGTTTTCAATTTTAGGGTTTTATATGTATTTATAAGGTTCCCTTTGTCATTTCTCAAAGAAGTAATGAATGATTTGCTTTGCAAGTGCTTGAAAATCCATCCTAGGCATAAGAAGAGGTATTAGGGTTAAGAGAAACATGTACTAAGTAAGACAAGTTAATATAAATTTCTTGAAGATATTAAGAATAAGAGTTGTCCCTACGAGATTTACCAATTCTTTGGAATCTTTAATTTTAATCTACTTAAGTATTACCCTATCCATCTTGATTTCAACTACAACCTTCTCTCAAAAAATGATGTATGTCAAGAAGTAGATTAATGCAACAAGTCAACTAAATGTTAGTATCCCTAATCTTAATATATCTTTCTTTTGTAATTTGGTAGATATTGTAGATGTTTTTTTTTTGTCTCATATATTAGATAGTATATTTATCTTACTTTCCACTTAGTGGAAACTTCACTTTTTTTTACCATCTTATGGGATTTTAGTCTTTAGTAATTAAACAAATTCCTAAATAGACCATACTCAAATGATCATGAAAGAATTGGATAGAATGACTCGCATGTAAATATCAAAAGCCAACCAATTTGAATGCAAATATAAACAAAATTAATGTAAATTTCTAATATAATTAGACAAATTAAAATGGGGATTACCAAAATCAATGTTCCACGTACCCCCTTAATAGATAAGCTTTGGAATCCAATCCCATAGCCTCTCATTCATTAAAAATTCTTAAAAATTTACAAAACAAAGTCTTAATTCTTTATATAACACTCATGGATATTAAAGGAACCCCAACCATCTCCCATGACTTTTTCACTAACCCCACCTTAGATCTAAAGAGTTCAATAATCTACAAAAATATTTATTGACTCAATACTAAAAATTATGCCACTACCCAATTACTATAAAGAAACATAACCAATAATTCTTTAAATTAGTATAATCAACTTAATTTTATCTGTATAATTAAATTAGAAGACTTAGTGAATTCTCTAGTTTAATAAATTCAATAACATGACTTATCTAAAGATAATTTGGGTGAATTTATCAACTCTAAATAACTAGATCATGAACTCACTTATGACTTCATCATGATTGAAATCACTGGCCCATAAATTTCATCACAATATAAAATATGAAAGTCTCTCCAAGATTTTTAAGACCACTTTAAACTAACCTAGTTATAATATAAGGTTTTTCCCTTCCCTCATAAGATATTGGAAGAATCTTTTAACTATGGATATTGGAAGAATCTTTTAACTAAACCAAAATAAAGGATCCTCTCATAAGACAATTTGAGATTCCTTAATCTCTTAAATAAGAAGCTAGAATGCTTATTTGACTTGATAATGGCATGCCACATAATGGGCAAACTTTATATTTTTTCAATATATGAAACTATTGTTGGAAACTATCTCAATTTTTCATGGACTTGCACAACAATAATTGAGTGTAAATTTGGTATTTTACAAATTTGTTTTTACAATCATTGGCTATGTAAGATGGTGTGTAGGTTGGTCGCATAAGAATTGACATGAAATCTTGTTTGTGTAAGTCAAAATTATGTAATGAATTGCATGAAGACCATTTTTTGTATTTGCACAAAGTTTTTAGCATGCAAGAAATGATGCAAAGTTGCATAATTATTTTTGTATAGTATCACTACACCCTATAAGGTTGTGAAGTGGTATGCATTGGTGGATTTGCATCAAGGTGTTTCAAGGATATATGTAATGCTATCGAAAAATGTAAAAATGTGAGGCATTACTAGACATTTATTTGACTATGCTATCAAATGAGGGTGTGAAAGTAATGTTTTTGTGGCACTCTAAAATGGAGCTATTGAGGAGAGTTACAAAATGATCAATTTTATTAATAGTTGGTGACTAAAATTTTTCCAACATAGGAATTACAAAGTGAGATGCTAAATATAGGCACAATTCTTATTAGGAAGATGAGGATGCTTGCTAAGTATAAAAGTAAATGCTAAATATAAATGGTATAGTGTATGCAACTTATAAGGTTTAATGTAAGTACAATAAAAAGTTATATGTAGGTTGTATAACTATACAAGTTTGAGTTTTAGTATTGTCAATGGTTTAATTAATGTTATAAACAAATAAGTTTATTGTGTTGGTATTTTTACATGAAAGGGTTTTCCTAGGTGATTTATTGTATATTCTATGTGCTTTTAATATATTTGTATGTTCAATATTATTATAACATATATCATCTTTTCTTTTCTTTATTATATAATGGGATTATTCCCACAACATTTGATATAAGAGTCTAGTTGTAGCTTTGTAGAAGTTGGGATAACCTACAATAAATGGTTTTCTTGAGTGGGAATTTCACAAGAAAGAATGTTTTACGAGGAAATGACTCAAAGTGCAAGAATA
Organism: Torreya grandis; assembly: GCA_037957365.1. Lineage (NCBI taxonomy): Eukaryota > Viridiplantae > Streptophyta > Pinopsida > Cupressales > Taxaceae > Torreya > Torreya grandis. The sequence goes on from JARHVA010004418.1 coordinate 500,846, forward strand.
AATATTGACAAATTCAAAGTCAATATTTTTAATTATAGAAACTCAAGATGAAAAACGTCTTGGTAGATAGAGATTAGTGGGTTTCTTTAGTATACATACTACCCACATGTATGAAACTAGAAGAATGAGAAAAGATTCAAAAGAAATCTAAAATATTTATCATCATATTTTTTTGAGATTCAGTGCTACTAAATATATTGACTAAAAAGAGTATAAGGCTTTTCTAAGGATAAGTTGTCAATGTTTTACTAGGAAATGTAATTGGTAAACAAATGATTCCTTTGAAATAATCTCCATTCATTACAAATGAATAATGGTAATTCTATTTCAAAGCACTTTAATAACTTAAAAACTATTTTAAGTTAATTATCATCCATGTATGTCAAAACGTATGATGAAGAATGGTATATCACATTATTGTGCTCCTTACAAGACTCGTGGGAAAATATATTGATGGCTATCACTGGTACTATGCCAAAGACAAAATTGTAAGATGTAGTCACAACTATGTTTTCATATGAGATGATCTGCAATTATGTGGAAATATAGTAGACAAAGGAATACTTCACTCATAAGAAATAAGAAAGTGGATGACTAAGGATAAGTGATTAAAGTCTAGATGTAGATCTACGAATCCAAATATATCCTTGAATAATTGATGGATCTATAATAATTTAGGGTATTTAAAAGATAAATGTAGAGTGATAAAAGTGGAAAAAAACCAAACCATTATATACTACACAATCCTAAGGTGAAAATCTCTCCGTTGATGGAGATGAAGATGTGTATTTTGAATTCTCAAGTTTTCATGCATGTAATGATGCATGATTTACTAATGTAGGTGCCTCCTATCTTAATAATTCTTAAATGGATTAGTTATGCAAATATAAAAAATATGATTGTGGTTATGTCTTTCTAGGAGACAAATCAACCTACATGATCATGGGTAGAGGAAGATTAAAGATGAAGTTAAGATATGGGAGGATTAGTATTGTCCCTAGTGTTTTACACATTCTTAGTCTTATGAGGAATATAAAATCTATGAGAAAAATTAATGGTGTTCATGTCCAAGTTTCACTTAATAGAGAAGGGTGAAATATGGTGCACATTACCATGGTGTTGGCAAGACCTATGTGCATGTGAATTCTATTCAAACTTAATGTGTGTGCATTAAGCAAAACATTTAAAAACTCTATTATTCCTAATGCCAAGGCTGGTTTATGAAGGTGTTTATTAGTTTTAGTAGAGAATATAAATGCTCTAGCATCAAATGCTAGGTTGTATTGGTCAAATTTTTCTATACATGTTACAAATTTAAAAAATGTCATAGGTGATTGTGAATTATCCCTTAGATTTTGACTTTTGTGAACATTACATTTATGTTAATCATAGTTGAATGAAATTACCCGCAAGTGTTATGTGGAAAGTGGATTATTTCAATTGATTCATAGTGATGTGTTTGGAGTGATGGATTCCCTTCTTTAAGCATTTATGGAATTTAGGTGTTTTTCATAGATGAGCTCTCAAGGTATTGCACATGGAAAATTGGGGTTAATACTTCTCAAATGAGTTTTATGAACTCTTCAAGTAATGCCAAATTGAAAGGTAGAAGACAAATTCATACACACTGAAATATAAAAGCATTTTAGATTAGATGAATAATACACTTATTTACAAGTCCTAGAGTATGCTGAGTGTTGCGCTCTTGTAACTGAAATATTGAGAGAAATTAGTTACTATTAATCAAGATGAGCAAGGAGAAGACAAATCTTGAAGATTAGATCAAAAGAACAAAACCACAAAAAAAAGCTTTTTCCAAAAAGCAAACATTCAGAAATAGGAAAGTATGAGGAGTTATATTAGTTTATTACACTTACATCTCACCTATGTGAGTGCTATTGTATAAGGGAGATAAAATATTTTTTTAATGTTGAGTGTAAATTAATATATTCAACTTCTAACCACTACCCCTCAACTCCCACCTAATTCCTATCTAACTAGAGCTTAGACAAAAATAAACCTATAACTAAGTTCATAAACTACTTGTGTATAATATTATAACATCCTCCCTCTTGTAAGTGATAGTGAGGCAAAAATATAAAATATTCTATAAATTACATATGTATAATATTATCATCCTCTCGTAAGCAAAATTTTGGGAGAAAAATAAAATACGAGTCTTAAATACTAAGACTTATTAGGTACCCAAGAACAATAATATAAGGAAGGAAGGACTTCATGTTAATCCCCACAAAGAACAACTTATTTCACCCCAATCAATGCTTGCAACCAAAGGTGACAAGGTTTTATTAAGGTTTTAGTAAATATGTATGAAACCTAATCAGTGGTAGGCATAAACTCCAATGAAATAACTCCATCTTGAACAAGTTTTTGAATGAAATGCATATGAATCTCAATGTGATTTGTTCATTTATGATCAATAGGGTTATGTAAAATTTAAATCATATGTTGGTTGTCAAACTAAATAATAGTAAGACTATGCTATCAGAAAAAAAACTCACATAGCAACTGTAAAATCTAAAGTTCCTCCTAACTAGCTTTGACAACACCTCAATTTTCAGCCTTAATGGAGGATTGTGCAACAACTATATACTTTTTGTAAGCCCATAAAAATAGAGCTGAACCAAGGTTTTAGATAAATTCATAAGTATAATTATGATTATCAACATTTCTTACCAAATTTTAGTATATATATCCCATAATTTGTAAAGACCCATGTGTTGTGTATTGAATCCTAAAGTGTGTTATCCTTGAATGTAGTGTAAAATATGCTTGGATGATTTCTAAAGAATATCATGAGGATCATGGAAGAATCAAGAGACAAGGTTAATAATAAATTTAATATCAATGTGAGTGTGAGTTAGGTATAGAAGATTACACAATAGTTGTAAATACAATGTTAGATCAAATATAGGAGCCATTTAGCTAGCAAATAAAATAACACTTAATTGAAATGGAGTGGGGGAGGGATTACAATCAACCATGTTGAAATGATGAATTAAATTATGTGCATAATTATTATTAGTAATGGAAATACCCTCAAGAAACTGATGAATATGAAATGCTAGATCAAATATAAGAGCCATTTAACTAGCAGATAAAATAACACTTGATTGAAATGGAGTGGGGGTAGGCTTACAATCAACCATGTTGAAATGATGAATCAAATTATGTGCATACTTATTTTTAGTAATGAAAATACCCTCAAGAAATTGATGAATATGAAATCCTAGAAATTAAGGTAGATGTCCTTAATTATTAATATCAAACTGATCCATCAACTTATATTTGACATCTTAATTCATAATATCTAAACTAATTATGATAATGAGATCATCAATATATATCACTTGTATCAAAATATTATCCTCACAATTTTATATATAGGCATTAGGGTTAAAATGGCATCATGTGAAAATAAAATTGAGCCTAGATGGTTTGAGAATTATAGAGCTTGCATACAAGTGAAGAGTCCTACACAAATCCTAGTGGATAATTCATATAGGTATCCTCTTAAAGACCACCATATAGAAACACACTCTTCATGTCCATCTGGTATATATAAAAATGATGTGATGCATCAAGGGAGAGGAAAATACAAACATAATATATCTTGGTAACATTAGCAAAGGCTTCAAATTAGTCAACTCCTTTAACCTGGGAGAAACCCTTTATTATTAAGCATGATTCGTACTTATCAATTGAACTGTTTAATTCATATTTTATATTATAGACCCACTTACATCATATAATGTTATTCCACTAGGAAGAGCTACCAATTCCCATGTGTGATTCTTCATAAGTAAATAATATTTTTCTTTCATATTAACATCCTACTCTAGTTTTCCTATCACCTCAAAAAATAAAAGTGGATGACCTAAAATAACATGAATTAAAATAGCAACACTAGATGTTTGAGATCAAGTATAGAGAAGAATTAAAGGATCACCAAACAAATAACTAGCTGACTTTAGAGTGGATTGAACCCACTTGAGCATAATCTAAGAAGGAGGTGGCAGTGGTGGCTAATCAAGAGTAGTATTAGTAACATCATCATTATCATCAGGAAGTAGGTCCTCATAATAAACTATAGTATGAGGATAAATTGGATAAGTTGTTAGCTCCTGTGGAGTGAGTTACTCATCAACTCTGACATCTCATTGAAATAATAAATCTTTTATGACAAGATAAAAAAGTTGGTAAGATTTTAAATATTCACAATAACAAATCAAAATGAGTCGATGGTTCTTATCAATTTTTTTTTAATCAATAAAATATTCCCATGCCTTATGAAAAAATTAAGTCTAGAAATATCAAGCTTGATGCATGACCAAGCTTTTTTAGGTGTCATATTTTGCACAACCTTGCATGGCATGTGATTATGGATATAAGTAACATAATTAACTATTTAATCCCAATATTATGGTCCCAAGTTCTTAGACTGAATCATACAATTTTTCATCTCTTTCGAAGTTATATTCTTTAGTTCAACCATGCCATTATATTATGGAGTATATTTCATAGTGAATTAATGTTGTATACCATGCTCAATACAAAATTATTTGAATGCTTTACTATCATATTCCACCCCATTATCAATATGTATATTATTGAGTATAAGTGATGATTATTTTTCTACAAACCATTTGAAATCCTTGGAAGTCTCAAAAACTTCACTTTTTAACTTGAGAAAGTATACCAAAGTTCATCTAGTATTATCATCAATGAAAGGGAATACATAATTTGCTCCCAAAATGAAAGGAGTTGGAAATGTCACCAAATCACTATGTACCAACTCTAGAGATTCTTGTACACATGTGGCCTTTATTTATGGAAATGGATCCTAATGTTGTTTTCCAAGTAGATAGCCAAGTCACACTCCATTAATAAAAGAGAACTTTGGAAGGCTCTTTACAATATTTTAAGCACTCATTTTTTGCATGTACCTATAGTTTAAGTTTCCTATTCTCTCATGCCACAATTTACTCATTGAATCACCATGAGTAGAGATGAACAAGAATAATAAGACTTAAAATTATAAAAAATGTAGAGCCTCAAACTATGATCCACTACATTTTTAGTTACTACCTCTGTAGGATATTTACATTCTTTGACTATAATGTTATGTCTAGAATAAAATCCAAAAAATTTATAGTTCCATAATTACAAATTTGATAGATATAAATTAGGTTAGAAGATATTTTGGGTATAATTAATAAATTTTTACTACATCCATCTTACATCCCAACTATGCCATAACCCAAAACTTCAACTTGAGAGGTGTTGCCCATAACTATATGTGAAGTGTTGTAATCATAAAGAGAATTAAAAAGACCATGAAAGTGTGTGAGATTATGTGAAACACCTGTTGTCACTTGAACTTTCACCTAATAAGGAGATGGTACAAGCTTCTCCTCTTTAAAGTGAGACAATGGAACCACCTCAAGGCTATGGGTATTCCTATTAAGAGGTGGATCTCTAGATTAGGGGCTAGCTCCCCTTGATGCATCACTAAAGCTCATATCCTACTACTAAAACTTGGGGATGAAAAAGGATAGGGATAACATGAAAATAAACCTATTATATAGGATGTGATACACCAAAATATTTTCTCTACTCATACCCTTAGTATGCTTTTGAAACTAAGGACAAGTTGCACATACACTTCATCCAATGTCAATTTTCCCTCTCACATCAATGCTTCAACATGGGGTCTTGGAGATAGCATAGGTTAGGAGGAACTAAGCAATAGGCATTATAAGACACTCTATTGAGTAACCTACACACTATACCTAAAATATACTTTGACACTTCTTTCTTAACTTGTAAAAGGGAGATTACAAACACACAAGGTACTAAGGAGAGTAACATGTGAAGGTAGACAAAACTTACACTTGCACAAGACTAACATCCGTTGTGTACACTTAGTGAAATATTAAGTTAAAACACTTTTATTTATTGATTCAAGGAAAAATTTGGTAGGGCTTCAACATACCTAGGCAGATAGATCCCATACAATAGCCAAAAAGGCTCAATTTATAGAAGATATGAGAGGAGAGAGAGAAGGGGATTCCAAGAGTCACTTGGACACTTCTCACAACTAAAAAGACTAGTTACTTATGCATGAGAGAGATATGGGGTGATCCATGCAATTTTAGGGGTTAAAAATGTCATTTGAAATCATCCAAGACTGACAAAATGGTTTATAAACTCCTTTCCATGTAAAAAAAACTGAGTTTCAAGATTTGCTTTCAATAAATGATCTATCACTGAAACTACTCAAGTATGATGATGGTTATAAGTAGGATTGGTTACTAAGAAGGCTTCACATTAATTATAGAGGTTCCTAATCATCCTTATCATTTTAGCCATGCATAATCACCCTTGGTAGTCCCAAAATAGCTCTTTTCCCTACACCTCTCACACTTGGCACCCTAAAAATATTCAATTATGAAAATTTATCTATAAAATAATGGGAATGGAATATTTCCAAAGTTTTCATGGCATCACTTTCAAGAAACAAAACATAAAATTTTTTGCAAATGAAGATTCACCATTTTATCTAAGTATTCCCTAGCTGGCTCATAGGACTAGCTAAAATGAGAGAGATGGTAGACATACTTAGGAGCTTATACACTTGATAAAATTCCCATGATAACTTATAACAAGTCATATTATTAACTCCAAAAGTTATTTTGTCTCTTGGAAGTTCATCATGCCTGTACAACACAAAAAATGGTCAAAATAAGTCCTATTTTTCCCTATATTCCATACAAGTCCACCTAAGTCACATGTGAATAATTTATGGAGATTTATATACATAATATAAGTGTTTTCATAGCACCTCCATACCTTTTTGATTCTCAAATTGCCTTATCTTCCCATTCGGGTCTTTATGGAGGGTTTGCAAAGGTTTTGAGTGGTTTCTAGTCTTAACCTTTGTTCATAAAGGTTTGACATTATAATCCTATAAAAATGTTACTTGTAAATTATTAATGACCCCATCCATCATTCCCAAACAGATCCATGTCCCATGTAAAGGTTCATGAAAGATATGAGCATTCCAAGATGACCATTCGAGTTAATTTTGCGTAATTAGCAGGGTTTGAGCCAATTCTAGGACAAATGATGGCTTCCTGGTGGATATCTTACAAAAAAAATGTTTTAAAAACTCTAAATATGTATTATAAACATTTTCCCATAACTATAATATCTCCCTTGAAGATATAAATGAAATGGATTCCTGCTTTAGAACCATGTCTAAACCTTGCCAATGGGTCTACTTGTACCTTGGACTTCAAATAGATCTTAAATGGATTCCCATACCTATAAATGGATCCAAAAATTAATTTTAACCTTAACTAAGGTGACCCAATTCATTTATATTCTTTCCTAAGGCCCAAATTTAAAATGATCCTTCATTTGAGATTAGGCTTATTCCTTGCCTACTAGGTATGACTGCAAACCTCCTTGTGTAGAGCATCCTGCTTAGTCTCAGACATTATAAGTTTATTTTTCATGTTCATAAAGGTCTTATAAAACTATAAAAAACTTGATATATGATAAAAACCATCTCCTACTCACCAAAACACCCTTTTCTCACAAAACTGCATGTTGCTCACATGAGAAAACTGCCCTTATTCTGAGACAGAACAGGGGTATGTTGCCTTATTTTTTCATCAATTTTGTGTTTTATAAACGTATATTAAAGTTTAAATAGTTAATTTTACCAAAAATAATCTCCTTAAAATGTAAAATGACACTGTAACCCCTTTAAAACTCAAGGTAGATTCCTAATAGGTAGAAAATGAAGGGTAGGCAAGGTATAAGCTTGTTTTGTCCTTGAAAATGTAGTCTCATTTGATTTTATCTCCTAATATTTATGTTAATGAGGAATTTTTATCCATATATAAACCTTTAATCAATAAATTTATAATTTGATCTTTCTAGAGCATTCACATATCTCATCTTTGATAAATTATCCTCATATTTGATTGGGATAGAGTCACTTATTCATGTCTGTAGGTTGTCATGGCTTGGTTTAGGATTTGAGACACAATATAAACCTCCTCATCAATGTTTTAAAACTCATAAAATTTATCCTCCATCCTTTTCCAAGTCTAGGCTCAATCTCTTTCACCAATCCATCACTTATCCCCAGGATTAGGTTTTCTACTCATGTGGATTGAGACACTTCTAAAAATATTGCATTTAAGTGATGGTCTAAGATTTGGTTTATGATTATAGAACTTATTTACATGTTTTTTATGTCATAGGACTCCCATTTTATTTGAATTCACTTGTAAATCTTCTAAACCATACCAATTTCATGTTTAGGTCCTCCATTAAGATGCCCCTATCTTGATTGTGGTAGTCACCATTTATCATGCATGTATGTGTATTTGAGACCTTTTAGGTCATGTAGTTGATAGGAAACCTTTTCACTTTGGGTATAGTGTCTTACAATTATCCACTTTCACCTCAAACCTTGACTTTGATTACTATTTATCCAATTGAGATAGAAACTATACTAAGCCTGATGTAGGTTAGTGTTCTCAAGCCTATTGTACGGATATATGATTGCTTATGAGGTCTCAAAAAACCAAGATCTACCTTGTCTCTATCCTCTTGGCCCATGAATGTAATTTTAACCATTTAGGATTGTTTCAACTTGATATCATAATTGAGGACCTTCAATGTGAAGTGCAAAGTCAGTTTTGGTTACCTTCTTGTAGGTGATCACTATTAAAATTTAATGTTTTCTTGGACAACTTCAAGGGTCTCAATGACCATCTTCCTCTTAGCATTTTGGCTTAAAATTTGGCATAGGAATTATTTTTGGTATATGCTACTAAACCAAGCAAATTAGAGCATTGAAAATACTATTTGAAACTAATATGCATCATCTCAAGAAACCTTAAAGACCTCTATTTTCATTATTTTGGGACAAAATTCCCAAAAATCAGTCATACTTTCTTGAACTCTCACAACACCTTTTGACCCTTCTCTATCAAGATCAAACCTCTCAAAATTATACTCCAAATACTTCAAAAATATTGAAAATATTATGAATGTTATTTCTCAGTCATGATGACATTAGTAGGGGTATTCAATGGAGGTTTGACTATGATATACAAGCAAGAGTAGGGAAAATGCAAGGTTAAGACTCTCTAAACACCTCCAATGTATTTGATAGCCTTAAGTTGAACAAACCTCATTAATAAAATTTGAAAAAAACTTTAAATACACCTTTAATTGAACTTTTAGGTTGTCATCATCTTTGTGAAGGCTGACAGTCATATAAGCATGGTTTTGAGAGCACTATTTGGTCATTTTATGAGTTGAAAACTAATTCCAACACTTAAAAAAGATATTAAAGGATCCAAACCTCTAAAATAACATCCCATGCCTCATCCCACATGTAAAATCTCCTTCCTTACTGACTAAGATAACTGTAAGTATGAAAGGACCAATTAGAAGCATTTATAAGCCTAGAAGAGGCTTTCTTAGAAATTGAGATTTATAAAATAATAATAAGCATGGGTATGTCTTGAAAAACATTTAGAAACACATTCAACACACCAATCCATCAAACCAAATCAAGAAAACTTGAAATAGGTTCAAAAGGAGACCCCTTCATGGTTGAACATGCATAAAAAGCTACCTAAAGTGTTATACATTTAAATAAATTATTACCCAAAAATTTTCAAGTTATTTTTATTAAAATTAAGTGCACTCAGAGTATAATCCAACCCTAGAAGAACTCCTCCCAACTCCACTTGTATGGTCCATGTCAAGTTCTTGAAGTTGACCCCTTTTTACTTGCCAAGAGAAAATGGGGGGAAATAAGTTGTAGATGAAATTTTTTGAATTATAATTTTAAAAAACATTTAAATTGGTTTTTTTATGTTAAGAGACACTCTACCCATGTTTTTAGCTGAAGATCAGATCATGAAAACTATACAAGTACCCAAAAGGGCCTAAAAATAAGAAAAAACTCTCATTTTCTGACCATAATTGACTCTTGGCTGACATATAACTACCATTGACATTATAATAACCTCTTATATGTTTAAAATCACCTTGGTGACAAATTTTCTTGCATAAAAGTCTGTACAAGTCAATTAATGGGCCAAAATGTGACCAAAAGGCCCCCTTTTGCACATGAGACATAACAAATAACCAATTAATGACTTGTAGAAATATTTAAACATGTTAAATACCATTTTAGGACATATTGGACATAAAATGGACATTTTACTAGGTTTGACCATGTTTGACTTTGGTTGACTAGGCCATTTCAAGAAGGGTGAGCTTAGACCAAAGCTAGAAGAAGGATAAGTAGGATGATAGAACAACATGACACCCTATAAGACACATGGGAACCTTATTTAAAATTAAAAATATTAGGTATTTAACTCATTTGAATATAATTCAAATTTGATCAATAATTTATTAACTCCTAGGGGTAACATGCTTTCCTATGTTAAGGACTAGTAGCCTTATCCTATCCATTGGGTAATGGAGTTATTATACAATTGGAAAGATCAATACCAGACCTTGAGAAGATCAAAAAGATATTAATATGACCTCAAACACATGAATGGAAAGAATAACACACACAAAAACCAAATCAAACACAATTATACTACTAAGCACTTAGGGAAAATAAGACACAACTAAATGCAAAATAATATGTACATTCATCTTGATCATACCTCCCTTCCTAGATCAAAATTGAAGTACCTTAGATCTCCTTCCTCACTATATGAGTATGGATGCCAAGCATGATTCCTCTTGGATGGGTTGTTAGAAGATTCATGATATCTTTTAGCTCTTTGATTTGACATGTCATCAAATGGAGTCATCTCAAATAGGTCTTAAAAGTAGATAAAGTCCTCTTAGACTTAAAATCATGCTTTATACTACTATCCCCTTATCTCCTCATGACTAATTTGCATATTCATGCATATGACAACTTGTTACAATTTTATATCTCCTTGAAGGATCTCATCATCCTTCTCAATGATCACAATGTCTTCAACTCTTCAAAGGGCATTGTATCATGACCATGTGGAAGTGTTACTTGCTCACATTATTTTTGGAAGTTGGTAGAGGTAGCTTCATAGGAGGTTATTGAATCAAACTTCAAATAATCTTGAAAAATCCCAAGATCATCATGTATAACTCCATTATGATCTAGGCTCTCTTCATGATGATGCTCCTTAATAAATACCTGCTCTACATCATCTTGGACTTGTTTTTTTAGGATTTTGGTCTTCTCACATTCCTCATTTTCCTTGAATATTTGAACATAGGTTTTCCACATGCCCCCCTCTTTAGAGGAAACCTCTTGCTTATCATGGCTAGTAGTTAGCTCCAAAAAACTTATAGGCTCTTTGAGGGCTTCACCTTCATTGCATATTCTCTCAAAAATCTACCATAGATCATCATCTTATGATTGGTCTACCTCGTGAAAAGGAGAAACAATAATGACCTTTTATTTTTCTTCTTCGGGGTCAAATAAAACCTCTTCCAAGACCTCTTCTTCAACACAATGAGGATCTTCTTCTTTATCTTCACAATCTACAATCATCCCATCTTCCTCTTCAATATAATTTGAGATTTCAATCTCATCTTCCCTCTTAGTGATGTCAAGATTAGGCTCTTCAAAAATAGGGAGTTTGGCCAAAGGGGATTCCCAAGAAGCAATACAATTTTCATAATTAGAGGGGTAACCTTGATCAATTAGAGGAGAGGGTAAAATGAGTTAAATGGCCTCTTGAGGAGGGTTGGGAGGGAGTTGAATGAGTTTAGGTCTCTCTCCCCTAACAACTTATCCACCTAAGCATGATTTGTTCCTCTCTTCTCTAGCTACCAACACCTCTTTCCATCTCGAGAAGGTGGGTTCAAAGGTGTCTTGATGGGGCTGAGGTGATAGTGAAGGAGTGAATGATATATTTAGGAAACTTGAAGTCTCTTTTGGGCTGGTATCTTGATGGTAACTTGGGGAAGTGGACATTGAGAGTTCACCTTCAATTTCCATGATGGATTGTCTCAAAACTTGATTGGCCAATTTAATCTCCCTTTCAAGATGATCTTCAAAAGATAAAACCTCTTTCTCACTATGTCCTTAAAATGTACCAAACTGATCTACCATGATATCCTCCTTCCCTTGGCTATGTTTTTGAATGGGTTTTCAAGAGGAGAAGTTTTGGGGAATGGATAAATAATTTAGGACACTTTGAGGATGCCAAGATGGAGTTGGTTCATGAGCTCTCAATCTCTCCTCTAGATGGAAAATTAGGGCACAAACATCAATCATCTCATAGGTAACATTTGGCCAATTATCCCCCTCTATAGGTATCTACTACCTTTTGAATTGTTCCAAATCATTTCTTACACTCCTAATACAAACACTAAGAATGACTTTGCCATAACCATATCTAGTGTCAAGGTCTAACATGTAGTCTTGGTAGCCAATAAGATTTTTTTTGAAACTAGTAATAATATGATTTGGAGATGGACTAGGTGGACTATGTGGAGTACAAGATGGGGAGGACTATTTATAGGCAACATAGGACCCATGACAAGGTTGAACAAGGACTTGTTCATAATTAGGATGGATAGGCAAAGTAGGGTAAGTTTCACCCACTTGTGTTAGGATAAATTTGACATCAAGGTAATCCATGAATTTTGATAATTATATAGAGAAAGAAAATAATTAAATAATAATACTTGAGTTTATTTACCATTATATTTATACATGGAGTTGCCATTAGTTTTTATCAAACTTGCCTCCAAAAGATGGTATCTTAAGAAGAACACCAAAACTTCTCAAGGAATAGAACTCTTGTCCCATCGAGTGTGCTAAAAACTATTGTCACTTAAACTTACACCTAATGAGGAGATGGGACAAGATTATCCTCATTAAAGTGAAATGATAGAAGCACCTCAGGGCTGTGGGTATTCCTATTAGGAGGTGTATCTCTAGATTAGGGGCTAGCTCCCCTTGATGCATCACTAAAGCTCATATCCTACTACTAACACTTGGGGATGAAAAGTGATAGGGATATCATGAAAGTAAACCTTGTCTATAGGAGGTGATACACCAAAATATTTTCTATACTCATACCCTTAACATGTACTTGAAATTAAGGTCAAGTTGTACATACACTTCATCCAATGTTAATTTTCCCTCTCACATCAATGCTTCAACATGGGGTCTTGGAGATAGCATGGGATAGGAAGAACTAAGAAATAGGAATTATAAGATACACTAGTGATTATAATGCTCACTATACCTAAAATCTACTTGGACACTTCTTGCTGACCTAAAAAAGGGATATTACAAACACACAAGGTACTATGGAGAGTAACATGTGAAGGTAGATAAAACTTACACTTGCACAAAACTAACATCCATTGTGTACACTTAGTGAAAACTTAACACTTTTATTTATTGATTCAATTCAAAATTTGGTAGGTGTTTTCCATACCCAAGTAGATAGATCCCATACAATAGCCAAGAAGGCTCAATTTATAAAAGATATGAGAGGAGAGAGAAAAAGGAAGTCCAAGAGTCACTTGGACACTTATCAAAATTGAAAAGAATAGTTACTTGTGTATGAGAGAGAGATGGGGCAAGACATGAAATTTCATGGGTTAAAAATTACATTTGAAATCATCCAAGACCTACAAAATGGTTTTAAAAAGCCTTTCCATGCACAAAAAATTGCCCCTCATGATTTGCCTTTAAAAACTACCCTATCACTATAACTGATTAGGTCTGATGATGGTTTTAAGTAGGAGGGCTTACTAAAAATCCTTCACATTCATTAGAGAGGTTTTTGATCATACTTATCATTCTAGCCATGCATAATCACCCTTGGTAGTCCCAAAATAGCTCTTTTCCCTACACCTCTCACACTTGGCACCATAAAACTCTTCCATTATAAAAACTGATCCATAAAAGAAGGGGAATGACATGTGTCCAAAGTGTCCATGGAATTAGTTTCAAAAAACAAGCCTTAAAAGGCTTTTCAAATGAAGATTCACCATTTTCTCTAAGTCTTCCCTAGATAGCTCATTCGACTAGCTAAAATGAGAGAGCTAGTAGACACACTTAGGAGCTTATAAAATTTATAACATGACCATTATGACTTATAAAAAGACCTAATAATCCATCCAAAAGTGATTTTGTCTCTTGAAAGTTCATCATTCCTACAAAACTTTAAAAATGGTTAAAATAAGCCCTATTTCATATAGGTCCATAAACCTAAGTCACATGTGAAGAATATATGGAGAGTATTATACATCATCAAAGTGTTTTAATTTCATATTAATACGTTATAGATGATCAAATTTCCTCATCTTCCCAATCGGGTCTCTATGGAGGGTCTGCAAAGGTTTTGAGTGGTTTTTGGTCTTAACCTTTGTTCATAAAGTTTTGACATTATAAACCTCTAAAAATTTCACTTGTGTCTTCTTAATTACCCCCTTAATCATCCCCAAACATCTCCATGTCCCATGAAAATGCTCATGAAACATATGAGCATTCCGAGATGACCATTCGAGTTAATTTTGCACAATTAACAAGGTTTGAGCACATTCTAGTCCAAATGATGGCTTCTTGGTGGATCTCATAAAAAAAATGTTTTAAAACCTCTTAATATGTCTTATAAACATTCTCCCATCACTATAATATCTCTTTTGAAGATATAAATGCAATTGACTCCTGCTTTGGAACCATGTCTAGACCTTACCAATGGGTCTGCTTGTACCATTCACTCAAAATGGCTCTCAAATGGATTAACCTACATAAAAATGGATCCAAAACTTAATTTTAACCTCAATTAATTTGAATGAAGTCATTTATATTCTTTCCTAAGACCCAAATTTAAAATGACCCTTCATTTGAGATTAGGCTTATTCCTTGCCTACTAGGTATGACTGCAAACCTCCTTATGTAGAGCATATTGCTTAGTCTCAGACCTTATAGGTTTCTTTTTCATGTTTATATAGGTGTTATAAAACTATAAAAAAATTATTATAGGATCCAAAACATATCCTACTCATTAAAACACCCTTTTCTCACAAAACTACATGTTGCTCACATGAGAAAACTACCCCTGTTCTGAGATAGAATAGGGGTATGTTTCCTTTTTTTATTAGGTTTAGGTGTTAGAGAGGTATATTAAAGTTTTAATATTTCCTTGTACCAAAAATAATCTCTTTATAAGGTCAAATTACCCTCTAACCCCTTCAAAACCCAAGGCAAATGCTTAAAAGGCAAAAAATGCAGGGCAGGCAGGGTATAAGCTTGTTTTATCCTTAAAAAGGTAGTCTCATTTGATTTTGTCTCATCATATTGATGTTCATGATGAATTATTTCCCATATATAAACGTTTATTCAATAACTTTCCAATTTTATCTTGATATAGCATTCACATATCTCATCTTTGTTAAATTGTCCTCATGTTTGACTGGGACAGAGTCACTTATTCCTGCTTATAGGTTGTCATGGCTTGGTTTAGGCTTTGAGACATAATATAAAATTTATATTGAATGTTTTAAATATAAAACAAAGTGATCCTCCATAATTTTCCAAGGCTAGGCTCAATCTCTTGCACCAATTCATCCCTTATCCCTAGGATTAGGCCTTCTACTCATGTGGACTGAGACACTTCAAAAAATCCTACATGTAGGTGATGGTCTAAGCTTTGGTTTATGAGTATATACCTTAATTACATGTGTATTAGGTCATAGTAATCCCATTTTCTTTGAATTCACTTTTAAATATTCCAAAACACACCAATTCCATGTTTAGGTCCTCCATTAAGATACCCCTATCTTGACTATGGTAGTCACCATTTGCCATGCCTGTAGGTGTATTTGAGACCTTTTAGGTCATGTAGTTGATAGGAAACCTTTTCACTTTGGGTATAGTTTCTTATAATTATCCACTTTGACCTTAAACTTTGAATTTGATTACTACTTTCCCAATTGAGGTAGAAACTTACTAAGTTTGTTGTAGGTTAGTGTTCCCAGGCCTATTGTACGGATAGGGGATTGCTTATGAGGTCTCAAAAAATCAAGATCTACCTTGTCTCTATCCTCTTGGCCCATGAATGTAATTTGAACCATTTAGGATTGTTTCAACTTGATATCATAATTGAGGACTTTCCATGTGAAGTGTAAAGTCACTTTTTGTTACCTTCTTGTAGGTGATCATTGTTAAAATTTAGTGTTTTCTTGGACAACTTCAAGGGTCTCAATGGCCATCTACCTCTCAGCAATTTAGATTAAAATTTGGCATATGCATTGTTTTTGGTAGGGGATACTAAACCAATAAAATTAGAGCATTTAAAATAATCTTTGAAAATAATATGCATCATCTCAAGAAACCTTAAAGACCTATATTTTCATTGTTTTGGGACAAATTTCCCAAAACTTAGTCATACTTTCTCAAACTCTCACAACACCTTTTAACCCTTCTCTATCAAGCTCAAACCTCTCAAACATGAACTCCAAATACCTCTAAAATATTTAAACCATTATTAATTTTGTTTCTCAGTCATGATGATGTCAACAAGGGTCTTCAATGGAGGTTTGACTGTGATATACCGATAAAAGCAAGAAAGATCAAGAAAAATGCAAGGTTAAGGCTCTCCAAACACCTCCAATGCATTTGGTAGCATTCAATTGAACAACAGTCATTAATAAAATTTTAAAAAAACTTTAAAGACACCTTTAATGGCACTTTTAGGTTGTCATCATCTCTGTGAGGGCTGATAGTCATGATAAGCATGGCTTTGAGAGAATTATTTGATCATTTTATGAGTTGAAAACTAGTTCCAACACTTCCAAAATCATATTAAAGGATAAAAACCTATGAAATAACATCCCATGCCTCAATCCCACATGTAAAATATCCTTCCTTACTAATTGAGACAACTACAAGTATGAAAGGACTAGTTAGATGCATTTACAAGCCTAGAAGAGGCTTTCTCAGAAATTAAGTTTTATAAAATAATAAAAAGCATGGGTACATCTGTAAAAACATTTATAAACACTTAAAACACACCAATAAATCAAACCAAGGCAATAAAACTTGAAACAAGTTCAAAAGGATACCCTATCATGGTTGAACATGCATAAAAAGCTACCTGGAGTGTTAGTTGTTGTTCATAAATGAGGAACCACAAAATTTCAAGTTATTTTTTTGAAAATTAAGTTCACTCATATTAAAATCCACCCCCAAAATCACTCCTCTCAACTCCACCTGTATGGTCCATGCCAAGTGCTTGAATTTGACCCCTTTTTGCTTGCCAAGAGTAAATAGGGGAAAAATAAGTTGCAGATGAAATTTTTTGCATTATAATTGAAAAAAAACATGTAAATTGGTTTGGCTAGGTGAAGAGACACTTCACCCATGTTTTTAGCTAAATATCAGATCATGGAAACTATACAAGTGCCCAAAAGGTCCTAAAAATAAGGAGAAACTCCCATTTTCTAGCTATAACTGACTCTTGGCTGACATCTGACTACCCATGACATGAAATTGACCTCATCCATGTTTAATATCACCTTGGTGACAAATTTTCTTGCATAAAAGTCTGTACAAGCTAATTAATGGGCTAAAATGTGACCAAAAGGCCCCCTTTTACACATGAGACATAAAAAATGACCAATTAATAACATGTAAACATATTTAAACATTTTTAATACCATGTTAGGACATATTGGACACAAAATTTACCTTTAACCAAGTTTAACCAAGGTTTGACCATGTTTGACTTTGGTTGACTAGGCCATTTCAAGGAGGGTGAGCTTAGACCAAAGCTAGAAGAAGGATAAGTAGGATGATAGACCAACATAACACCCTATAAGACACATGGTAACATTATTAAAAAATTAAAAATATTAGGGATTGAACTCATTTGACTAGAAGTCAAATTTAGTCAACAATACTTTAATCCAAGACTCAATCATCATGTATGTATAAAATTTCCTAGTAGTAATTTATTTCACTTTTATTGATGGAGTAGGAGTGGGAACAAATATTTTGAATTATTTGACTACTGATTCCAAAGCTTCCATATTATTAAATCATCCACTCTCAGAATGGTTAGTCCCTCCAAAATAACCACAAGGATAATATGTTTTATTTTATCTAGATTGATGTTTGTGATTAGAAGGCTTAGAGGATTTAGAAGGTTGAGAAGGCATAAAATAATTAGAATAGGTAAATTTTATAGGCATTTTTGAGGGTAAAGCCTTTGGTTTTAGTTTTGGTTTGTATTTATAAGAGCTAGTAATAAGTGCTTGACTAGGACTAGGAAGATCATCCAAGCACATCAACTTGGCTTGATCTCTAGTAAGCCTTTTGTAAAATAGCTAAAAATTAGGCCATTTGAGTTGATCACTTATGGCATCCATTATCAAATAAAATTTATAATCAAAGACACTAAAATTAACTTTCAACTTTGATAGAATAAATAAAATAACCCCTTTATTAGTCTTATTTTTAGCACTAGCTTTTAATTTAGATCTAAGGAAATTAGATTTTGAAATAAATTATTCTATAGTGGGAAATTATTAGGGTAATATGGAGGATAATTTTGGATCTAATTGAAATAATTTATACTCAGTTACCTTTCTAAAGAGTTCTTCAAAAAATTTCCAAGCTTCACTAGATGTCTTGGCATCATTAATGTAAAATTGTAACTTATCTAAGACATTGAGACCAATCAAGCCAAGGGCCTCATATTGCTTTCACAAAAACATATACCACTCCTCCAAAGTGAAGTTTATAATGGTGTATTCAATGATGTTCCATAATCCTTTAGACTATAATAATTACTACATCTTTAGCTTTCAATTTTTATGGTTATAGGTGTTGAGGGGATCAAAAAGGTGAGTGTCCATGGTCAAAGATAAGGAAGAATACTAGGAGAATAAAATCCTAGACATATGAAAAAAATTAAAATTTAAAAGAAAAAATAAATATTAAAAGTATAATTAAAATGGTTAATTTTTTTTGATAAAATAAAAAATAGATTTTGATAGTGGATAAGGTAGAGATTTATCAGTGGTTGGAGTTGACATGGAGGAACAATAAGTGTAGGTAAGAGTTATGTTTTAAGATGTGGGCTATGAAGAGGGTTGACCAATTTTTATGACAAGTACAGAGGAGTGTTTGATTTTGGAAACCTATTAGATGAAACTAAGTTGAATGTTATCTAAGAAGGTAACCAGGGTCAGTTGGTTAAGTTGGAAGACATCATAATAGATCACCTAAACAAATAGCCAAGGAGCATTCAAAAGATAATAAGGAGAGGTAAGTACATGGAGGTAGCATGGGCCATGGATATGTGGTAGTAGGAATCCAAAAATCAGTATAATGGAAAATCTCTTAGCTTAGGAGGAGGAGTGGTTGTAGTTGAAGAAGCAAATAGGTGGTAACATTGTTAAACTAAGTCATAGTAGTTATTGTATGAAGCTATTGACTTTGTGGCATTGATATCTTTGATTTAACACAAATCAAACAATCCCTTGTCTATGTAAGATTCATTCCTATCATTGGGAAAAAAGGAAAAAGACAATAAAATTAAACCCTCAGAGTGTTGTGCAGTTGATAAAATATGCCAAGATTAGTTCTAAATGCATGTATCATGCCAAAAGGTAGATCAAAATAAACACAACCAACATTAACTGATCCAGAATAGATTTTAGTCCAATGCACTAGACCCATTCTTCACTTTATTATAAATTCATTTTAACTTCAGGGGTTATTGGTTATTGGAGAGCTCAACTAATTTGATACCAAATCAAGATGAAAAAGGAGAAGACAAATCCTCAAGATCAAACTAAGAGTACAAAACCACCAAGAAAATTATTTTGCCAAAAAATACGAATTCAATGATAGGAAAATATGAGGAACTATATTCATTTCTTACATTTACATCTCACCTATGTGAGTTCTCTTTTATAGGAGAGAGAAAATAAATTTTTAGTGTTGAGTAGAAACTAATATTTTCAATTCCTAACCATTAATCCCCACTACCAACTAACTCCTATCTAACTAGTGCTTAGACAAAAATAAACATAGGATTAACTAAGTTAATAAACTACCTATATGTATCATATTCTAACACTATTTCTTGTTATCTTGTCAAAATATCACCCACATGGATGCTAAGTGATAAAAATACAAAATAAAATTAGACTCTTATGAAGCCATCACTATGACACCTATGAGTCTATGGTTTTAAAGAGTACTCCCACATTACAAAGGAAAAGAGAGCAAAATTTTAATTCAAGTATTCATAGTGTATCTTCATGGAGATGGGAATGGTGTCAAAGTGTACAAGCTTTGGTGTCCTAAAATAAATAATATAGTCTATAGTTAGAATGTCGTCTTTAGAGAGGGGAAGAGGATACTTGCACAAGCAAAAGAACCAAATAATTAGCCAAAGGAAGAAACATAAAATATATAGGTTGACATTTATACTAAAGAACCTATTTATAAGTATGATGCAATGACTGAAGATTCCTAAGAGTAACAAGAAGATGAGGATCCTATGATTCCTAATTTGAAGAGATCATAATGGATTCACTGGATGCATAAAAGGTATATCCCAATGGACTTTTTATTATGTGTTTATGTTATATATGACTAATGCTGAAGACCTAAATCTAGTAATAAACTCCCTTAGATTCAATGTGTTTTAACATTTTAGGGTTTTACTAATTTAAATTCTAAGTTTGATTAAAGGGATGAGTT
This sequence comes from Torreya grandis, assembly GCA_037957365.1. Lineage (NCBI taxonomy): Eukaryota > Viridiplantae > Streptophyta > Pinopsida > Cupressales > Taxaceae > Torreya > Torreya grandis. Next base: position 521,655 of record JARHVA010004418.1, read on the forward strand.
GTCTAAATATGTGAAATAATATGCAATAAATAACCACTAATTTATTATAGAATTTGACTTTTTTTTACTTTCTAAAAATAGTATTAAATATGAGTAAATAAAGAATTATCTAGAAAACAACTATCACAAAAGATTTGGGTACTAAAAATTGGGTTATAAATGGGTCTGAGTGTCATCAATAAGGTCCTTAGGTCATATTCTTCACTAGATAGTAGTACCCCACCTGAATAGTAGCACTATGTGGCTTTAATGTCCTAAAAATGGTGTTAGTGTCCTCTTTGCAGGACTGTTCCTATTTTCTGGGAGCACCTATGCTTATGTTTCTAGATTTTATTCTTGTGTGCATGAAATTTGGAACTCTATATTTTTCCTATTATATCTTATTTAATATATAAACCCTAATCCTCCTTATAAGTATGGCATGAATTATAAATGTGTGTTTATTAGTAGGATAGGTTAGACATCTTCAACACTATGTTGTAAAGATAGTTGTCTACATACCAATACTCCAATGAGGGATCAAAACTGATGTAGTTTTCCCACTTAGTGCTTAGTGTAAGTGCATTTAAATGCTAGAATGATAATGGTCTTGAATTCCTTGAGTGTGCTTGAGATTGGAAATTTTTGAAATATGGGCTTAGGGTAGTTGTAGATGATAGTATGAAAAAGTAGGGTATAATAGGGATTAATAACCTTTATTTTGCTCAACTTGTTTCTTATTTGAAAAGGCATTTTTCATCTATTTTCTATATAGTGGATAAAAGTCTATAGTCTTGTATTTATAGTGATATGTAGCTTGTGTGGAAAATAAAATGTGCTTAGGCCGATCTTAAGAGGGATATACATTTGAAAATATATCCATTTGTGAGAGTTAGGGAAAGGGAAAATAACACCAAGTTAGGGACACTAGCACCATGTGGCTCTTGTGTCCTTAATGTGGTGTTAATGTCCAGTTAGTAGGCTACTGGGCACAATGGGTTAGGATCTAGGAATGCAGTTCTAGGACTATTGTTGAGCTGACTAGAGATGTTTGTGGTTTACACAATGGATAGAAAAGTGTGATAAAGGCTCTAGGATCAGTTTAGGGATAAGCTATGCATAGGCTATCTAAAACAACACTCTTAGCATCCAAATACCACATTTAGGTGATTACATTTTCCCCCCATTTATGTTATAAATATAACAAAGCAAATTGACTAGTATAAAGGAAAAATAAGCATACCTTGACTTACCTAGGAAGTGAAGCATGTGTAGTTAGGTCTAAGTATTTAAATATAGGTATATGTGTGTGAATCATGACCCAAATCAATGACATATAATAAAACATGCATAAATCAGTCCTTACTTAAGATGTGTTAAAAGTAAAAGACTGTGTTGAATAAAATAACTGAGTGAAGTTGAGTAAAGAGATAGGAAAGAAGAAAGGAATGAATACACATCATTAGGTACATGAACCAATGAATGAACTTGGTGACAACCTATGTGTGTGAGTCTATATAGTGATCAAATCATTGAATAATTTGTATTTGGTTAATATCTTACTCGATCCTCATATGTGGGTGGCTCAAGAACTCAATCTGATTTTGATTCCATTGTTGTCCACCCCTACTTGGTGGATGATGACTTGTGAATAGATTGCATAAGATTGTGTGTCTAACCCTCTCATGTGGGTGGCCCAATAACTCAAGTAGGTTATGAATTCATCATTGCCCACACATGTGAAGTAGATGTATCTAAAATTGAACCATGCAAAATGTTGAAATTATCTAACTAGGTATATCTAATTGTGTATGTTAGCTTCATGGCCACTCATATACATTAGGCAACTTTGGGCCACTTAAAAATTTCAAGCACTATATATGGACTAAGTCATGAAATTGGTGAAAACCTAGAAATGATAGCAAGTGTATATAACATAGAGAATGACATGGAGTTTTCCATTCCATTTGATCATGTAATTAAGAATATGGAAACTAAGTGTTGTGCACATGCCCCCAATCTGATATCTGAATATATTGATTTTAGACTAAGTATGTAATAATTATATTTGTGTATCTAAACTACATGTGGGGTGATCATTTCATACATGATTCCCATAATGTAAGCAACTAGTATGGATCTCAATTGAAATGAGTGTATCTGAGTAAAATTTCAACATAACTATCAAACCTATGACTGTGTCTATGCAAATATGTACTATACCTAGTGTACTATTCTAGCTAATATGGACTACCCTAAAGCTTGGGTTATAGGATAGTAGTGCCATGTAGTAGACAGTAGCGCCATATGGTGCTAGTGTCCCAATTTGGGCACTAATGTCTATTTGGTCTAAAATTTTGGTGACTAAACTATTTTTTGAGTCTTTATCTTGTTTTTGTCTGATTTCCTAAAACTAAGCTTGTGTGCTAAAAATAATCTGTGAATCGCAATGTAGGATCTTAATGTCTATGACAAACTACTATGAATGTCCCCTCTTTTGAGGGTAGTTGTTGAACATGTGTAAGAATTGTCCTTAAAAAAATAGCTCTATAAAATGTGTTATCTAGAGCATATATGATAACTACATGATATTCCAATGTAGTGTGCAAAAATAACATCAAAATGTAATAGAATCTAAGCATAAATATGTAATGTAAGATGTATGTTGTATTTAACATTATATCAGGGTTTCAAGATAGATGTGATCAATTTATATAAAAACAAATATGAGTAGATACCTAGGGGATAGAGTATGATTTCCATCACAACACCCAAGTAGGAAGGGTAGATGCATGAGGTCCCTCATGGTATCAAAAATTGGTGTGCATAACAAGAAAATACAAGTTTCATGGTGAAGACACATAAAAGAAAGCATACCTACAAAACACATGAGGCACATAAAACTAGGCCAAGGGGCCACAATATAAGGGACATAGACACATATAACTAAATATAAGAATAAAATACATACAAGAACATGTTCAAATGTCCACATACACAAGCAATAAATAATTTGGATTAGAGCCACATAGAATTACATGTTCAAATGTTTACATATATAATCAGGAAATAACACACAAGGGAGATGGGAAGATATCCAAGGCATACATACATAGAAGTGGCAAAGAGCCAAAGAACAATGGCATAGTCAAATGCCCCTGAAATGGAAGAAGCATAGGGAACACAATCAAGTCTATACTAGGAAAGATAGAAATGAAAGTATGTATAATTGTGTAGTACAAATCTATGTAAATGCTAAGATGTATATATGTTGAGTGTAAACTAGCGGTAGTTAGTAAAAAAATCTGAGCATGACTAGCAATGATCAATATCAAGATATATCAATGCTTAAACTAGAATCTATAGAATTTAAGGATAGAACCTAGTAGTACAAACTATGTATAAGATACCCCCAAATGGGTAGATGTAACAAATGAATAAACTTGGATTAGTGTATATGCCCCTAATGGGTAAATATAATTCTAGATCAATGTGGTGGACCAAAGTCTTGTATGTAATCTGCAAGCACTTTATAAGAACAATTGAAACATGTATGTATGATAAAAAATGACTATATTAATATAGCTATCATATGTAATGTATGGAAAGTAGGAGAAATGTAAACATAAAAATGCATATAATCTATAAAAAAATTATTTATTGAGTAATATTTGAATGTTTTTTATTTTGACACGTTATATTATTTTTGTATTTTTTAAAAATAATTTATGTACAAGAAAATGAAATTAAACTTGTACAAGGAGTGAGAGAGAAGGAAGTATGTACAAGAGGGTAGGAACCATACTAATCAATGAGTCTCATGGGATATTCACTATCACCATGACCTGTGTCAAATAAGGGAACTATGATCATGTGTGTTGTGTGAAAGGGAAACTGGGATCCCATAATCTATTGTGAAGACCAATCTATGTCTAAATATGTATTTGTAGTGATGTTATGAATCTATGGCATTGAATTTGATACCTTGTGAATTGTAGGGGTCTTAAAAATCCATCTGGTAGAATAATTTGTACGTGGCATAGGTGCCCTATGTTGAGTGTGATTAAGAAATATGTAGAGGGGAGATTAGTATTGTGTTAGTATAAAATAAAATAAAATAAAACACACTAAAAATCTTACACTTCTAGCCTATACACTCAAATATTTATTGAAATACACAAGTAATTAACAAATGAAAGCAAAACATAAACTTTTACCTTCCATGAGAGTAAGTGTTATGTGTTGGAAATGAGATTGATGTGCTTGATTGTGTGAATAAGAAATCTTTGGCAATGGAGCTCTTTGCATCACCTCTCCTTATCACCTTGGTAATGTTGGCTTGGCTTTGGCTTGGCTTGGCTTAGCAACTAGCCATAGTATCTTTACTTCAAGAGAGACTTGATGTAAATCCTACATAATAATAGTACACTACTCAATTTTTTTGGAGGTGTCTTAGCACAACAACTTTGCATATGAAAAGTTTATTTATCAATGGGTGAGGCCTTGTATTTATAACTTCCAAACCTAAATCTAACCCAAGTATAGTTAGGTTTGATTTAACTATGGTAGAGTTTAAAATAACCATTACTTAAGTTAAGGAGGGGGCACGTATTTAATATTTGGGGTAGATATTTATTAGGCATAACTCTCCATTCCTAAATTTATGTATTTAGGAAGATATTTCTAATTCCTTGACTTTGGAGATGATGACATCATCATGACCTCATTTTTATTAAATTTTTCCTTTTATAAAATGTATTCTTACTAATTACACATGGAAATTTCAATTAAGCATTTAATTTGATTTAATTGATAAATTCATTATTCTTAGCATTTTTGTATTTTAGGAATTATTTAATTACCCTGCTTAATGGGTCCAAAGGCTAAAACTATGAATTTTGTAGGTTTCACATTGATTGGGGATGAATCTGTGAGAGATTATTATTGTATATAGGATAATACCCAAAATAGGGATGCCTCAACATGATTTTGAGAACTGATATTTGATGTATAAATGAATTTGGGATGTTTAGTAGAAATCAATCTAAAGTCTAGTTGGAATCTAGTTGTGGTCAAAATGAAGTGTCTACAGTTTACCCCTATTTAGGAAGGCATTGTAAGCTATAGGCACAATAACATCTCAAAAAATAAAAGATGTGTTACTGCCTAATGCCAAAAAAGATGATGGATGAGCCCTGGATTCCCCCTCAAGGGAGTGAGCAATAAATAAGGTCAATAAACGGTCCCTCAAAAAGTAGGAAACAATGGGACCTAAAGGTAAAGGGGGTAGAAAAAGACTAATTTTCTCAAAGGTGGTTATAATCAGTGGTATAGTGAGATCCCCTAGTTAGGTATATAAAAAGGATGATTTACCCAAAGGTAGTTATAATCATCAACATAGTAATGTGAAAAATAATGATTTACCTAAAGACAGTTATAATCATCAACACATTAACATGAAAAATAATTATTATAACTACCTTTGGTCATCCAGATAGATCAAAGCACAACGATTTGCCCAAAGGAAGTTACAATCATTGGCACTAGGATTTTAGAATAATATAATGAATCAAAAAAGGGGGATTATGTACTGAATCCATACTCATAGAGTAAGAATAAGCCAATATAGAGGATAAGTATGAATATGGGCTACTAGCAAGGATTAAAATTAATTTATGATTTAATTACTTTACATTTAGGTAATATTTGGATATGTCAAGAATAAGAATTATTGTGGCACTATTACATGTCAGATCCAATGAACTAATTTTTTATGAATCATGTGACAGTATGAACAATGATATAAAACACCATTATGATCTAGCTATGGTCTGAATAAGGACTGACTCCTGATCCAATAATCAATTGAGAATAATGCACCAATTATAAAACCATGATGATAATGTTGACATATGAATATGAATGGACTTAAGTATAAATCATGAGGAATCACCCAATGAAATAATATAGACAAGTCAAGGCACATCAATGAAAGTAAATAAATGGGCAAACAAACAAACAAAAAAACTAAACTAAAAAAAACACTAATAAACAAAAACACAACAAAACACCAATAAAGAAAAGGTGAACAAAATAATCAAACACAAAAAAATTTAAATCATAATGTTAGTACAAGTTTTAAAAAAAAAATGTGCATGTGTAATAGAAGTGTTACTCTTAGTGACAGGGTGACCCCTAAGCTAGATAACAACAACATAGGTATAACAACATCAGAATCAAATACTAAAAAGGTTGAACCTAGGCTATAGGGAACAACATCAGAGATAAGATGACAAATATTACCCCTAGGTTATAGGAGATAATGAAACAAAACAAACAAAAAATGGGAATAGAATAAAAGGAATGGGTAGCTAAGTTGACTCTAGATACACTAGGTAAGTGGATGTTGCCTAAATATTTATATAAATGCAAGATCTAACATGAAATTTAGGTCAAATTTAGTTATTCTAAGATATGGGATGGAAGAAAATGATTGGTAAGGAAACATGATGGATGTGAAGAGGAAAATAGGAATGATTTTGCAAAATGGTGAGTGTAGGAGAAAAGGGAATACTCATAAAATGGTGAGAGTGTAAGACAAAGCCAAGTGGTCATGAATGTATCAAATTTGAATACACAATGTGCACAACATGAACTTTGAAAATGGAGAGAGTGTAAGGTTTAATTCTAGTAAGGATGGAGAAACTAAAGGACAAGTGGTTACTTGTGAAATAGCTAAGAGTCCCAAAATCCTAAGATAAAGAAGTGGTCAAAAAGAAAGGAAGGCATAGTTGAGCTAAACTGATATACCTCAGGTATCCAAGTGGTGCCTCCATAGTTTGTGAAAACCTTACGCTGATGCAGATCTCCTAGAAATGGGAGGAAAAATACCAAGGTGCTTTATAAATGAAATTGAATAGATAAAATGGCCACTCTCAAATTTTTTTGATAGTTTTATATCTCACATGGAAATTCCAAGCCAATTTTATAATTTTATGATTTTTAGGATTTTCTATATCTTTTAATAATGTTTAAGGGTTTTATAAGCATCTCAACTCAATAAATAATGATGAGATACCAAATAGTTCAACTCACAAAATGGTGAGAGCATGGATTAAACATGCTCTCAAAATGGTGAGAGTGTTCAAACATAAAATGCTCACAAAATAGTGACAAAACGAGAAAGGGTGATTGAGATAACCTCAATGTGAATCGAATGTTGCCTATATAGTCCCATTAGGACTTTAAGTCACTATATTTTTTCCTTATAGTAGAGGAATCTAACTAGGTATCAACCAGTTCATGAATTAGGAAAATGGCACAATATAACAATAGTAATGTCAAGGTGATGTAGTAATGCATGGTAGAAGTGTTGCTCTTAATTTACATATAGGAAGTTGTAATTAGGAAACAACATAGGTTAGTAATACTAATTTACCCAAAGTTAGTTATAATTAGTAGCACCAAAAATGAAATAGAATGTGATAACAATTAAGAATGCAATTACCAAACCACTATTAAATTGGTCCAAATTACTGTCTCTATCTAGAATATTGAATCAACTACTAATTTTTGAATTAAATCTCCTCATTGAAGGTGCCCAAAGAACCAATGGGTTAGAAATGAGGTAAAAAGGGGTGGCAATGGAGGGTAAAACAACTTCAACCAATAAGGAAGGTATGGGAGAAATGAAATATGGTATGGTGACATTATGACAATTGGATATAATGGTAATTGGGTTTCCCCCAAATGACAAGGTAAGGTAAATGGTAGGATATGAAAAAATGACAAGGTAAACAAAAAATGGAAAAGACAACTTAAATGGAAAGGCAAATGATAAGGATGGTAAAAGGTATGATTATGTTGTTCTTATTGATGTGGAGATGCACGTCCTAATCAACACACAACACAACCAGAATAGTCAATTATGTAAATTAATAGCCCACACCCCTTCTAAATAATTTCTCTATCAAGAACCTACTTCTAGTTTGGACTCTAGTAATTTTTTTATTATATGCATTATTCATTGATGCTATTTCCTCTAAACTTGGAGACAATATGTCTTCATAACCTCTGTAAATGAAATTTCAGCTAGGGATGGTAAATATGAATAAATAGTGGTTAAAAGGTATTATTTGGAAATGAAGAGGTGGATCATAATAGAATATATTATGGTTGGGAAATAAATGATATCGATATTTTTAGGCACACACAATGTTGTTGATTCCATATTTGACATAATTTTCGTTATGGTAGGGCTGAAGACTTCTAAATATACTCTCAATAGGACCACTAGATTTTGTTATTGTTTAGGCCTAAGAGTAGATAATATTGTAAAATGGAAGTTAGACTAATGTTAACTTTGATAATATCTTCATCAAGTAGTGAAGAACTATTGTGCTTAGCTAGTGGCACCTCAAAGAAGTTTTCACCAATAAAGTTGTCTTGATTGTCCCATAGTACCAACAAGAAGGTTTCATTAAGGAATGTTGATTTTTAAATTTGATTATATTTTATCACCTCAAACAAGGTTTCACTAAAATATGTTGATTTTGGACTTTGATTGCCCCCTAGAGTTTTTGAAAAGGTTTGACTAGGAGATTGTTCTTCTTTTGCATGAATTTGGTGATAGTTCCCCTGATATTTTGTAACTGATATGTCACCATGGATGTAGTTTAATAAGGTGTGATTTTTTGGTCCCAAACAACACTTGTGAGAGGTGTAATGTTAATATAATGTCTATATTGGTAGGTTTTAATGGAAAGTGCAATGATAATGGAATGGTAAGAGGTAGCACAATCCTTGTAGAAGATACTAGGAAAACTTATATTGATGCTAAAGTAATCATCCTTAAAAATCATGAAAGGATCACAAATGTATTCAAATTTATCTTCAAGATATGTATAACCAATGTTTTAACAACCATGAATGTATTATGATTCTGATGTTATGTTTGACTCAAAGGACTCTCAATATGATGTTGAGACTAATGTTGATTCTACTTCTTATGCTAAAATTGATATTGGTTCAAAAAGAGAACTTGTATTTAATATAGATTTTTCATCTAGTGTTATAGGAAAGATGATATTTTTAATGCTTGGTATTAGATGAGTAATGACATAGGGTTGAATAATGGGATATTTAGAAATAGGCTCAGTTAAGAAAGACTCTACAAAGATTGGCTCATCAAAGTGAAGCTTCTCAACAAAAGGGAAATGGTCAGTAAGCAACTCCATAGAGATTGGCTTGTCAAAATGAGGCTTCTTAAAAATAGGGTAATGGTCGATATAATGTTTTTCCCAAAGGTGGTTATAACCATTAGGGGATGACTCAACAAAGGCTAACTTTTCAAAGTAAGACTCCTCAACCAAAGGGAAAGCGTCAATAGGCAACTCCATAGAGACTAGCTTGTCAAAGTGAGGATCCTTAAAAATAGGGAAATGGTCAATGGGTGATTCAACACATGTTAAATCATCATAAATAGGTGTTTTGAGAAAAAAAACATCATGGATTGGTTGGTTCTCTTAAACTTGGTTTACACTTGGTTTCAAAATCTCAAATTCAGACACATCATAGTCTTTGAATGATGGATCTTGGAGAGGTAATGATTGGATCTATTGTAGTTCAAAGCCCAGATTGGATTTTCTAAAGTGGGGGAAGGTTTGTGATGGATTAATAATGTCATATGGTTTATTGAAGAGGTATTTTCAAATAATCTCATTTACAATGGGCTCAATAAAGGCTAGCTATGGGTCTAAGATGGTAACTATGATTTGCCTAGTCATGATTGCACAAATTTATTGGAATAATGAGCTACTAGATTTGGAAGGGAATAGAAAGGTAATTAAAGGTAATTATGAATTTTGGTTGATGAAACAAGCTAAAAGATGAGGGATTAAAATGGTAATGAATGGGTGTTGTGAAGCTTGGTTACTGATGCAATCTAAAAGAAGAGGGCATGGAATGGTAATCCTTGGGTGTTGTGAAGCTTGGTTGATAACATAAACTGAAGAAAAAGGTCTTATGATGGTAATAATTTGGTGATATGGAGTTTGGTTACTAGTTAAAGCTAAAGGAAGAGGGTCTGGGATGGTAATCCTTGGGCATTGTGAAGCTTGGTTGCTGATGCAAGCTAAAGGAATAGGGCCTAGAATGGTAATCCTTGGGCACTGTGGAGCTTGTTGACTAGTTTAAGTCAAAGGATGAAGGCCTGGAATGTTAATCTTTGGGCACTCTAAATCTTGGTTACTAGAATAGACTAAATGAGGGTTACTAACATAGGTAAGGGATTAGATACCACTATCATTGAAAGGGAAAACTTGGTACATTAATTTGCCCAAACAAGGGTGATTATGGCATGTGATAATCAACATAGTTGGATTTTGAAATTAATCCAAAGAGAGTAGTCTTGGTCTATGAAAATGGTTTGGTTTTAGGTTTAGGTTTGAAAGTGGCATTGGTCTAGAAATAGGTCTTGTCTATTGTTATAAATGGTTTAAACCTAGCCTAGAATGGAGTTATTTATCCAAAATTATTAATTATAAGATTGGTCTCAAATATATCCAAGGTTTAATGTCTCACACACAAATGTTCAAAGGAAAGCAACATCTGAATCTTGGTTTTTAGCAAAGTGCTTTAAACAACTCTCACCTATGTATAAAAATTGAAAATGGTGCCAGGTATGGGAACGAGGCACAAATCTAGGCTCATAATGCATGTGTTGAAGGAATGAAAGGTAAATGATAGGATTTTGGAAACATAGCACAAATATAGACTTGAAATAAACTTGGTCATGGTATAAATGACAAGATAATTAATATAACAATTTGAAACACTTAGACTTAAACTAGGCACATAGATTCAAATAAAAAATTAGCCATTAGTAAAAGACATTGGACCTTATGCATATGCATAAAAATAATTGGTAAAATTAATCCCAAGTAATCAAAAATAAGAATGAGGAGTAAAACATTCAATCCCAAGTGATGATCAAGACTCAAATGTATATTATCCATGCTTGAGGTTGTACTTGGAGAGAGAGATTTTTTACCTTAGTTCTAGCAACAAAATAGATACGAGGTAAAAAAAAAGACTAATTCCAAGAATCTAGGCAAATGAGTCTTTATATCAAGAAAGGAGTTAGTCCAAGTTACACAATTCAAAGGTAAGAGGTAAACACCCAAGCCAAAATTAAGTGATGCAACGGCATAAACCACTCAATGTTTGAATCTGAACTTCACAAGATGGATTTCAAACTTGTTTTGGAAGGGTTGGGTTCTCAAATGGACAATTTTCTAGACCAAAATAGATGACATAATAATACCAATCATAGAGAAAAAGGCATGCATGATTTCAAGCTTGATTTGACACAAGGAAACATTTTTTAAAATAATGTGAGCAATGTAACACTGCTATATTTATTAAAAGGTATGATAAATTTTTTTGTTTTAAAATGTTAAGGTAAAAAAATTGGGATGAAATGGGTAGCATATTGATGCCATTTTCAAACAAGTGACATACACAAAAAATGTTTGGAAAAAGTCTAAAGCAAAATGTGGTATCAAATAGATGACATAACACCTCTTTAGGCTAAAAGTGGTGTGTAAACATGACTTATTTTGGACATGTTTTTGACAAAAAAATTATTTTTAGAGTCAAAAAAATTCAAGTAAAATAAAATAGACACAAAAATACCTAAGTGTATCATCCTATTCCCATAAACTAAAAAGTTTACTTCATACTATCAAATTTTGTTGATATACTCTTTATTGAGAGGAAATAATTTGTTAATCCAATAAATCTAGATGCACATGAAAATTAAGGTTTTTGATGCCCCCTCTTCTCTCAGTATTTCATACAATGACATGGAAATTTAGGCTACTCACCTTGCATTGACAATATTTCTACGGTAAGTGGGGTTTATCTAAAAAACTATAAGTTTTGCATGTTTCTAGATGGTCCCATATGTGTGATTTACATTAGGGCACAACATGTCATTTGGATCCAAGATAATTTGTTTTTTGGAAAAATATCTTGTCCTTTTTATAACCACTACATCTATTAATTTCTCATTATAGTGCAATGCCCATATTAGGCCATTGTTCTGAGAGCAGTAATTGTTAATGAAGTTAGTTTAACCACTCAAAATAATGTCCTCACAATTCACCAGCTCAAATTTTATACCCCACCATGGAATGGGGTTGAAATTATGTTCAGAGATGAAATATGAGATCAACACTTCCCTAAATAACTTATGGGGAGCTGATAAAATCCTGTTCATAAGCCAAGATGCAAGAAATAAAACTAGAAAGACTTTAAAGGTCATTTTTTGGATCACCCAAGTTATATAAACTTGGGAAGAGCATAGAAAACATTCCTTATAATATTGAAATAATAAATAAAGGAAATTAATGAAGTGATTTTGGTTACCCAAGTTCCCTAAAGGGGACAAGGGGAGATCATACGTGCAAGGTCTAGTTTGCAAAAAACAATACAAATAATAAATAGCAAATAATAAATAAAAATCCCTTAAGAGCACTTAATCTATTATTTGTGTTTGTTTTAAATAAATAAGTGAATTTTGAAGTGAAATTTATACCTTTGGATTTTTTTGTGTTTGTATTTACTTTGAAATACAAAAGCAAAATTGTTAGATGATTTTTATGCACCAAAACGTAAGTGTGAATGAAATTTTGGCCTTTGTAATAACTTGAAAGTTATTTGAAAAGTTTTAAATCACCAAAATAAATATGAAATTGGTTTCTTATTTCTTTAAAATATTTCAAAAACTTGATCTAAATTTTATTGGCTCAAGAAAGCAAAGGCAACCTACAAAAATCAAAGTTAAAAACAAAACAAAACATAAAAAAGATAAAACCCAGGAGTCAGTGTTTTGATAATAAATTCTAAATTATTCATCATTTATTCACAAAATTTTAGGAGGTTTTTCATAGGTAAAAGTCACACATCTCTAAAAATTTTCATATTAAAATGGTGAATAAGCTCTACATCAGCCAATTTTTAGCAAATAAAAAAAAATCTGAAACAACAAAAAATACAATTATTAATTTGCTTATAAATTTTAAGATATATATTATTTTTAACTAAATTTAGAGACGATGTTGATAGGAAATAACAAAATATACTTTTAAAAAATTAGATTAAAAAAAATAATTTATCAAAATATATGATGACCATAAAATAAAAATTAAAAATAAAATCGAACATAAAAAAAGATAAAAACTAAAAGTTAGTGTTTTGACCATAACTTATAAAATATTAATTATTTCTTCACAAAATTTTGGGAGGTTGTTCATAGGTCAAAGGTGCACATTTATAAATTAAATCAAATTAAAACACTGAATATAAAAAATTTATGAGCTTTGTATTAACAATTTTTGTTTTTAATTTTTTAGAATTAAATAATAACAAGAAATAATTAAGAGAAAGAGTGGGTTGTGTGTCCCACCGGGCATGACATTATGTGATCAAGTAATATTTAGAGGGAAGATTAGTATTGTGTTAGTATAAAATAAAATAAAATAAAAATTACCTTCCATGAGAGTAAGTGTTGTGTGTTGGAAATGAGATTAATGTGCTTGGTTGTGTGAACAAGAAATATTTGGAAATTAAGCTCTTTTCACTACCTCTCCTTGTCACCTTGGTAATGTCAGTTTCACTTTGGCTTGGCTTAGAAAATGGGAATGATAAATTTACTTCAAGAGATATTTGAGGGAAATCTTGCATAATACATTACACTACTCAAGTTTTTTGGAGTTATTTTGGCATAATAACATTGCACATGAAAATTTTATTTATCAATGGATGAGGCATTATATTTATCGCTTCCAAAACTAACTCTAATCTAAGTGTAGTTAGGTTAGAGTTAATTGTGGTAGAGTTTAAACTAACTCTTACTTAAGTTAAATAGGGTGCATTCATTTAAATTTTATGATAGGTATCCTATTTATTTGGCATGACTCTCCTTTCCTAAATTTAAGGTATTTAGGGAGATATTTCTAATTCCTTGACTTTCAGGATGATGACCTCATTTTTATTGAATTTTTCTTTTTCTAAATTTTTTTACTAATTACACATCAAAATTTCACTTAAAATTTTTAATCTTAATTAACTCATTATGCTTAGCATTTTTGCATTTTAAGAATTGTTTAAGTGCCCTGTTTAATGGGTCCAAAGGTCAAAAATATCAACTTTCTAGATCACTAGTTGACTAGAGATGAATCTATGAGAGGTTATTGTTACGTATAGGATAATACTTCAAATAGGAATACCTCAACATGATTTTTAACACTAATATCTAATGTATAAATGAATTTAGGACATTTAGTGATTCTTAGGCTTAATTTGCACTGTTTGCTAGAAATCAATCTGAAGTTTGAGTGGAACCCAATTGTGGCCAAAATGGGGTGTGTACATTGAAATCCCATAGAACCAAAAGATCCAAATAATACTAATCTTAGCATAAACTGAGTAGAGGAAGGTCCTCTATAATCTATGACATATAGTTGATGTAGGGGTCTCTCTAATAATGGTCTTTAAGGGAGAGTATGTGTATGTGTTGATACTATAGGAGTAGACCTAACCTACACTTGTTTCTCTATTTAACTCTATTATATAATCCTAGGAACTATAATATTAGCTTTAACTAATGACAATTTAAAAAAGTTATTGGTGATGGAAATATAACTAGTGTTTGTGTTGGAATTGTAACTAATAATTCCATTAGAACTAACTATAGGATGGGTAAAGGATACTCATAGGGACACCCTCAACTTTTACCACATTATTTTCATGTATTTACTTCAATCATTAATGCATTATAGATTTAATGGATTGAAGTTATTGTCACCATGGCCTACCTAATAATATATTGAATACACTTGCACTAGGTACAACTTGTTAGAGGTATAATCACTAAAAGGGGGGTGAATCAGTGATGATAGATAATACAAATTTAAATTCCAGTTATTTCAAACCCTTAACCAAATAATATTATCATTCATGAAACATACACACCATTTATAGCAATGAACAAGAAAGGTAAGTAAGATCACACACATAACACAATATCTACATGGGAAACCCTCTTGGGAAATAAAACCCACTAGAACCTAAAAAATGGAATATAGTCCTATAATAACAAGATTCAAATTTATATGAACACCAATTGATCAAGGAACACCCATCCCTTAATTTAATGAGACACCCATCCCACAAGGAGGAACTAACCCCTTAGGTAACCAAGCACCCACTCAACTACCTTAATCTGATCTCTACCTCTGATCTGATGTATTTTATACCTGATGATGGACTTATCTCATGTGAACTCTTCTTCATCCTTCTATCTCTCTTCAAACAACCTCTCGGGCTTACTCACTCAATCAGCCTCTACTAAGTTTATTAGGTCTAATGACCTATGTGTTCATCTTTATCAACTTGATCAGATAAACATGTATGATATTTGTCATAATCTAATGGTCCTCACTAACTTTTACTTTTTCTTCCAAAGGTTCTCTCCTTCACTTAGTTTCACACTTGCTCAACTCTACTCTCTTTTTTAACTCATCACACACCCTCAAACTTGATCATACAAACAAACATCAAAACACCTCTTTTGGATCACTCTAGGATTCTTCACTCAGCCTCGATTTTATTTATACTTTATTCCATCTGTTGATCACACTCCCTCTAATGTCTTTCATTTATCTCTATCTTTTGATCTCTTAACACATTCATATCCAAGTCTAGAAACCATTGCCTTGGTATCCACTCTTTAGAGAGTCTTCATGAATATCAACTTCTAGGTCAGCCATAATACTTAACTTAACCCTTAAGATTTTTATTATGATAAAACATAGCTCAATACCATCCTCACAGGTCAGCCATAACATCTATTGGTCACACTTAAGTAGCTATGCCTTTCAATTAGGCCTTAGTATCCCCTATAGGTCTCATGGAGACCTATTACCCCTTTATCGATTCATCAATAAAATTAAGAATATATTATCACTTTCAAATTCATGGGTCCACTCCATATGACCTCTAAGACATCTTCAGGTAATTATTCTTACCAAAACACTCTTATGATAAAGCACAATTCACTCAAATAGTAGTATTGTACATAGTAGCACCATGAATGAGTAAACAATAAACTTTGAAGCTCTATATTTATGGATTTACAAACACTAAGATCTTATAATAAACAAATTTAGATGTGCCTTGAAGTCCTCTCTAACTTTGCTTTTTACTCCATCAACAAATTTTACCATATGCTCAAGATATAGATTAAAAACTACTCACTAGTTTTATTTAACAAATTTGAATATTTAAAATCTAACGATACTCTATAAATAAAAAACATAAAACATTTTGTCATCATCTTGTGCTCCTTAGAAACTTTGAACAAATACACATCATCAATCTCTTCAGAAGTCTCATGATTTTAACTTGTAATTACTCACCATTGATCTTAGATCCTCAGCTCCATGATCATGCCACTTGGTATCTCTATGTGCTTTCTACACACATTTATTCTTTGACTCAATGTTATTCATCAATCTCAATCTATATGAACACTCATGTGTCATTTATCTTCTTTCAAATCATCAAGATTGAGACACATATCACTAGCATGTGTAATCTTTGGAACCTTTGACAAATTGAATTTATGTACATCATTGATCTCTATCTGACAAGATCATGTATTCCATTATATCCTTATCTATTTATGTTAAATTATCACCTTTATATCCTTGATCCAATTTAGTTCTCATCATAGATCTTCGATATCAAAAATCTGGCTAAGTATGGGAACTTAGTAAATTCTATCTGAGAAGCCAAATTTTCACCTTAATAACTTTTGTTATGATCCATGTCTATACCTAAAATTTGAATCAAATTATCTTCTCACATATATGAATCTATCCATATATCAAGATACTATTTAAATGTTCACACATGTGAAATATGGAATCATCAAATTGTTTACTCAACCTTGTCTACCAAGATAATTACTTGAACCTAGACACTCATATGACTGCTCTAATGAATTCCTTTTACTTTCATAAACACTCTAAGCACTCATAACACCCCATATTATTTTTGAAACATATCCATATAATAAATATCATCCATCAATTGCCTCACTAAGGCAAACACTAAAGATCATTGAAACATACTTTATCATTATCAATCTAGCACACATGACACCTCATCAACATCCTTGATCACTTTGGATACATCATTGATAAACCTATAATAATTTACCCCTTTTTCATTGATGTCAACACTAATACAAATCTTATGCTCATACTCTGTCTCTATTTTGAGGCACTTTCTCCCCCTTTGACACTATGACAAAGTGGGCTCATCTTTTGATCCTGAGGATATGAAAAGAATTTAATCACCAATAATAATAATAAAATACCACCTATAAGAGATGATATAGGCTCACCCTAACATTGTGCATACCTCTTCCTACTTTGATCTTTTCAAACATGTTCTATGACTACACTCTTCTTAGATCATACAAAGCTCTATAAACACAAAACACAAAGATCAACATAAACTACTTGAACTTACCTTGAAAAAATTAAGAGGGGCTCCCCCTTATATTATGCACATCTCTTCAAGCCTCTCAAAATATTTGAGTTAGATCCCCCTAACTCCATGCTCTACAATTCTATTTTGACATCTAGAAACCTCCATATTTTTCTTGTAGACCTTTAAGACCAAAATCCCTAAATACACCTTGAGCACACATACTTACTTCTACACAAGAAATATGTCTCCCAAGAAGCATAGGTAGAGACACCTTAACCCACAATGTCTTAGAACAATGTGAAACTAGGAGTTGCCCACAATTCCTCATATTCCTTCTCTTTCTTAGACATCTTGTAGATATAGAACTAATTATCCTTATTTTTATTCTTACTCTTAAAAGAAATAACTTGCTCATCTAATACAACATTCTCCTTATCTTTTAAGCTTGATTTGATAATACATGGAGACTGTTAGGTGTGGACCTTGATTGTATTCTAAGATCAGAGGTTAAAATTTTGATGTTATTTCAGCTAGAATTTGATCCCATTCTTTGTAGCCTTGATGGCATGGGGGTTGCAAGAAAAAAAATTATTAAAATTGCCTTATTAAATTGTAGTCAATCTGGGCCATTGATTATAGGTTTCTATATCTAATGATAGAGGTTATGTTTAGGTGTTTTTTCACCCTAAAATGTATTGAGATATGGTTAAGAGAAAAAAAATGAAAAAATTAACATAGAGTAGAGGCGAAAAAGGTAGAGAGGTGTATCAAGGTTTATTATAGGATTTTATTTTCTCCCTTGTATTGTTGTAAATAATATAATGGACAAGTTTTGTGGATGTAGCCCATTTTGGGTGAACCACGTTAAATCTAGTGTCTCCTAGTGTGTTTATATTTTTGTTTATTTTTAGTTTTTGATTAATTCATTTCATAGTTCCTCTTATATGTGATTTGGGGATAAATATAGGTTTTAATTTATCCTAACAAATGGTATCAGAGTAAAAGTTTTTTTGCATAATTTTAAATTGCAAGAAGAAAATGGTTTGACCTATAGTGGGAGCTATAGCAGATGAAAATAAATCTAAGGTGGAGAACTTTAATGGAAAAAACTTTGGATTGTGGAAGATGTAAATGGAGGATTACCTTTACCAGAAGGACCTATATTCTCCATTGGGAGGGCAAGCCAAAAATCCATTGATAATGTTAGATTAAGATTGGGAATTAATGGATCAAAAATCCCATGGAACCATATAGTTGTGCCTTGTATCTTCTTTAGCATTCAACATATCACAAGAAAAGATTAAAAAAAATGTCTTATGAGCACATTAGGAATGTTATATGAAAAACCCTCTACCTCAAATTAAATATTTTTGATGAAAAAAAATTTTAACATGAAAATATCTAAAAACGGTTTAGTACCAAATCATTTAAATGAGTTTAACATAGTTACTAGTTAGTTGCATTCTGTAAATATTGACTTTGATGATGAAGTTAAGGCTTTCCTTATTATTTTTTCCTTGCTTGACAGATGGAATAACTTGATAATGGTAGTAAGTAACTCTATGTCTATGAATGCCAAACTAAAGTTTGAATATGTGGTGGGTGTTATCCTAAGTGAAGAAATGCAAAGGAAAAGCATAGGTGAAACATCCATATATAGAAATACATTAATAGTGGAGAATAAAGGAAGGTAGAAGAATAAAAGAAGAGGAAATCATGGAAAATCAAAATGGGGTGAAAGATCTAAATCAAGAGGCAAGATGGAATATTGGGTCTGTGGCAAGCCAGGACATACAAATAAACAATGTTGGTTTTGAAAGGATAAATCAGGTAAGGAAAAACAAGAAGGTAATAGAGAAGAAAATGTGGTAGGTTATTTAATACAAGATGCTCTTATAATTTCTTTGGATAATATTATTGAATCTTAGGTTTTAGATTTAGGTGCCACTTTCCATGCTATCCCTCATAGACATTATTTTATAGATTATGTTCAAGGTAAGTATGGGAATGTTTACCTTGGTGATGATGAACCCTATAACATTATTAGAAAATGAATTTTTTAGGTTAAATTATATAATGGAAACACTTGGGTAATAAATGATGTCAGGCATATTCCAAGCTTGAGGAGAAATCTGATCTCCACAAGTCAGTTGGGTAGTGAGGGTTGTATGGTCACATTTACAATTGAATCATGGAAGGTTACAAAGGAATATTTAGTGGTTTCAAAAGGTAAGAAAGTATGCACTTTATATTTGACTAAAAATAATTCTAATTCATCTTATGTTGTAGCTAATACAGGTAAAAATGCAAATTTGTGGCATTACAGACTTGGCCACATGAGTGAAAAGGGAATGAAGTCCCTACATGCAAAGGATAATCTACCAAATCTAAAATAATTAGATCTAGACT
Organism: Torreya grandis; assembly: GCA_037957365.1. NCBI lineage: Eukaryota > Viridiplantae > Streptophyta > Pinopsida > Cupressales > Taxaceae > Torreya > Torreya grandis. Next base: position 541,605 of record JARHVA010004418.1, read on the forward strand.
TTTGGGAGAATTGTGTATATGGGAAACAAAAACATGTGAGGTTTATCAAGGTTGGACTAGCCAAGAAGAATCAGAAGTCAGAGCTTGTGCATACAGATGTATGGGGATGAACTCAAGTATCTTCACTTGGTAGTTCAAACTATTATGTTAATTTTATTGATGATACAACTAGGAAAGTTTGGGTATACTATATAAAAAAGAAGTTTGTGTTAGGTTGTGGAGCTAAAAGCTTCACCAGGATGCAAACAGGAGGAGTTACGGAGGTTGCGGAGAGTTGCAGAATGAGTTGCAGGGCAATCGACGTCGGTTACAAGTCGGCGGACATCGGTCATGGAGGAGTCGGTGTCAGCAACCTATTTGTGAACATGCAGTTTGCATGCAGATTTCAAAGAGTCTATTTTTGGATTGTTAGTTTGCATGTTAAAGGCTAGTTGTAGTCTTGAGTTGTGCATCTAATTATTGTAATTAAGATAGTCTAATTATTTTAAGCATGAGATCTATATAATAGACTCATGGGCTGTATTGTAAACTTGAGTGCTAGAGAGTAAGAGAGCTAAATAAGCTCCTTCTGAGAGAAGAGAGAAATGGTGTGTTCCTCTTAGTGCCACAGTACCAAGTGTGGGTGCTGGTTTGGAAAATCAGAAGGGTTCTTCGTATATGTATGATCTTGGTCAATAGGTGTGCATGGATTCTTTTGGATATCTATAATGGCGAGTAAGTTCTAGTGATTTGCAGGTAGCATCAGAGAGCAGGAGATCTACTTGGAGTACAGTTGTGTACTTAGTGTACTGGCAGTGTGTTACTGACTGGTGGAGGTGAACATCAATTCTGTATTGGAGTTGATTGTTGTGACTGAGAGAGAGAGGGAAGAAGGTCTTGAGGTGTGGCAAGCCTTTGAGGTGGAAGAAGAAGTGGCATCTTCTTTATTGTATTTTCTTCTGAGTGATTATTAATACAATTGTGTATTGTCTCTCATATTCCTGTGTTGTTTCATATTTCTAGTTACTTGTTACTTCTGGTTAAATTCCGTGTTTAGTTGATAATACAAGAGGTAATCATATATGCTCTAATTGGTGGAGCAAGATCCTGACAAGTGGTATCAGAGCTTTTGGTTGGGTTGACTAATAGGTGGTTCAGATTTGGTAGTGTTTTTTTATTATAGGTCACCCTCAGGGGTTTCAGATTGAGTGGGAGTATAGCAATGGCAGAAGAAAGTAAGCTACAAATGGAGAAACTGAATAGCATGAATGGTCTAATTGATGGAGAGAAAGAGCAGGTAAAGGAAGATTGTTGGTTGGTAGAAGATCAACGTGTAGAAGCAAATGTTGCAGGCGATGTTGCACAGGTTACTCTGGATAAAGTAGAATCTTTGTTTACATATTCTTTTGCCTCTTTCCATGCAGCCCAAAATAGAGCATCTTTTCATGGGTATGTCTTTGGAGACATTGGAGAGATTTATTTCAGGGTTAGTGAGCCTTGTCAGATTATTGATGAAGGGGAAGTGAAGCTGAAATTGCAGATAGATAACACACAGGTGTTGAAGGAGGTCATGCAGGGCCTAGTCTTGGAGATGAGTCTAATTTCTTTAGGAAAGTTGGATGATGGGAGATGCATAATAACTCTCATAGTGGATGCACTTGAATTAGACTATGGTAAGAAAGTAGGTATCCTTTATCTATCTACTTATATTACTGATTCACCTTCTATTGGAGAGATGTGGCTTTGTAGGCTTGGTCACATGTGTAGGAGGAAAATGCATGTTCTTAAGCAGAAGACAGATATCTTTGATAAACTTAAGAACTGGAAGGCCTTGGTGTTCATGGAGGAGATGACGGACAGAGATAAGCTAAGGGGACTGAATTATTCTGAGCAGGGCTATGTTAATTTGAACAGGGTTTTGATCCATGGAGAGCTCACGAGTAAAAAGTTATCACTCACAGGCGAACACAGGTACCGGCATTGGTCATATAGTAACTGACGTCGGCAATAGGAAGACCAATGTTGGTCATATAAGAACTGACATCGGTAGAAGGGATATCGGGGTTAGGCAGGGAAACATCGTTGATAGTCAGGGTCAGTGTAGGGAACCGACATCGGTCAGATGCAGACTGGGAGATGGCTGAGATCGGTCACTAGAACAGATGGTGGGCGAATAGCAAGCTATCAAGGAGTCTCAAATGCTCATATGGAGGACTAAAAGGGTAAGTGGACCTCATATTCATTGTTCACCTTCTTACTAGTTGCTTACTGATGGTCGAGAACTAGGTAGATGTGAAGAGGCAATGTAGGTAATCTAGAAATAGTGGGAGCTTGGCATGGATGAGGAGTGTGAGTCCTTGGAGAAGAACCAAACAGATATTTATTGGTGGAGTTGTCAACTGGAAGAAAGCACTGAAAGATGGATGGATTCCCAAGTTGAAGAAGAGAGTGAATGGATACGTGAGATAGAAGGCCAAGGTATAAGATCTTGAGGAAGCTGCAAGACAGTGGTACAATGCTGACAGGTGGTACCAGGTGGATGACAAAGTAGAGATTTTGTCAATGTCAGTATAACCATTGTGTTTATCTTACTAGGTGGAAGATGGTCACAACATTATCCTATTACTATATGTGGAGGATGAGCTTAGAGCAGGTTTAGACATACAGGGTTTTGCTGAACTAAAGGTAAGGTTAGTTCAGAGGTGTGTCATGAAGAATTTGGAGCATCGAAATTCTTTGGCATAAGAGACATGGAAGATCATAGGTTGATCTCCAGTGGGAGCTAATGTGAAGAAGGTGTTGGCAAGGTTCAAGATGCAGGATGTAGAATCGGTAAGCACACCAAGGGCTGGATAGTTCAAGCTGAGCTTAGAATAGTGTTCAAAATCACATGAGGTCTAGTGTATACCTGAGTTTTTCCAAGCAGTGGGAGTTGTCAGAAAGTATGGAGCCAATTCAGGGAAGGAGTATTGGAGGGTAGTTCAATGGATTCTCAGGTATTTGAGAGGGACTAGCAGTAGGTTAACATGTTATGCAGGGTCAAGGTCTTCACTACATGGAGTTGTAGGTTTGGATGTGGCAGGTTACTTGGATGACAGGAAAGGCATCACAGGGTGTGTGGTGGGTGGTCTTTAGGATTGATCTTGAAGAGGGATACAAGCCAAGGAATAAATTAGATAGTGTACAGGTATAGGTATAAGTGTAGCTATTTATCTCCAAGTGGGAGATTGTTAGGTTGTGGAGCTAAAAGCTTCACCATGATGCAAATAAGAGGAGTTACGGAGGTTACGAAGGTTGCAGAGAGTTGCAAAATGAGTTGCAAGGCAACCGACATCGGTCTGATCAACTGGCATCAGTCAGATAGTAGTGCAAAAGCAATTGACATCGGTTACAAGTCAACTGACATCGGTCATGGAGGAGCCGGCGTCGATAACCTATTTTTGAACATGCAGTTTGCATGCAGATTCTGAAGAGTTTATTTTTGGACTGTTAGTTTGCATGTTAAAGGCTAGTTGTAGTCTTGAGTTGCCCATCTAATTATTGTAATTAAGATAGTCTAATTATTTTAAGCATGATATCTATATAATAGACTCATGGGCTGTATTGTAAACTTGAGTGCTAGAGAGTAAGAGAGCTAAATAAGCTCCTTCTAAGAGAAAAGAGCAATGGTGTGTTCCTCTTAGTGCCACAGTACCAAGTGTGGGTGCTGGTTTGGAAAATCAGAAGGGTTCTTCGTATATGTATGATCTTGGTCAGCAGGTGTGCATGGCTTCTTTTGGAGATCTACAATGGTGAGTAAGGTCTAGTGATTTGTAGGTAGTAGCAGAGAGCAGGAGATCTACTTGGATTACGATTGTGTACTTGGTGTACTGGCAGTGTGTTACTGACTGGTGGAGGTGAACATCAATTCTATATTAGAGTTGATTTTTGTGATCGAGAGAGAGAGGGAAGAAGATCTTGAGGTGTGGCAAGCCTTTGAGGTGGAAGAAGAAGTGGCATCTTCTTTATTGTATTTTCTTCTGAGTGATTATTAATACAATTGTGTATTGTCTCTCATATTCCTATGTTGTTTCATATTTCTAGTTACTTGTTACTTCTAGTTAAATTCCATGTTTAGTTGCTAATACAAGAGGTAATCATATATGCTCTAATTGGTGGAGCAAGATCCTGACAGTTTGATGTTTTTGATACATTCAAGAAATGTAAAGCTTTAGTTGAAAATGAAATGGGTTTAAAACTAAAATGTCTCAGATCAGATAATAGAGGTGAGTGTTATAGTAATGCTTTTAATGATTACTATTTATTACATGGAATTCATAGATAGAAAATAATTCCAAGAACACCATAATATAATACTGTGTCAGAATGAATGAATAAGACTATTATGGATCATGCCAAATGCTTGAGATTTCATGTAGGTTTGCCTTTACAATTTTAGTCATATGTTGTAACTACAACAATTTATATGATAAATATAGGGCCTTCGAGTACTTTGGATGGTGGAATACTAGAGGAGGCATGGACTAGGAATAAGGTAGATTATTCTTTTCTAAGATTTTTTGGTTGTAAGGCATTTTCTTATATTGACAAAGATCATATGAATAAGTTAGAAGCTAAGTCTCAAAAATGCACATTTATTGGTTATGGAACTAATGACTTTAGATTTTGATTATGGAATATGGAAGACAAGAAAATAATTAGGAGTAGAGATGTATTCCATGAAAATGTCATGTACAGGTACTAGTTATAGGGAAAAAATCAAGAAGAATCCCAAAGGAAATATATAGTATTAGAAGACATTATAGAAAAACATGTCTCGAAGGTTCCTAATTAAAATGTGCAATAAGAATAGGTACCTTAAACCCCTGTTAAAATATCTTCAAGATTAAATAGACCACTTGATCATTTTTCTCCTTCTTTATATTATTTATTACTTACTGATGGTGGTGAGCCAAAAATCAATGAATAAGCAGTGTTGATTGATGCCAAGGATAAGTGGGAGCAAGCTATGGATGAGGAGTATGATGCTTTAATGGAAAACCAAACATGGGATTTGGTGGAGCTTCTCAAAGGAAATAAGGCATTGAAGAATAAGTGGGTATACAGGATAAAGTAGGAGAATGTAGGTAAAAATAAATTTAAGCCTAGAATGGTGGTTAAAGGTTTTTCACAAAAAAGGGGTATAGATTTTGACAAAATATTTTCTCTAGTAGTTAAAATGACTTCTATAATAACTGTTGGTAGCAGTAGAAGATTTGAACCTTGAATAGTTATATGTGAAGACTACATTCCTTCATGGTGACTTGGAGAAGGAAATATATATGGAGTATCCACAAGGATATGAAGTCAAAGGTAAGGAGAATTTGGTGTGAAAATTAAAAAAAAGCTTGTATGGCTTGAAACAAGCTCTAAGACAATGGTATAACAAGTTTGATATTTTTATGATGGAACATGGTTATTTTAGATGTCATTTAGACCATTGTGTATATTTTAAAAGTTTTGAAAATGGTAGTTACATTATCTTTCTTTTATACGTAGATGATATACTTGTAGATGGTTCCAACATGCACAATATGAATGTACTCAAGAAACAGTTAAGTGATAGATTTTCATATGAAAGATCTAGATGCAGGTAAACAGATCCTTGATATGGGAATAACTAGATATATAAAGAATAGGAAGTTGGAATTATTATATAGAGAGTACATCATAAAAGTGTTATAAATATTTAATATGTAGGATGCAAAATTAGTTGGGATACCTTTGACTACACACTTTAAATTAACAAAGGAATAATGTCCTAAAATATAAGAAGAAAAGAACCTGATGTCTAAAATTCCATACTCATAAGTAGTTGATAATTTAATGTATGAAATGGTGTGTATGAGGTTGGACATTACACATGTAGTGGGGTAGTGAGTAGGTTCATGAGTGATCCAAGAAAGGAACATTAGAAGGTACTAAAAAGAATCCTTTATTACTTAAGAGGGACCATAGATACAGTGCTAAGCTATGGTGGATTAGATGTGACATTAGAAGGATATGTGGACTTAGATATGATAGGTGATTTGTATGGTAGAATAAGCACTATAGGGTATGTGTTTACAGTAGGTGGTACAATAGATAGTTGGGTATCGCAGTTAAAGAAGGTTGTGGTAGTTTTAACCACAAAAGCTAAGTATGTTGTTGCTACAAAAGTAATCAAGGAAATAATTGGGTTACAAAGGTTAATATAATAATTAGGAAATAGTCAAGAAATATGTACTCTATATAGTGACAATTAGAGTGCAATCCATCTAGACAAAAACTCAACTTTTCATTCTAGAACAAAACATATTTAGTTGTAGTATCATTTCATTCGTTTAGTGATAAAGGAAGAGCAACTAAAATTAGAGAAGATACATACTAGTAAAAATTTTGTGGATATGATGACTAAGGTAGTTACAAGAGAGAAGTTAAGGATTTTTTCATCTTCGATTGGTATTCATAGATGATAATTAAATTATATAACTTGTCTAGATCTAGATAGTATAGTGGATGCAGTAGTGGTGGATTTGTTGCAATTAGTCTCCAAGTAAGAGATTGTTAAGTGTGGAGCATGATTGTCTTCTAAGATCAGAAGTTAAAATTTTAATGTTATTTTAGCTAGGTTTGGATCTCATTATTTGTATCCCTGATGGCATGAGGGGTTGTAAGCAAAACATTTATTAAAATTTTCTTATTAAATTGTAATTTCAGTCAATCTAGGCCATTGATTATAGGTTTCTAGATCTGATGGTAGAGGTTATGTTTAGGTGTTTTTTCACCCTAAAATGTATTGAGATATAGCTAAGAGAAAAAAAGTGAAAAAATTAACACAAAGTGGAGGAAAAAAAGGTATAGAGGTGTAATAAGGTTTGTTACAGGATTTTATTTTCTCCCTTGTATTGCTAGAAATAATATACTAGACAAGTTTGGTGGATGTAACCCATTTTGGTTGAACCACGTTAAATTTGGGTTCTCCTATTATGTGTATGTTTTTGTTTATTTTTACTTTTTGATTAATTAATTTCATAGTTTTTCTTGTATATGATTTGGGGATAAATATGGGTTTTAATTTATCCTAATAGAGAACAAATATTCATGACATGCCTCATGACTAGACATTGACAACTAATGTTCTTCACATGAAACTTGTTTAATAATAGAAGGATGTTCACTTAGATTTACACACACATTAAGGCTAGCCTTAACTATCATCTTGGTCTTCTCCTTGAGCTTGTTCTCTTCATTCACAACATGAATAGATAACGAGATATCTTGGCATTCTTCATCCTTTGTAACATTCTCCACCATAGCAAATAGACCACTTGGACTTGTAAACTCATCATGACTCACACATTCCACTTTCAATTTCCATGAGTTAACTAGCCTTCTTCCTTACACTCTAGGATTCTGATTGAACTTGTTTTGACTTGATAACATTAATTTGCATAACCTAGAAATGTGACCAATCTTCTCACAATTGTAGCAAACCACTCCTTTTGAAGGAAACTCAACTTGCCTTACTTTATTTGGACAATGTTTTGTAAAGTATCCCACATCATAATAGTTTAATAATTAAACCTTGCCTACACCACTTAATTGATAATTCCACTCGTTATTAGCAAGTCTTTTACACTCTCTAGCCCTATGACCAAATTGATTGTAAGTGTAATAATAACCATTGAATTTGGCATACCTTATGGCATTTGGTTGTTTGATCTGATTTGGATTTATTCTACTAGAATCTTCATTTCATGAATGACTATTGGCTATCAAGGTATGATTGTCTTTGTTCACATTAGTGTTCACTTTGTCTTGAGTTACATTCTTTTCTTCTTTGTAACCAAGACTAGTTTTATCACTAACATGCTTTGACTATTTAGCTTATTGTCTAGATCACTTGAACTCTTTTCAAACATCATAAATGACTTCATCTTACTAGATGTCTTTTCTAACTCAACTTTTAATGACTCATTTTCAATCACATACCTTGAATATTCATCTTCTTTATCTTTCAATCTTGTAGATAGGATTTACAATTGACAACTGAGATACTTGACTATATCTTCACATTCCTTGGTGTCTTCATTTATTATTACCTCAAACACACTGATTATTCTTCATATTCTTTGATTTGAGACTTCATATTCTTGTTAATATTCTTATTAATCTTTAGCTCTTCATGAGCATTCCTCAATATAGTCTCATAGTCCTCCTTATCTTCTTCATTATATGTATCACTGCAAGTAGACTCCTTTTGATATGAGCAACTTCTTTCCTCAACCATGTAGAGGACTTAATCTTTACTATAAAACTCAAAATCATTGTCTTCACTCTCATTTGATGAGCTGTAATCTTTATTGGTGTAGAAACCCTTCTTATTCTTGAAGGACTTATTATTATCAAACTTTCTAAATATTTTCTTCCTCTTATTAGACCTAAATTTCTCCTTGCCTTCATCTTGGATTTCACCATGATCTTCATCATCATTCTCCTTATGTTTATGATGGCACTTGTTAGCAAAGTGTCTTAATTCTCCATAATTGAAACATTTGAAGAGTAGCTTACCCTTATACTTCCCTGAGCCTATTTTTAATTTACTTGTAAACAAAGCTATTGGTTCATCATCAGATATCTCATCATACTTGACTTCATTGCCTTTATTTCTTTTCTTATTTGACTTCATTTATATCTTGAATGTTGCTTCCTCCTTTGGTAGTTTGTCATAATTAACTCTCATCTCATAAGTAGTAAATATGCCATGCAAATCATCCATATTCATCTGATTAAGATCATGATTTTTTTATATAACAAATACTTTAGAATCAAACTTGAGGGAGAGAGACCTTAATAACTTTTGTACTATAGTATCTTATTCAATATTCTCTCCAAGACCTCTGATAATGTTCATAATCTAATCAACTCTATGAAAAAATGATGGCACATAATATTCTTCATTCATTTTGAGACTATCAAATTATCTTCAGTGAGTTTGCAACTTAGCCAACATGACCTTCAAATTCTATTCATAAATGATCTAAAATTTGTTCCATATCTCTTTGGAAGATTTACAATGAATTACCTTGGTGTACTTGGTCTTTTAAAGATCACATATGATGGCATTCTCTCACACAGCTTCTTATTAGTTACATTAGTTGGAGAGGTTGGAGGGGGGTAAATATCCATCCACAATAGATTGAAAAATGTCAAACCCTATTGACATGATGTAGGTATTCATCCTTACACTCCAAAAAACATAATTGGACCCATTAAACTTAGGTGATTACTTTAAGAGAAACCCTACATCTATTGATTTTCCATATTGTACATTGGATCATCTTCAAGTGGTTAAACGTGTAATGAAGGTCATGATCTGATACTAATTGTTAGAGGTATAATAACTGAGAAGGGGGTGAATAAATTATGCTAGATAATTCAAAATTAAATTCTAATTCTTTCAACCCCTCAACCAAATAAAATTATCATTTAAAAAGCATACATATCATGTATAACAATGAATAAGAAAGATAATTAAGATCACACACATAACATAAGATTTAAGTGGGAAACTCTCTTAGGGAATAAAACCCATTATAACCTAGAAAATGGACTATAGTCTTATAATAACAAGATCCAAATTTAGACCATTACCAACTAATCACGGAACACCCATCCCTTAATTTAGTGAGACACCCATCCCATAAGGAGGAACCAACCCCTTATGCAACCAAGCACCCACTTAGCTACCTTAATCTAATCTCTACTTCTGATATGATGTCTACTACACTTGATAATGGACTTATCTTATTTTCACTCTTCTTCATCCTTATATCTTTCTTCCAACATCCTTTAGGGTTTACTCTCTCAATCAAACTATTATAGGCTTATTATGTCTAATGACCTATGTGTTCATCTTAATCAACTTGACTAGATAAACATTTATGATCTTTGTCACACTCTGATGGTCCTCACTACTCTGTACCTTCTCTTCTAAAGGTTCTCTCCTTCACTCAGTACCATACTTACTCAACTCTACTCTTTCTTTCAACTCATCACACACCCTCAAAATTGCTCATAAAAATAGTGCATCCAAACACCCATTTTGGATCACTCTAAGATTCTTCACTCATCCTCAATCTTCTATGTTCTTTATTCCATCCATTTATCACACTCCCTCTTATCTCTTTCTTTCATTTCTATCTTTTTCTCTCTCAACACATTCACATCCAAGTCTAGAAACCATTGCCTTAGTCTCTACTTTTTATAGAGTCTTCATGAATATCAACTTCTAGGTCAGCCATAATACTTGTCTTAACCCTTAATAATTATATCATGCCAACACATAGCTCAATACCATCCTTACAGGTTGGCCATAACATCTATGCTTCACACTTAAGCAACTACACCTTTCAATTAGGCCTTAGTGGCCCTTATAGGTCTCATGGAGACCTATTACCCCTTTAGTGATTCATCAAGAAAATTAAGAACATAAGATAACTTTAAATTTCATGGGTCCACTTCATACGACCTCTAAGACATCTCTAGGTGATTACTCCCACCAAAACACTCTTTTATTAAATCACAATTTAATCAAATAGTAGTCTTGTATATAGTAATACCATGAAAGAATAAATATTCAACTTTGAATCTCAATATCTATAGTTTTAAAAACATTCAGATTTGTTAATAAAAAAATTTGTACGCACCTTGAAGTTATCTTTAACTTTGATTTTTACTCCATCAACAAATTCTACCATATCCTCAAGACATAGATCAAAACCTCTCACTATTTTTCTTTCACAAATTTGAATATTTAAATTCCAAAGGTCACTATGTAAATACAAAACATCAGACACTTTTTCAACAGCTCATGCTCCTTGGAAACTCTAAACAAATACACACCATCCATATCTTCATAAGTCTCCTGACTTTACCTTGTAATCACTAACCATTGATCTTAGATCTTCATTTCCATGATCATGTCACTTGGCAGATTTGCATGCCTTCTATGCACATTAACTATTTAAATCAATGTGTTCCATAAATCTCCATCTATATGAACACTCATATGCCATTTATATTCTATCAAATCATCAACATTGAGACAGATGTTGCTAGTAAGTACAATCTTAGGAACCTTTGACAAATTAAATTCACACACATCATTGATCTTTATCTGACAAGATCACACACTCTATTAGATCATTTCTGATCATATTAAAATCTCACCATTAGATCCTTGATCATATTTAATTCTCATTATATGTCTTTGATATCACAAATTTGGTTAAGTATGGGAACTTAGTAAATTATGTCTAAGAAGCCAACTTTACACTTTAATAACTTTTGTTGCGCTCCATGTCCAAACCTAAAATTTGAACCATATGATCTTATCACATAGGCAAATCTATTCATATATTAAGTTACTTTGGAAAAATTCACATGTGTGAAATATTACATCATCAAACTAATTTTCAACCTTCTCTACCAAGATGACTACTTAAACCTAGACACTCATATGACTGTTCTGATGAATTCCTTTTACTTTAATAAGCACTCTAAGCACTCATAACACCCCATAGGGTTTTTACAACATGTCTATACCATTAATATCATCTATCAATTACCTTACTAAGTCAAACACTAAAGAAACATGTAAGAACACTAAATCTCATTGAAGTACACTTTGTCATTATCAATCTAGCACAAATGACACCTCATAAACATCCTTGATCACCTTGGAGACATCATTGATAAACCTCAAACACTACTAGGAACCGATTGGCTATGTGTACTGGTCTAACCTATATTAAATTCATAATCATCCCAATGGATCTCTGAAAGTGGCCACTAAAACAACTAATGATTGTATCTGTGGGGAATATATCCTACTCTATGTAGCCCAAATGTTGGAGTGTCATAGTGCACATACTAATGCTTTAACCATTGTCAACCATAACACTCTAGATAGGATGATGATCTGTGTGTGCTCATATGAAGAGTGCATGTATATTTGTGTCATCATCCACAATATTCTACTCTAAAAATGTGATAAGTGGTCTAGGTGGCACTATAGTATGGTACATGCCAATAATGTTATGTAATATGTATGCCTCCTTTATAACTGTGTGATATGAACTTGGTGGTGGATGTGTCTGATATTTATAGTGAAAACTTGATGTGCCCCCTACCTCATTCATTTTATGATTTGGGAATGGATCTAAAAATATATTTAGTGTTTTATCCTCTATTTTTTGTGATCTTAGTGCCTCTATGGGTGTGCCCATGTTAATAATATTAGCCTCAACAAAATCTTATATCTTGTGCTCAAGGATTATGTAGTTGTTTGTTGCATGGCTTGATTCCCTATAATACTTTTAGAATGCATTTTAATCATAGTTATTTGGAAGAGGTTATGTCATATCAACCTCTTTAGTGGGAGGGAGAGATATTACATTGCATTTCAAGATCTATTGTAAAACCCATACTAGTGACTCTGGAAGGTTAGTGAAGACTATGTGATAAGGAGTGGATAAAACCAATCTATGAATTGGATTGGATGATGCATTTACTAAGCGCTTTTGATCACTCTTGTTCTTTGTGGCCCTTAATTTTTATAGAGGTTTGTTTGAACTATTAATATTTTAATCTAATCCATTTGTATACTTGAGTTTGCCCATTGATAAAATCTTAACTTCTCTTTCTTTGACTATGTGGCATAAATTGATAAATGTAGGAAACTTATTAAAGAAGATAAATTCATATAATGCTAATAAGAGACTTTGTTTAAATATGTCCTAAATCTCTCTATTTTCCATGGGGCTAGTCAGTTTGGATAATAAAATTTTGCATTGTAATCTATGATAGTCCCATTCAACTTTTGTTTTAATTGTGCCACTTATGCATATGATATCTTATCACTAATGTTTATGGATAAATGTTCTAGAAACATGTCGACTAAATGCTATGATAGATTGATTTGGTAAATCATAAAATTATTTTAGGGTATAATCTCTTAGACTATGTGGAAATGAATCCATGAGAATCCAATCATTGGATGCATACTCCAAGCATGTTTCTTGAAAATCTTTGACATGATGATTTGGGTCACCCTTGCCATCATATAATGTAGTCTTAGGTGCCAAGAAACTACATGGAAATGGATTTTTTTTTACATGATGTGCCAAAGGTATATGTAAGATAATGTTAGAATCCAAGGCATATGATGGCCTAGTGGCTCCCTTATCGATATGTAACACCTTATACTACATCGTATGAATCTTGTGTTTAAAGTATTGTAAATTTGGAATGGAGGAATTAGCAATAATAGGTGTATCTATCATTGAATGTTGTTGAATTATAATCTTAGGTTGTGTTTGCTAAGTTGGCCCCAGTAGAGGTGCAACAACATTATTAACTAGGGGAGTTGAAGATTGACCATTGTTTGTTTTATTATTGATTTCAAACATGGATTGTAATATTTTTTCATGATCAATGGTATGTTATTGGATTATATTTTTGAATCTCTTTAATACCTCATATTTTTTCATAATTATGTCATCATTATTAAGTGGAGGAAGAGTGTCCCAATTCTCAATGTGTATATCATCATGCTCTTAGTTGTATTGTTCATATCCAAATGCATTATCACTAAAAGCCACATAATTAGGATGTGAAGGATGCATATTTATAGTTACAATAGGTCCTTTATCCATCTTATAGGCTTAGATAGTAGGAATTTGGATATGCTCTATAAGATTTTTGCGTAGACTAGCGCTTCTTCTTAATGGAAGAGAGATAATGTTTTTAGATGGCATATAGTAAACAAATTGGAATATAGTTGCTAAAATAAAATATATGAACTAAAAAAAATTGAAAACAACTAATGAAAATAGGAAAAAAAAGATACAAACCCTAGAAGCAACTAGGGTTTAGGGTTTTTTAAATCTAGGGTTTCTTTGTAAAAATTTAAATAAATAAAACCCTAATGTGATATTGATTTAATGAGCTAGGTTATGCCAAATAATAAAAAAAATAGAAGTATGTAACCCTAAATTTATTGAATAAAATTTTATAAAAGGTAAACTAGGGTTATAAGAAATATTTTAATTAAGTCAGGTTCACTAAATGTTTTAAACTTTTAGGGTTTTGCTAATGTAAAACCTAAGTTAGATTAAAGGGTTGAGTTGTATAAATTAGTGAAATAATAAGCAATAAATAACTAGTGATTTTATATAGAATTTGTCTTGCTTTGAATTTTTAAAAATAGTAATAAATATGTGAAAATAGATACTTATCTAGAAAATAACTATCATGAAAGATCTGGTTGTTAAATTTTGGTAACAAATAGGTATGGGTGTCGTCAATAGGGTCCCTAGGTCAGATTCTTCATTAGACAATAACACCCACCTAGACAGTTGCCATGTGCCTCTAGTGTCCTAAAAATGGTGCTAGTGTCCTTTTTGTAGGAAATCATATTTTTTAGGAGCACCTATGCTTGTGTTTCTAGATTCTATTCCCACATGCACACTATTAAGAACTCTATATTGTGCTTAGAATATTTGATTTAGTATATAAACCCTAATCCTCATTGTAAGTATGTCATGAGCTGAAAATATGTGGTCATAAATAGGATAGGCTAGACCTCAACACCCCACTATGAAGAGACTTGTCTACATACCAATACTCCAAGGAGGGATAAATCCCAATGTAGTTCTCCCACCTAGTGTTTGGTGCAAGTGTAAGTGAATGCTAGAATGACATTGGTCTTAAATTCCTTGAGTGTGTTTGAGATTAGATATTTTTGAAATATGGTCTTAGGGTAGATGTATATGGTAATATGAATAAATAGGTAATAATAGGGATTAATAACCTTGATTTTTCTCAACTTATTTCTTATTTGAATAGGCTTTTTACATCTATTTTTTTGTCTAGTGGATAGAGGTCTAATAGTCTTGTATTTATAATGATTCATAGCTTATGTGGATAATAAAATATGATTTGGATAACCTTAGGGTGGGCATACATTTGAAAATATATCCATTTGGGACAGTTAGGGAAAGCGACACTAGTGCCAATTTGGGGACACTAGCGCCATGTGGCTCTAGTGTCCTTAATGTGGTGCTAGTGTCTAGTTGGCATGTTATTAGGCACAATGGGTTAAGATCTAGGAATTTAGTTCTAAGAATGTGTTTGAGCTAATTGTATATGTTTATGGTCTACATAGTGGCTAAAAAATTGTGATAAAGTCATTAGGATAGTCTTAGGGCTAAGCTAGGAATAGGTTGTCTCAAGCAACACTCTTAGTGTTATATAAATACCACTTTTTGGTGATTATACAATGAGAGAAAGTGTTAGAATAAAGATATGAAGGTAGAATTGGACTCTCTAGACTAGAATCAAACTTGGGACTTGGTAAAGTTGTTTCATGAATGATAAATTATAGATTATAAATGGGTTTTCAATAAAAATAAAAATGCACAATGGAAAGTGAATAATTATAAGGCTTGCCTAGTAGCAAATGGATTATCACATGTAGAGGGAATTGACTTTGGTGAGACTTTATCTTCTTTTATGAAATTAAATTCCATTAGGTTTATTTTAGATTTTATTCTATGTTTTATCTTGAGATATATCACATGAATGTTAATAAAATGTTTCTACATGGATAGCTTGAGAATAAAAATACTTGTTGTTTCTAGAAAATTTCAAGGTGAAAATAAAATAAGACTTGTTTTACAAATTGAAAAATACCTATATGGATTGATACAATAACCAAGGATGTAGAATCATAAGATTAAAAATTATGTGCATGGACTTGGGCTTGCATACACTAAAGTTGATCCTTATGTTTACTACAAGATGGAGGATGATAAATATTTCATCATAGTTGTCTAAATGAATGACATGTTGTTGATTATAAATGACAAAGAAATGATTAAGCAAGTGAATTCTCAACTATTTACTCAGTTTGACATGAAATATCTTGGTGCTATAAGTTTCATCTTGGGAATCAAAATTAGATAAGACCATGCAAATAAGAATCTTTGTCTAGATAAAATGATTTACAGTGAGATAATATTATAAATGTTTAGGATGAATGATTGTAAGAATGTGCGCACATATTTTCCAATTGGTAAAAAACAACTTGTTGTGTAATATACGAATATAAAATATGAATTTAAATACATGGTTTAGGTCCCATTTATGAGTAAGGAGGGAAAATTAATTTAATAAACAGTCTGCAAAAGACCTTAAATTACATTTGGAGTGGGAGAAGTGATAAAATTAGTGTCTAATTTGGGGAAGGAACATTGGACAATGGTGAAGAGGATATTTAGGTATTTGTGTGGAATTTATGACTATGACATTTTATATCATGGTAAACCTAATGAGTTTCAGATGTTGGATATATAGGGATTTGTGGACTCTAATTGGGAGGGAGATATTGATTTTTGTGGATCTACTAGTGCATATGTGTTCAAGTTTTTTATTATAGATGTAAGTTGTATGATCAAATGACAAACAAGTGGTGAGATATCCACCATAGAGGTTGAGTACGTGGTAGTTATTCATGCATTAAAGGAAGTGGTTTAGACTCAAAGGTTGTGTTCTACTATTAGGTTCACTCAAAATTCTCTAAGGTTATATTGTGATGGTCAAAGTGTAATATGTTTGGAAAAAAACCTTGATTATATTTATTGGACAAAGCACATGGATGTGTAGAAAAATTTTGTAAGGGAAATGGTGGAATAGAAGAAAATAATAATAGAGAAGGTGTGCATGAATGGAAATATTTTGGATGCATTGACTAAGGTAGTGATTACTGATAATCTCTCTTAGTTTAGGAAATAAATGGGTGTGGTAGCATGCAACTAATGAAGGGTGGATTTATGATCCCTTAAGAAAAGTGTTAAAAAGTTGATATTTTAGGGAATTGTTTCAATTATACATGGATTTGTACAATTAAAATGTAATCAAATTCGATGTTATACAAGTTCTTTTACATGCACTAGCTATGTAAGAAGTTGTGTAGGTTGGATAAACAAGGACTAGTGCACAATGTTTTTTACATAAATCATAATTTTTGTAGTGGCTGGTATGGTGACTATATTTGGAAATTTCACAAGGTTTTGAGCATGTAGGAAATGATGTAGATTTGTGTATGGATTTTTACATAGTATCATTTCACTCTATAAGGTTATAAAGTGGTGCACGATGGTGGATTTAAAGTACGGTGTTGCATAAATATGCACTCACAAAAAATAAATGTAAAAATGTGAGGTGTTATTAAATTCTTGTATAATTATACATATATCAGATTGAAGGTGTGACATTAATGTATTGGTGGAACTTTGACATGGGTTTATTAAGTATAATCGCATAATGATCACTTTCCTCAGTATTTGGTGATTACATATTCCCCCATTACATAAGTGTTCAAAAGTGAGGTACTATATATAGGCACAATTCTTATCATAAAGATGAGGATGTTTGATAATCATATGAGGTAATTCTTAATATAATGGTATAGAATATACATTGTAAATTACATGGCTTAATGTAAACATTATAAATATATAATCTTGAAATTTTTATTTGTAGTATTATAAATGGTTCAGTTAATGCTATAATAAAATAACGTAATTTTTTTATATTTTTAACTTGAAAGGATTTTCTAAAGTGAAATCTTGGATATTATATATGTTTATCCATATACTTGATGCTAGATATTCTTATAGAATATATCCTCTCTAAATTTGTTTATTACATAACATGATTATTTCCAAACAACTACAAGATATTCCCAGGTTGAAGTTTCTATATAAAAATGTTGTTACTCATAGGCAGTTAATATGGAAATGAGAGAATGAGACCGAAGAATAAATGTTGCTACCACTAAAGAGAAGTATTACAATAATTTAGGATAAGTTCTCAATTGAATTTTTTTGGAAGTGGATTGAATAAATCAAAAAAATTATAGGGGAAAAAACATTAAACTAAATCAAAGAAATAAATTAAACCAGTAAAAAAATAATTTATTTTTTTAATGAAAAAATTCAACCACTTAAGCATATTCATGCATAAAAATAAATAAAAATTTACACACGATTTTAAGCAAAATTATACTAATATGAGAGAGTTTATACTATCACAAATAGACACAAGTCAGCCTTATCTTATTGAAATGATGAATGAGTTCCTTTTATAATTAACCACATTATATATTAATAAATTTTATTACATCATTAAAATTACATGTATCATGAATTGTATCTATTTAAAATTACTACATAATAATTTCATTACTTTCTTAAATTGATTACAAAATTATTTAATCAATTAATTCCTATTGATCTCTCTTCATCCATTTTTTATGTTATGCCTAATATTTTTATAACCTCACAGAAATATTCCATAAAAAAAACTATACAAATTTGCATTGAAGATTTTTATTTTTATCATAACAAAGTAACAATACTTAGCTAAAATGTGCATAAAAACAAATCTACAACTAATAACATATTCATATTGATGTCATTAGGAAATTATAGAAAATGTTTCTTTTAAGGAATTTACAATAATATTAATTTTAACTATTAATTATGAAAAAATAATCAAGTGTTTATGTTATGGAATGATTTGAAAGAACACATTTTCCAACACTCGGTTATTAACTATCCCTTTTAAATAAACTTAAACAATAAGATGGGTTAAAAAACCATTACTTCAACGTGACACATTATTTATCACTTAGGATTCATTCCAATGTAATATATATTATTATCCAAAATATTTATTCCACAACATAACCATCTAGATCTAACAAGAAATATTCTACATGAGAGAAAAATATTGTAAAGTCAATCTCCTTAAATAAAATATGTTCTATAGTAGTGTTCATGATTTTCTTATACATTGATAGAAGGATTGTGTGGTGCATAGCTTTAGGTAAGTTTCTAAGAGAAACCTATGTTGTGTAGAAAAATGAAGGTGAACTTTTAAGTGATCACAGAATGAAAATCTGGATAAAAACTATGCCAAAGAAGACGGGTATTGTACTTTCAAAAAATTATGTTATAGGTGAATAAATTCAAAACCTATGATGAAGATGATTTGTAAGCATAATCTCTTTTAGTGGAAATATAATTGTGTTAAAAATTATGTAGCAAATCTTTTTTATGGAAGATTTTTTAATGTAACAAATTCATATGAAAGAAATTGAAATACTAGATCTAATTTTCTAATAAATCACATCAATAAATTTTCATTTTTTTATTTGTTTTGATTGTTATGCTTATAATCAATGGTCAAATTTAAATAATTAGTATTAATATTAAGTTAAAGGGTATATATTCATGTAATCATTCCATGATCAAAAGCTATAAGAAATAATTTAAATTTAATTAAAAATATTAAATTAAGTATATGTTTCATTAAAAGGTTTACTAAATAAAATCACTTTTCTAGTTTTTATTAAAATTTGAATCTTAAAATTACATAAATATTTTTGAATGATAATAAATATATATATTTACTCTTTGATACTTATTTAAATATGGTTATCGTAAATTTTTACCGAACATGTCAAATGGTTAACTATCATATAAATTTCACCTTATAGGAAATGGTGATCATCAAAATTAATTTGAACATGGAAATATTAATGCCATAAGTTATATTTAGAAAAATAATTATTTTGAATATAGATTTTGTATGAAATGAGAATATTTTTCATTAATTATGAGAGATGATCTGACGCATATATTTAGAGGCACAAAATATTTAAGGTATTACAATTAAATATCTTAAATATTGAAAATATTAAGATAAAAATTAACCCTTTGAATTCTTAGTAACTTGATGAGTCTAATTTGCAAGGAGTATTAGTATTTGACCTATAAACTCCATCAATATGTTGTCTTTCATAGTTTTTATTTCACCATCAAGATATTGTCCTTCCCAATTACAACTATCAACTATAAAAAATAGAATAAACCCTTGCATAATCCTTATTTTACCAAAAAATATCACACATCTAAAATAACAAAATAAATAATTTTAATACCAAATTAGCCAAACAAAATTATTTTTTTAGTTTAAAATAGCTTAAAAAATAGTTCCATTCATTTTTACAATAATATGGTACAATGTAGTGGAAACCTATATAAAATATTTATAAATATTTGATAATATGACTAAAATAGTGCATATGCCAACAAGATAACTATGATCTACAAATTATAACTACAATTCATATGATTTTAAATGTTACATGAGTGTCATGCGTAGAGGCATTTAATCTCTAAAGGTGTATTGTAAAATATTAATATTACTAAAATATATAATCTTTAATGGCAATGAAATACATATATTTTTCCTACTAGAAATATAGAATAAGAGAAGGAAAATATAAAGATAGAAAAATTAGTCCTATTTAGGTTAACTCCAAAGAATTAAAAAATAAGTAGACTAAGATTGAGATAGGGAATGATGCTAAATTTTATTTGTAACTTTTTACATTCATATTTGATTGTTGTGAAATTTTATTATTATGAATACACACATTAATTAACAAATATATTGATTGTTGTCAAATTGAATTATTATGAATAGTTATTAAAATTCCTTATTTAATAAGATGGTTCAAAATGAGGAAATTGTAATAATTTTATGTATCAAAATAATTTTGGATTTAACTTATATAGTTTATATGCTTAAATCACACATGATACATTTATACAATTATATATCACATATGATTTAAAATAACTTCAAGTATGTTAAGACCACATTGTTGAAATATTATTATGATGTTGACCACCACACTTTTTATTTGTTGACTTATTATTTCCTTGATTATGTTAGGGTCATTTATATAATCAATTAAATTATTTCCTTAATCTTTAAATATCCCTTTCATCTTGAACTTTGTCTTTAGCTAGGATAGTCACCAAATTAGACTTTGACCTCTCTTCTTCATTAGAAATCAATGGCAGTATAATTAAATGCTTGTCATTACTATAAGACTTACCAATTATTATAATTCAAGGTAAGCCTCTTTTAAATTTTGGCTTTTATTTTTTGGGAATCTATTTATTTTAAAATAATATTATTTACATCGGTAGTATACTTATGCTAATAAAAGATACATCAAAATCTCCAAACACAAAATATTATGAGCATACTTGATGTTGGAATTAACAATGTATTATATTACCTACAAAATGATCCAAAGATTTATTCAATATCACCAAAAGTGACATTAAGAATGGTAGAGGATAGTTGTCCTATAGTTAACATATCATTTTTTTTAATGTTTCTCAAATTATGGATGAAACTTATTTTTTGACAACTACGGTCATGAATTTTCTCATGTTCCTAGCTCTTTCACACACATACACACCTTTTATCTCAATAAAATATTGAATAATTGTGCTCTCATCTCACCTGTAAAATATTTTTTATCATTTTAAAATGTGCTAGATAATTCTAAACAAGTCTACACGGTGTTTGGATTTCTTCTCCCCTTTATTTATTAGTATTCATTTTTTTTATTTCCCTATGTTTGTGCTCCATTATATCATTCTTATGATTATCCAAAGTAAATGGATATATAAATTTATTAATTGATATATAATCAACACTTTGAACATGCACGTAAGGGAACATTTCATCTCATAATCATTGTGATCACAACCAAAGCCATTATCTAGTAATGAAGCCAATCTTATAAGAAGAATAACCTATTTTGAGAGAGTAAATTTTTATCTCATATCATTAACCATGTTATCAAATTTAAAACATCTATAACCTTTCCTCATACTATGTGGGATCAATCCCTCCACACCTTTACAATTGTAATTGTGAAACTCTTTTTAATAGTGTCGCGTCCTCACCAACTCATTTTAATTTTATTTATCTGATAGACCTTCAATAACCTATAAAAAAATATCTCATAAAATAATTGAAATTATAAAAAAGTGTAAATTTAAAATATATATATATTAAAAATTATACCTTAAAAACACCCTCATAATTCTATAGTAAATTTTCAAATTTTGATCCATCCGACTACCCATAATTAATATCATTTTATGTCTCACTTTTAAGGGTGTGTATGTTTCCCATAGCCTATCACGAATTGAGATTAATTTCAGAATTCGTAATAGTTAGAAAATTTTTGTGTATTTATATATCTTGGTCCCTTTTTTCTAGCCATCTTCTTCACTTATTTTTACAATTTATTAAAACATCTTTAAAAAATTATGCATTCTAACATGGCAAGTATAAAAGTGTGGACATTGACCTAAGAATTAAGTGTAATTCATAATAAATGATTAGGAATAAAATTTTATAATAAATGATCAATTTTATTAGGGTTTAGCTAAAAAAATTAGCTTTTTATTATTTATTATTTCCATGCTATAGTTATTCACAACTATAAATTCCTTATTAGATAATTCCATGTCTATGATTATAATATAAATTCATACTTTTCTTCTCATCCTTATTTTGAGTAAAATAATAAAAAAATAATTTCCTAATTTGATAAACAATCTCAAACTATTATGTAATTGTGCCAAAACTTTGTAAACACAAAGTAAATTATTGAGTGAGTGTAAATAGTTTACAAAGAGTAAATTTCACATCATCAAATGCATATTTGAAACAATGTAGATTGTATTTCCTTCATATATGTAATGGTCATCAATTATCATTTGTATGTTTTTATTTATTTTGATTTTATATATTAACGAAATAAATATATAAATAATTCACAAAAAAAAATATAGGTGATATAGAAATATGCTCCAAACATTAAACTAGGTAAAGCTTAGAAACAGGAACAACAAAAACAACTAAGAGAAAATGGTTTCCCATTGGTGATGTATCATATATAAAAATGAAATTGCATATGGTGTAGACACATAAATATGATCACAAGTACTTGAAAATAATAATTCTTGATACACCCTAAACCACATGACTTATGACAAATACTTAACTCTTGTTTCCCATTCCTCTAATCCATTTATCTATATGTGGGATCAACCCTTTGTTTGTTTATATTAATACAACTAAATTTCCAATAAAAATGCTTAAAATAATTTATGTTACCTTCATACTATCTCTATCTCAGGATAATTATCCCTAATTTTCAAGCACAAGTCTATTATTATGGTCATGTCCACTTAGAGTGACTGTATCCCACACCAAATAATTACTATTTTATATATTTTTAATTATTATTTTGGGTAATCTCACACATTTAATAATTTTAGATAAATTAAATTATCAAAAAAAAATCCTATCAATACACATCAAAGGTCATTCATTATCCCTACTTCGTTCATATTTTTGCACTATTTGTCAATCACTTTCACACTATTGCACATTGATAAAATCTACCATATTATTTTCAAATTGAAGAAAATTCACAAGGAGAAACCATGATCCAATTCTATAACTTCTCAAATTAATTCAAGATCTATCATTATCAAGTATCATATCCATATTTTGAGTTGCATACATATTCAAAGAAAAAAATGCACAATCATTGTAGGCAGGAGAACTACATGGGCTTAATTTCCCTCATTGAGTGGATCAACCCATAAGGAGGTGATTTGGATTAGCTCAATCCATCCTTCTATTTTTATAGGTTTTAAGCTTTCAAGGTGCCCTTAGGGTTTTAATGATAAAATAAGGAAAACAATAAATTCCATGTGTCATAAAAAATCATGGCATATCAGTATACTCAATAGACATAGGTATAGAAGGCACAACAATTATATTTTTTATAGTAAACACAGAAATGTTTATATTTTACAAACATAAGAAACTTACACTATTGTCTATAGAGTGTGAACCTATTTAAGAATATTTTTAAATTATGATTTTGATATTTCCTTACTAAATTTATATTTTATAATTTTCCTATCAGTCATTAGTCATAGTCAACTATAATAAGTATGTGGTCAACATACATGACTACCCTACATTGTTGTCTAGGGAGCACAGACCTACCTAGAAACAATTTTAGATCCTAATTTTGATTTTGAGCATACACAGTCATATATTTTATTATTTCAAATTTAATATATCTAGAACAGTAAACATAAATCATAATTTGAGTTAAGTACATTTTTTATTACTTTTTTCCAAAATAACATATTTATGTATTTATCAGTTTTTAAAATTAGAATTGTTAATTATTATACATCTTTAGAAATTTGGTGTCTGTCAATTTTTACACTAATATAACATATTTATTATTAAATAAAAAATAGAGTAAAACACATTGGTTAACCCATACATTTTTTCAATCATTGTTTTCTTTTTTATTTTTTTTAGTATTTCAGATAAAATTATGATTTCTAAACAATAAAGATAAATTCTCTTTGATAGTAGGGCTTAAGAAATCCTAATCTCCATACACTGAAATCTTTTATTTTTTTGTTTTAATTTTTTAAAATTTTTTCTCTTATTTTATATAAATTATTTTTTAATAGTTTTTAAACTCATAGGAGCTATCATTCTAGGCAAAACGGTCTTCAATTTTACTTGAGCACTGATGTGAGGGGTATTACTTCAATAATCAAGCCATTAGATATAACTATATATAGATTTTAGTTTCCATGTACTTCATAATATATTAGAAATATCTAGAGTTTGTTTTTTTCCAACCATAGATATCCTTCAATCATTTACTCTTGTAGTGCACTGGTAAATGCTTAACACGTAGAAGTTATTCTCATTGTACCATAGAGATGATATAGTGCAGTTAAAAAATGGTAATCCTCCATAGTTAGTTCTATTTGGGCCATGTTCATTATTTTATGACTAATATTGACATATTTAAGATCCTAAATATTAATCATGCCATATATAGTTGTCCCGATTTTCCTTTTTATTTAACACCTTTGCATGCCACTCAATAAGGTTGACTCCCCTATTCCTCTAAGGCATAGTGCTAGATTAAGTGGAATCCCCATATATCATATTAAGTTTATTTTAGTCTCTTCTTAGGTGGATAATATAGACACTTTTGATCAATATGCTTATGTAACCCTTCAAATTTATGTACACATTGAAGATGATGTTAGTGATTAAAATTCAATATAATTAAACTACGCATTATAATCAAGATAATCCTAAAATATCTAACATAATTGATCCTAATGAACTCAATGGGTTCAATCCTGACTAATTCAAAAAGTTTTCCAATTCATAGTAAGGACTTTGTAATGTCCTAAACAAGTGGATGAAATTATCCAATTACTCCTAGCATCTAAGACTACACACCAAGCAAATATTTCTTCATCTCAAGAACAATAACAAGAGGTGCCTTCAAGAGTTATAAACCTTTCAATTTTAAGTGTTTTCATTATGACTATTGCTTTTATTCCTATATCAACACCTCCAATTACACATGTACCACCATGATCTACAAGATACATCAAGAATAGTTTAAACATTGGATAAAAATACAAAAAATACTCTTGGGAATATAGTGCTACCTCTTTAGGTTGGTTCAGTAACATTGGCTACTCCATGTTTAGTTTTACCAAGCACTGGGGTTTTAATCTATTATTAGGATACCCCTAGATAAGAAAAATATCCATGAATTTCCATCAATAATACATCTATATATGAAATATATACATTACATTAAAGTGTTCAAAATAACAACGACAACAAGAGGTACCTTCAAGAGTTGTAAGCCTTCCAATTTTAAGTGTTATCATTATGACTATTGCTTCTATTCCTATATCAACATCTCCAATTACACATGTACCACCATGATCTATAAGCTACAATAAGAATAGTTAAATCATTGGATAAACATACAAAAAATACTCTTGGGAATATAGTGCTATGTCTTTAGGTTGGTTCAGTAACATTAGCTACTCCATGTTTAGTTTTACAAAGCATTGAGTCTTTAATCTATTATTAGGATGCCCTTGGATTAAAAAATCCATGCATTTTCATCAATATTACATCTATGTATCAAATGTATACATTCTAATAAAGTGTTCAAAATTTAAGACATTTGATATGATTACCGTATACATTCAGTGTTAACTCCTCTTCCCCCTCTACCATTGTAGTTGGTTGTGGCCTCTATTTAAGAGCATAGTTAAAATATAGTTATGACACTTATTCAAAATGATAGTGTATAATTATTTGTTTCACCTATAAAAAATATTTCTATACAATTAATATAGATGAAAGTGGTATACCTTCTATAAATAAAGCTTCACATCAAAGAGTTGCTCAAGATTCAAATAAATTTAAACCTTATATAGTGTTCTAAGATAATACCTCAAATAGTTCAACATGTTTCATAGTGAACATAAATAGTGGGACCTTCTCCTATTATACAATATATTCTACCAAGTCTTGTACATTCTTGAGTTACACATATTATGAAATATTCTATAAATAGTGGTAAAGATAGTTACATTATATCACCTGATGCCTTTTCAAATTTAGATTTATCTATATGAAGCACTTTTTATCTATGGAAAATAACATCCCACTCTATTATATAGGCACATACTATGTTCCTCCCATTGATGGGATCATATGCTAGTTTATTTTTAAAAATATCAAATATTCAAAGAAAATCAAATATTTCAAAAATCCAAAAACATTCAAAATATTCTCAATAAATAAAAACCAAGACTTGAGTATGACATGGGTTGCTAGTCTAATTATTTACATTCATTATTTATCACATATTTTGGTAGATAACATATTAATTTTTAATCACACATGAATTCTAAAAGGTATATGTATGTGTTTTAGGACATACATATCTATATGGAGTCTGAGACATTGGATTCCCTTCTACCCAGTGGCCATGCCTATGTTAGGGGCATTTAATTATATAGGTTACATTATCAAAATGTTATATCTTTCTATGACCTCTCTACCATGTTGAGTGTAGTCTTATATAATTTCAAAATAGGTATCTTGAGTGTGGCTTGTGACACCCAACCCATAGGTCCATCTTACATGCTCTCATGACCCTTCTAGACACTTTTTTGCTTATTCCCAGTCATCTGTAGACTTTTGAGACTTGATTCTAGCTCAGCCAAGTTAATTTTCCCATGATAATTCTATCCCCCCATGTCCCATACCCATAGGACAATAGTACCTAACTTAGACTATAGTGATAGACCCTAAGGTTTCCCATTTCTAGTACTCATGTCCAATCACATTTCAAGCCCAGATGACCATTTCCTTTTGATTCCTCTTCTTCATTATGTCAGCCTAGTAGAATGTATTTAACCCATGACCAATATATCTCTATAAAATCCCATTCAAATTTTATTTATAATGGGTTGGAAAATACTTGTCAAGCAAGCAAGAATACAATTAGAACCACCAAGGTAAATTTTTCTATTCTCTACATACATCCATATAATACAACTACAAACATATCCAAATAGTCACACCAACACCCAACCACCTCAAGCACATCTAGTTTAGCATTTTTTCATCCACATAACACTATTACACAAAGCACATCAATTGGGAGAACCACATATGTCTTGATCCCTCTTTGAAGTATTGGTATGTAGGAAACATGCCCACACAAGGGGTGTGGATATATGTTCAGTGCATCTTACACACACTAGCCCCCCCCCCTCTTCCTCAATTTTTATTCAATAATAATGAAGGTATAGGGTTTGAAGATTAAATAAAATATACAAGGAGATCCATCAACATTCAAGATCCAAATTTTCATAAGCAAACTCACATAGGGATAACAAACAAAACCTAGAAAACGTAGATCTCTATGACTAGTTTGGTCAATAGTGGCAAGACCTGGACTATAGCACCAGACCCTAAAGTGTCATGTTTTTGGCACTCCTATCCTTTCACCAAATGAAATCTAGATCATATTTCATGACACTGTCTCAGTTTTGCACAGTCAGTATCAACCTCTGTCTCAGTCATATCAGCCTAGTTTTAAGACAAGTTACATTTCTCCTCTTTCATTGTTATTTTTAGAAAGATACGAAGATCAAATAAATTATACAAATTAGTGGTTAAATTATTGTAATATTATTTACTTATTTAGTCAACTTAGACCTTTAAATAGATTAGGAATAAGACTCCAATAATCCCAAAACTGTTAAATCATTTGGTAAACCCAACTTACTTCATTTGTGCATAAAAACCCTAGAAACCCTAAGGTAAATTCCTTGCTAGTTTTTTCCAATAATTTTTTGATTTTTTTACCTACATATTTAAATAAAAACTTCACACCAAATTTTAAAATTCCATATTTTAAAATATATCATTTTTTAAAACCCTAGTTGTATATACTGGGTCCCTTTGTTTTCTTAAGGCATCACCTTACATCTCAAATCAAATTCCACATAAAAACAAAAATGGATCTCACTTATTTACACATATTTCTTACATTTCTTGAAAATAATAAGGAGACCATACTTGGTCCTATCATGGACATGAATGATGAATTTTACCATATGTTAATACAAAGCTTCATTCTTTGCATTGCATGCTTACTTTTCATAATATGGGATGATATTAAGAAAGTTATTGTTAAATATAGTAAGATCCCTATCCTTCAAAGAAATGTTTACTTGTCTTTAATACAAGGTTTCATTACTTACTTTCTATCTCTCATATGGAAAAAAAAATTCAAGTTTATCTTGCTAAACATATTAGAAATATCATAGCACATGTCAAAAAAAATTATGCATTCATGCACCATTTCATGATCTCTATCCCTTGCTTTGTATCTCTCATTTGGAAAAAATTTAAAGTTTTTCTTCCTAAACATATTAGAAATATCATGCACATGTCAAAGTTCTTTATGCATTAATTCACAAATTCATGCTCTCTCTCCCTTGCTTGCTATCTCTCATGTGGAATGTTTTTTATAAATAGATTGTTATATAACCTATAACTCTAATTTCATGCATTTCATTTAACATTCATTATTTATACCTAGATTCATATAACTCATTGGTTAATTTTGAGTATTTCCCTATCACTACTAGACACAAGCAAACACTAGCAGTTATATCTATCCCTCCTCCCTTCAAACTTCGTACATCTAGTTCTTATCCCATACCTATTACCATCTCTATGCCTATAATAGATCATGTGGTATATACTATCACCCAATTTTATGAAGATATGAAGGTTTATTACACCCATGTCTATAGCTTTATCACTTAGGTTCGCACCCCTTTCGATACAGTTTCAATTCTTGAGCTCCTTCAATGACCAAATGTTTACAAAGATGTGTTATATGAAGCCATTCACAACACTAGAATTCCTATTTCCACTGAAATAGCTTATGTTTCCTCTATCCTCAACATAATGTAATGGACTAAAGAGCATATTTCCTTTGAAAAAGAGGATTTACCCCCATAGCACATCATTGAACAACATCTACCTCTATATATTAAATTAAGAATTAATGATGTAGGGGTAAAAAGATTGTTAGTTGATAATGGTTTATGACTCAACATTTATAACATTTCTTTTCTTAAACATCTTAATATACAACCTCATGATCTAGACCATTTTGACATGAACATCAGATGTTTTGACAACATTCCATGGAAAGTCATGGGTCAAATAACACTCAATCTTACTTTGGGACCTAAGACACTACCAAATACTTGAAAATTCATGCCAAATGACCTCAATTATAATTTATTACTTGGTCAACCTTGGATTAATGATATGCATGCAATCCTTTCTACACTTCATGCTTGTCTAAAATTTAATCACAAAGGCTACATCTACACATGCCCAATAAACAATGAACGTTTTAAATAATGTTAGGTTACTGAATCTCTACATAATCATAACCCACACTTTAATCTTGATAATTTACCTACACAACTCACTACTCATAGTGCACCTTCAGACCATGCAACACATCAGAAAATTCCAAGTTATGTAATAACACCGACACCAAATCACTAGTTTACTTCCCCTTTTACACTTAAATGTCTTAATGACATGGAATATCATGGCAAAGGTCTTTCAAAACATGAACAAGGAATCATCAATCCTATTGAGGCATCCACACAACATGGAAAGCAAGGGTTGGGATATCAAATTACCTTTCTTCATGATAAACCTTCTTTCACCACTTCAAAGAATATAAAGTTTTGTCCACCCATTACACTGATAAACCACACTATTAATCATACTTCAAAATTATCATTGATCTATCTTGATCTCATTGATGATAGGTTTTACCAGATATATTCACATAAGATGAATTCTCTAATGATGAATCCCTCTTACAATTTTTTGAAGCATATGAGGACCTCCCATTTTGTTATCATAAATATAAATTTCCTCATCACAAAAATTCCCATGCATACTTTAGATAAAATCTAGATTCTCCCCAATACATATTAGTTAATTCATATGATACTATTCCTATAACCCCATACACACTAGATCATTCCACGTTGCATAATGAGGAAATAGTTAATGCTAATTTTGGAATCAATCAGGATCCCCACATTGTCTTGTTAGTTGTTACCTTATGAAAGGAAGAGGATACAAATATTCATCAAAATTTAACAAAGTTTATAGAACTCTTTGTTTGGTCTTAGTCATATATGCTAGGAATTGATACATTTATAGCAGTTCATCAGATTCCCTTATACTTAAATGCTAAATTATTTAAATAAAAATTTCACAAAATGCATCCTGAGGTGGCTCTTAGTCAAATATGAGATCCAAAATCTCTTAAATACTAGCTTCATTCAACTAGTAGCACACCCTAAATGGGTTTCCAATATAATCCCCATGGTAAAACCCAATGGACAAATTTGGTGTTGTTCTGATTCTCAAGATTTAAATAAAACATGCCCAAAGGATGATTTTCTATTACCTAACATTGACATGATCATAGCATCCATAGCTGGGTATGAAATTTTATCATTTATGGATGGCTTTGTAGGATACAACCAAATCAAAATCATTGAATAAGATCAAGAGAAAACATCTTTTACAATACCTTGGGGCACATTTTGTTACATTGTCATGCCTTTTTTATTAATAAACATCAAAGCCACATATCAACGTACCATGATGCTATTTTTCATGACTTGATTCACCATACTATCAAGGATTATGTCGATGATATATTAGCTAAGTCCAAACAATGACAACATCAAGTTATTTATTTATGAAAGATCTTTCAAAGACTCAAACAATATAATGTTTGATTAAACCCAAATAAATGTGTGTATGGAGTTACATTAGGCAAACTCTTAGGTTTCATTATTTCTTAGTGTGGCATAAAGGTTAAACCTAAGAAAGTTGAATCAATTATCAACATGCCACCTCCCACAAACTTAAATCAACTTTGATCTTTACAAGGCACGATCTAAGAAATATATCATTTTATAGCTCAACTTGCTGATAAAACTCAATCATTCACTTGATTATTAAAAAAAGATACAAAGTTTATTTGGGACCAAGCAAAGCTTCAATACAATCAAGCAATATCTTCTTAATCTAAATGTTTTAGTACCACCTATACCCAATAGGATTTTTATACTATATATCTTAGCAATAGATCATGCATTAGGAGCACTCTTAACATAACATGATGATCAACATATCGATTGAGCAGTTTAGTACATCAATTGCACATTAGTTGATTATGAAAAAATTATTCTATGACATAAAAATTATGTCTAGCATTGGTTTTTGCACATAAAAACTTTGACATTACATGGTCAATAATGAGACTCGGGTTATCATAAAAGTAGATCCCTTGAATTTTCTAATGTTAAAATGACATCTCTTTAGTCATATCATAAAATGGGTCATGTTATTAATATATTTTGACTTAAAGATAGTTCTCTAGAAATCAATAAAGGGCTAAATCATTATAGACTATTTCGCAGCTACACCACTTCTAGACACCAATCCTCTTAATGACACATTTAGAGATAATTATATTGCTTATTTTACTCATTCCAACACTTGAACCATGTTATTCAATGGTTCTTGATGTGAATTTGATGTAGGGGTAGGCATTATCTTTATCGACCCGTCTAGTCACAAAATTAATCTTACATATCGATTAAGCATCTCATGCACCAACAACACCATAGAATATGAAGCACTTATCTTAGGTCTATTTACTACCTATTCCTTCAAAATTAGATCTATTCAAGTCTTCAATGATTCTTAACTTATGGTCAATCAATTCAATGATTTCTATCAGACAAAATAAGAACATCTTATCCAATACCAAAACATGGTATAATGTTTATCATCATAGTTCGATTTCTTTTCTATATAAAGTATACCAAGAAAAGACAATTGACATACAGATGTAATGGCAAGTGCCACATCCTTGATTCTTATCAAAATTAATGATGGTCAAGCTATCTTCATAATTAAATGATTATAATTTCCATCAATATCCAATGTAGATTTGATTATACTATCCATCTTAACTACTACATGCAATTCTACAACTCTAGAATGGTGCTCTAATATCTATAACTTTATAAACAAATCTATTACACTAGACACTTTTTCATGAAATGATAAATGCAAGTTATAAAAATAATCACTCCATTATGTAAGTGTTGAAGAAGACCTTTTTAAGTGATACTTAAATAGATAATTACTTCGATGCTTGACTTCATTAGAAACCAAATTTGTTATTACATAGATACATGATAGTGAGTGTGGTGGTCACTTCAGTGGAAAGGCCATGTCACACAAATTACTTTTACAAAGGTACTATTGGCCCACCATGGAAAATGAATGTTCATAATATGAAAATATATGTGATAAATGTTAATGACACAATAACCTATAGCATACATCATCACAATAATTGTAACCTATTGTCTCTCCATAACCATTTATGTTATGGAAATTTGATCTTATTGGAAAAATTAACCCCAAATTCGTCGATGGGTATAAATTCATCATCATAGATATAGAACATTTTACCAAGTGGGTGGAAGCCATTCCACTCCAATTTACCATAGGGGAGGACATTTTTGGCTTCCTCATGACTCATATTATTTCACACTTTGACCTACCCACAATCATCATTTTTGATAATGGAACATCATTCAAGAACAAAACTATCAAGAAATTTTTCATAAAATATAAGATTAAACACACATTCTCCACTCCATATTACCCATAATGAAATGGTTAAGCAAAGGCTACAAATAAAACCATCAAAAACATTTTGAGAAAAATAGTGACCAAATTTGGAGATGATTGGCACAATCAACTAGTCTTTGCATTAAGGTCCTATTGCATAAGTATCAACATACCCACAAGGTCTACTCCTTATTCACTCATTTATGGAATATAAGTAGTTTTACCATTGGAATTAGAATTCCCATCTCTTTTTGTCTCCCTTAAAGGTATTCTCATTAATGACCAGTATCATGAAAATGTCTACACCAACTCGAGTAGTTAGACCATACACGCATTCAAGCAACAAAATATCTTAGAATCTACTAGAAATTTATATAAAAAACCTACAACAAATGAGTTCACACTAGAGAATTTGAAATTAATGATCTCATTCTGAAATAAAATCTTCATAATGTTAATGCCAAAGAAGAAATCAAAGGAAAATTCAAACCAAATTGGCTAGGTCCATATATTATTACCAAAAATCTTAGCCCTAAAGTGTATTCTCTAACCTCACTTAAAGGAAAGAAACTCAAAAATACAATGAATATTATGCATCTACGTAGATTCCATGTCTAACATTTCATTTCACACATTATACTATACATAATTTTTCAAAATTACTTGTATATAGCTTTATTTCAATTTACTTGTACATAGTTTCTTTTCGCTTACTTGTACATAGTTTCTTAGTTTTTATTGTATATAGTCTCATCATGATTGATTGTACATATATTATATGT
The DNA here is from genome assembly GCA_037957365.1 of Torreya grandis. Classification (NCBI taxonomy): domain Eukaryota; kingdom Viridiplantae; phylum Streptophyta; class Pinopsida; order Cupressales; family Taxaceae; genus Torreya; species Torreya grandis. The sequence goes on from JARHVA010004418.1 coordinate 575,549, forward strand.
CAAAAATACAAAAACATTCAAATATATAAAAAATCTAAAAATATTCAAATATGTCAAAATACCCAAAAAATTATAACATTTCAAAATACAAAAACATTCAAATAATTCAAAAACACAAAGATATTTCAATTGTATACATTATCCATGATTTACATTTCTACTACCATGCTAGACTTACATTTGTTATTGTATGCTAATGTTTGTCAATTTATCTACATTGCCATGCTTCACTTGATCTTATTTGAGTGTGTGTAGTGACATTCAGATCCTTGATTACTTCACTCTACCTATTGAGGGGGCATCTTACTTCTACATTCAAGATATACATCAATATATCTACCCCCTGGGGGCATCTTCTACATGACTACACCATCCAATTTATGTCATTCCTATACTACACACTCTAGTTATCATGTTGATGTATAATACATACTAGCTTACATAGATTACTCTATCGACATTAACTAGTATATAGAACTTGTGTATTTCTTTGCATATACCTAGTCTTATATGCCATGTCTTGCATAATTTTAGTTCTTGATTTGATTAGTTATATGTGATTGTATTTCTATTATATTACATGCTTTCATTTCTTTCTTTGCATAACTAGATGTGATTTCATATCTTAATTCCTATTTTTTCTTTTGTATGTGCCTTAATATTTTTACCAATGTCCTTTACTTCTATTCTTGTGTGTGCCTTAAGACAGTTGACAATGTCCTTTGCTTGTACTCTTCTATGTGATTGTGGCCCTCATACCAACCTTACTTATTTTCAATTGTATGTGTATGTGGTATTTGAGCATGCCTTGTATGATTTCTTTCTAGTTTGACTGACATGTGCCCATGTGCCTTGTTTGCTTGGCCCCTTGGCCACTCTTGTATGATTCTTGCTTCTTACCTTATGTACTTTTTTGCTTGTTTGCTTCTTAATTATTTGCAATGCCATGATCTACATCATGCATTATCTTGATTTTTTGGATGCCATGATGGATATCATGCTCCATCCCTCCTTGACAACTAACAACTAAATTTTATAGATTCAATTCAATACATTACACATGTTATTACATTATTATATCTATCTAGGCATAGCCCTATTGATTTAACAATCTCCAATACAAACTATGCTATATCTTGAGACATCATTTTGATTATCATTGCTATATCATGTATTTCATAGCATAACACACTTGCAAGGCTCTTTCTTCTGAGGGTAGTCATTGTAGGGTCTTCATTCCTACCCTCAAAAAAAGGGAAACAAATAGGAGTTTTGTTACAGAGATCAAAGATCCTACTAGTCAAAAAAGCAATTTTTAGAACAATCAAAACAATAATCAGAGGTCAAACCAGGTAGAACAAACTAGAAAAATAGTGATGATTATTGAATAGTCATTAATTTTAGGAAAGGACAATAGCACTAGACATGGACAATAGCACCAAAAAATAGGGTGTCCTATTTTTGATGCTCTTATCTAAATAGTAAAAAACCTAGATTTTTCAAAAATAGGCAAAAAGGTCAGCTTAACTATAGTTTTTTCAGATATAGATCAATTTAGATTCAATAGTTTCAATATAGTTTTTTTTAAAATCTAGATATGGGGGGCATCATGCATGGCTTGATGGCTTTCACTTCCAGTTTTAGATTGGGTAATTGGTATAACTTCTAGATCAAAATCCATGTTATAGACACCAGTGATTAGGGGAAATGTGCATGACATATTTAACTTATTTTCTTTTTGTGTTCAATATATTACCTAAGCATTCTCAGTAGTTGCATGCCTTACTCCATCTACAGGTGGTTAGCATCATTTTAAAGTGGATTTCATACAATCCTAACCTCCACATTCTTGAGTGGCTTTGACATAACCCTAATTTCTAATTTTGGAGTGGATTTCATACAAGTTGAATCTCCTCCTTCTATATTTGGCCAAGATTGGCCTAGTTCTAGTACACATTTAGCTATCCATACCACATTTTTAGATTAGAGACAATTCATGGGCTTCAGGAGCCATCTCATATAGCACACATTCATATTGGTATCAATTTATAGCTTCACTTCATGGGGCAATGATGGAGCCAAAGATCTAGCTAACCTTTGTATTCTTAAACCACCTAGTCAGAGGGATTAGACACACATTCCAAACAATGATTAACACATGCATGATCACATAATTTCACTTAGTGGGTGATGATGAAGCCAAAGAGCTAGCCTTTGCATTATTGAGCTACTCTTGGGGAATTGAGCACTCAACTCTGTTCATGATATTAATCTTGTTATAGCACATACCCACCATTTATCATCATCATCTATCATCACTTAACATAATAATAAGTTTTATATTAGTTTACATACCCTATGAGGTATATTCATTCCTTTCTCTTCCTCTCTCTCTTACCTAGATTTGTACATTCTTGTTTTATATATAGTGTATCTAGTAAGAACTAATCTAGTCTTTATTTTTCTCTTATAGATTTATAAATCATGATGTGCTCTCTCTATGCACACCCAACATCACATAACTTCATGAGCTTCACCCTTACAAGTAAGTTCAGGTACACTTTTTACTTTTCCTTTATCCTAGTATTTCACTTTGTTACATCACTAGAATAAAGAGGGGAAAATGTAGTCATATAAAATGTCAAAATTGATAGCTTGAGTGTGGCTTGTGACACCCAACCCATAGTCCCTCTTGCATGCTCTTATGACCCTTTCAACACCTTTTTTCTTATTCCTAGTCATTTGTAGACTTTCAAGACCTAATTCTAACTCAGCCAAGTTGTTTTTCCCATGTTAATTCTATCCCTATAGGTGTCATACCTATAACATAATATCACCTAACTTGGAGTATAGCGTTGGACCCTAGGGTGTCCCATTTTTAGTGATCCTATCCAATCACATTTCAATCCCAGATGATTGTTTCCTTCTAATTCCTCTTCATCATTGTGTCAGCCTAGCATGAATGCATTTAACCCATGACCAATAGATCTCTATAAAATTCCATTCAAAGTTCATTTAGAAGGGGTTGGAACATTCTTATCAAGTAAGCAAAAATAAAATTAAAAACACTAAGGCAAATTTATCTAATCTCTATATATAGTCATCCAATATAGCTACACGTATATCCAAATACTCACACCAGTCCTTAGCCACCTCAAGCACACCTAGTTTAGCATTTTTGCATTTGCATAACATTATTTCAAAAAGAACATCAAATAGGAGAATTATATATGGATTGATACCTCTTCTAAGTTTTGGTATGTAGGTAACATTCCCACATAAGGGGTGTGGATACACATTTAGTGCATGTTACACACACTAACCCCCCCCCCTCTTTCTCAAGTTTCATTCAAGCACATTGAAGTTCTAGGGTTTGAATGTTAAATTATATCTAAAAGGAGCTTCATCAACATTTAATACTTGAAATTTCATAGATAGGCTTACACATGGACAATGGACAAAACTTAGAAAACTCATATCTTTGTGACTAGTTTAGACAATAGCAATAGCAGCTGGACTATAAAACTAGACCTTGAAGTGACCTATTTTTAGTTCTTCTATCCTTTCACCAAATTAAATCTGTATCCTAGTTCATAACACTATCTCAATCCTATACAGTTGGTATCAACCTCTGTCTCAAACATATCAGCCTAGTTTTAAGATAAGTTACATTTCTCTTATTTCATTGTTATTTTTAGAAAGCTACAAAGGTCAAATAAATTATACAAATTAGTGGTTAAATTATTACAATATTATTTATTGATTTATTCAATTCAAACCTTTAACTAAATTAAGAATAAGACTCCAATATTCCCAAAATTATTAAATCATTGAGCTACACATATTACAAATGTCTTGATAATTACTCATATCTTAAATTGTGTTACATGGTTATGTTAATTTGATGTGATATGACATTGATATATATATATATATATATATATATATATATATATATATATATATATATATATATATATATATATGGAATATACTAGTTTCACTTATTTTATGCTCCTTCGATGTTGTCACTTTCTTGTGTGATGGCTAGACATTGCTTGTTTATTATGTGTGGCCCTTGGCCATTATGTGAAAATATTTATTAAACATATGTTTGATATTTATACTTGGTATGTGAAACATTTTAACATGTATGTCTCTTGAGGCCCATGGCCTTGTATTGTGTATGACATTGGAGCATGTCCATTTTTGGTGGTCTTTGGACCTATGCATGTAATATTTTATTATGTGGCATTTTAAAATGTCCATTTATTTTGGCTCTTGGCCCTATGTTTTTTGTATGTACAAAATTTGAACATGTCCCTTGTTCATAAAAATATTATTGTCCTTTGTATGCAACCCTTAGCCTTATTTATTTTGACATATCCATGTCCATTGTATGTGGCCCTTGGCTTAATGTGTGACATTGTATGACATTGTGTTTTGGGCTTGTTGCCCTTGTTTAGCTTGATTAGTAGTGTCAAGTTACATATCATATACTTTTATTTCATAGTCTAATTTAGATATGGTTACTTTATTGCATGCCTCATTGTTATATATATTTATGCATGGCACTTGTATACCTTAAATTTAATATATTATATGCATGCTTCAATGATAATTACATTCCTATGATAACATAATCTCCACATGATGACATGGTTTTACACAATTATATCTTTATCACATAATACAATAAACTCTTTTTTTGAGATGAGTGACTTGTAGTCTACATACCTCATCTTAAAATGAGGACATCAAATGATGAGACCATAAATGGCTAATTATATCAAAAAATGAAACCATTTTATCTTGCATAAATCATGATTTAAAGGGGACTTAGATTTAGTTTTAAGAAATTATGATTGTTTTAGAATGAAATATAGGAATACATCTACTCTAATCTTTATAATTCATTTTAGTTTACATTGATTTTATTTTATAAAAATTTCTTGGAAAATAGATGTCACATGTTGTATATGCAGGGCAAAATGAATCATCAATGTAGATAAAAAAAAGTTTGAAGTTCTCAAATACCAAATCAGAAATAATCTTCATATAGTTCCAAAGATCCTCAATAGCTTTAGAATCTTATACAAATCATATCCAAATTTCTTTAATTGCTTTTGATTAGATGCATGATTAGACAAACAAGTTTGTATCAACCAAAAATAGGTCTTGTGTTTTTATCTTGGTTTGTTTGATGTTTTAGTTATGAAGGTGTAAGGACAAAATTGATATGTTATAGGAAATGGTAAAAATAATCATCAATAATCCATATAAAATTGAATATAATAATGTATTCAAATTCTTATAAAAAACATATACAAGTTCAAAAAAAGAATCATCTTGATCTGAGTCTGTATGCAAAAGTTAAGAGTATTTTAGTTGGCTTTGGAGTTTCATAGTCTAGCTCTAGAGTCCATCAATATAGCTTTGGAGCTCATCATCTTGGTTCTAAAGTCCATCAATCTAGATCCAAAGTTACACATAATTATCTCTGAAGGTGCCCAAAATTGATTTTGGGGTCCAATATACCAAAGAAGGAATGAGATAATGTTTTAGAATAAGTTTTAAGGTATTTTTATATAAAAAAAAATATATAAATAGAAACTTGCAAAAATTGACATCAACAACTACAAAGGTCTACAACTATGAAAACATGAAAGTAAAAGAGCTCAAGAGATGATGGTTACCTATTTTTAGAAAGTGTTTCTATAAAATATATTTATAGTATCTCTAAAAATAGGAATTTCAAAGAAGGTATGATATTTATAATATTTTAACTGATATGAATATCTCACAAATCAAGTTATTGAAATAGATCGAATTGGCCAAGATTGTGATTTATTCTCTCCAAAAAAATGAAAAAAAATGAAATGAGGAGAAAGCACATATATTCTCTTCAATAAATTAGAATATTGTGTATTTTTGAATCTAACATTTTCTACTATTTTCTCCTTGAATAATGGGGTTTTCCATATTCTCCAAAATCTATAAAAACAAAATTTGTTATATTGTTATTTGTTATGTTGTTAGCCTAAAATAAGAAATCAGTCGTAAATTGATTTTTTAAGTTTTTAATATTAGAAAATTAGTTCTATAATAATTTTTTAATTTGTTACTCTCAAACAAAAAAAAATTGAATAATTTTTATTATAAATACAACCTTCTCATCCATTGTGAGAGTTAGCATAGAGTTAGTAAAAGTTAGTAATAATGAGTACAAATCTAGAAAAGAGTCATTTTCATATTGTAAGTATTCGTATAATTAATGAAGAGTTGAGTACATGAAGTTTATACAAATCTAAGTGTAGTTATAATCATATTCTAAGGGAGAGTAAGGGCCCACTCAACCAAGGAAGCATGATCTATTGTGGTATTTATATGTTTATATTGTTATGTGTTTTTATCTTATATTATCTTATGTAAAGTATTTTGTTATATGTTTAAACCTGTAGGTCCATGTGTTCATGTGTGTTTCCAACAAGATTAATTTCATCCACTTGAATCTCACATAATTATATTTCAAATCATTTATATTTCAGAAAATTAGATTAAAAGTGTGTTTACATTTTCTACAAATTACATTTATGCAAATAGATTAAAAGTGTGTTTCTTTCAAAACTATTTTCAATTTCAGCAAAGTGTGTTTTTATTCACGTATTTTAATGTGTGTTTATTTTTTAAATCAATAGAGTATATTTAAATTCAATCAAGTAAGTTAGACACTAGGGATTAAATTATCTACAACTCCTTTAAAAGTGACAACTATTAGTCATTATCCTTTATACATTATTGTTGATTGTCATTAGATATTGACCCTAGTTTGATATGACATCAACTAAACTTAGTTGATTAAATGAGAGGATTGACAACCCAATCATTAGAGTCAACTTATCATAGACACAAAAGCCTCCATGAATAAAAAATTAGAATTAGGGTAGATTAAATATTTCAAAGACACATATTATGGGTTTCAAAGATACAAGTAATTCAAATATTAGATTCTATGAAATAATTTAAGGTTCAAATATTGCAATAAATTCAAAAGGTCAAACACATGACATATATTGGCACATTGGTAAGAATTATGAGGGAATTATTACATGCATATGCAACAATGTTTTAAAGACTCAAGTAAATTTAATACACACTTGAATGTATATGCAAGCACATGTGCAAAAAAATTATAAAATCAAAGTTATAACTTACAAATACATTTAAAATTGAGAATATAGGTGTGTGTCATTATATATCATTGACATAAACTCAACTGGCATGATAATTATTTATATGCTTGTTAATACACATTTAAAAGTTAAAATTTCAAATGTGTGATGCTTGTTCATGCACATTTTCAAATTTCAAAGTTATAGATTCAAATAGAAAAAATATTTCAATTCAAATTAATTGGCACTAAGTTCATGATGGGGGCATGCATATTATTCATTCTCTTTAGATCATGTGTATAAAGTTTAGATCCATCTATAGTAGTGTGATTCATAATGTATGTTTGAGACTAGTGGCACTCAATGACCTTGGTATTACTTCTATTGAACCCATTGTGTGGTTTCATCTTTTATTACAAGTGATGTATGTTTGAGTCTTATGACATTTTTTATTAGTGTTTCTACTCTCCTAAACACTAGTGAAAATATGATTTAGAGTGGATTTAGATGTAATCATCATGGGATCACATGTCATTTACATGTACATACATGTTTTAAGTAATGAACTTACACATGTAGGTCCCAAAGGCAAAAATTCCAATTAGAGGACAAGAACTTATCTCTTCACTTCAAAAAGTTGCATTTTTAGGACCCATTACTACAACTTATGACATGGATTTGTCTCCACAGTTCAATTGAAATGATCTAAGGTAAATTAGAGGGCTTAAAAATGCACGCAAGAGTTCTTATGGTTTATCTAAATGACTTACAATTTTCATTTTATGCATGTCTAAATTTAGACTTTAAAACTACATTTTTATTGTATTGGGAAGGGCATTCTTTAGGTTGGAATGGGTGGTGTGTATCTCAACTAGGTGTGATCAAAGGTAAATAACTTGGTTCTAGACTTCATCAACCATCTTGGATGTTTTGGTAATGCCATTTTGGAGCCACAAAGAATCGAAGGTGGATTTTTCCAACAGTAGCTTCAATTTTGACAACATTTGTTATTATTGTTTCTACACTCTTGAATAAAAGTAAAAACATGATTCTAGGTGGATTTAGATGTAGTGGTCATGGGAAAACATGTCATTTTCCTATATATATGTGTTCAAATAAATAGACTTACACCTGTAAGTCTCAGAGGTATAAATGTCAGTTAGAGGACAAGAAGTTATCTCTTCACTATAAAAACATTGCATTTCAAGACTCGTCACTATAACTTGTGCCACATATTCATATCCAAGGTTCCATAAATGAGATCTAGGGTGAAATTATATGGATTTTAAATACATTTGAGTGTTTTTTTATTTCATCCAAATGACTTACAGATTCCATTTTATGCATGTCTGATGTTAGGCTAAAAAAATACATTCTTCTTATTTTAGGAATGATGTTCTTGATGCCTAAATGGGTGGTGGGTCTCTCAACTAGGTGTGATCAAAGGCCAATAACCTAGTCCTAGATGTTATCCACCACCCCAAACATTTTTTAAATTCCATTTTTGAGCCATGAATCACCATAGGTGGAGTTATTCAACTGTAGCTTTAACTTTGACAACATGTGTTGTCAGTGTTTTCAAGCTCCTAAACAATAGTGAAAACATGGTTTTGGGTGGATTTGTATGTTTTGGTCATGGAATAACATGTAATTTTCCTATATATACATTTTTTAAGTGATGTATTTTCACCTGGAGGTCCTATAGGTACAAATTCTAATTAGAGGACAATAACTTATCTCTTCACTGCAAAAAAGTTACATTTCTAGACCCATCACTATAACTTGTGCCATGGATATATATTAAAATTTACATATATGTGATCCAAGTTTAAATTATAGGTATTAAATATGCACATGATGGTTTTTTTGGTTCATCCAAATTACTTTTGGTTTCCATTTTACACATATCTAAAGTTAAGCTAAAAAATGCATTTTTCTCATTTTTGGGAAGGGCATTCTTGAGGCCAAAATGGGTGGAGGGTCTCTTGATTGGGGATGATAAAATGATAATAAATTGTTCCTAAACATTATCCACCACCCAAAATGTGTTGGAAATTATTTTTTTGATCCATGAATCACCGAAGGTGGATTTCTCTAACTGTAACTTTAACTTTGACAATATTTGTTGTTAATATTTCCATGCTTCTGAGCAGTAGTGAAAACACACTTCTAGGTGTATTTGAACATCATGGTCATATAATCACACGTATATAGATATGTTTGAAGTTATTCATTTTCACATAGTGGTCCTAGAGGTAGAAAATATAGTTGGAAGATAAGAACTTATCTCTTCATGTTAAAAAGGTTTCATTTTAGGACCGGTTACTACAACTTGTGCCACAAATTAATCTTCAAGGTTCCATTGACATGTTATAGTATGAAATTAGATTGATTTTACACACATGTGATTATTCTCATGGTTCATCAAAATTACTTATTGTTTCCATTTTATGCATGCCTAAAGTTAGTCTAAGAAACTACATTTTTCTTATTTTGGAAAGGGCATTCTTGAGGTTGAAATGGGTGATGGGTTTCTTGACCAGGCATGATTAGAGGCCAAAAAATTGGTTTTATATATTACCTAATACCTTATACATGTTGGTAATGCTATTTTTGATCCATGAATCACCAAAGGTGGATATCTCTGACTGTAGCTTCAACTTTGACAACATTTGTTGTTAATGTTTCCATGATCCTAAACAATGGTGAAAACATGATTTTGAGTGGATTTGGGAATCATGGTAATGGGATATATTGTAATATTTAATTACACATTGCCATGTCTTGAAACTTGCTTCAAGTGACATAATGGAAATACCCATAGGTTGTGGGTGACCTATGGTAGGGGTAAATCTCTAAATAAGGCCATCTCCTTCTCAAACCAAGATGCACCTAATCTAATATCAAGTTAAAACTCTCTAACCTAACTAAAAAACCTTAATATAAACTAAAACTATGCCTTTTCATGAAAAATGAGAAGATATTGAACTGAATCTAAAAATGGGGTGATACACCAAGATTTTAGGTCTCCTACACCTACTCTAACAGCACAAGAATAAATTTTAAAGTACTAATTTCAACTACACACTCTAATAGGCATGTTATAATAAAGGTACAATGTAAGGATCAACCTATATAAGGGATGAGTTATCTACAATTTCCTTATAAATGAGTCAAAAAGACTAACAAGCATCTACAATTAACCTCAAATTAAGTAAAAGAGACTAAAGACCACAATATGCAATTGAATTTCTACAATACATAGTGAAATAATAAGGAAAGAGATGCATATTCAATATTTTATTAATAATTCATGGCCTAAGCTATAATTATAAGTCTCTAAATGAGTAGAATCTTTTCATACCTATAGGAAGGATTACAAATAATATATTTATAACTAATTTTAAAATAAATAAATACAAGAGAGGAGAGGAAGCACTACTATGATACACAAATGTAGTTGTTACAACATGATTCTAGACCATCCAAGAGAAAAATAAGTATAACTAAGCTTCATTAGGCCTCCCTTAACACATTATCCTACCATATTGATAGCACTTCATGGGGAAGTTATATGTTTGTAGGATCAACTTTCCAACACCTTAGGTCTCCATCATGGCCTTAATGGCCCTCAAACTCAACCATGGTCATACTTGACAAAGCCCGATGAGCATAATTAATCTAAAAATCACCTTGTAACTCACATAGTGGTCTTTAAGAGAGGTGGAAAACTGATATAGTGTTCTAATTATTCAAGAAAACTCCTTGAGAAACTTGGAACCGACATTTTTAAGCTTGACAATCTCCTTTGTTCTTTTACTTCCTTATAAAACCTAAAACAAGATTCTTCACCACTCAAGATGTCCTGCAACTTGGTCATGATCCACTTCATAAGCTTACTAGCTTGTATGCAAGCTCATGGCTTTAGGAGACTAAATTTGAAGTTCAAATCCTATGCATTGTCTATGATAACTTTGAATGACTTGGATGTAAACCTGCCATAGATATTTAAAAGTCATAAGAGTAATATTTCAAGCCTCATATTATTGAACATATCAAGAGGTTCTTTAATAATTGTTGCAAGCATTTAAGAAACTTGATTTTTCATGTTTGACCCTTTGAAGGCAGTGGTAGGTTCACTAATCCTCTTAGAGAGCTTAACAACTATTTACTCTTAGCTTTGACCTTGCTTCTTTATCTTTTCAAGCTTGAAATATTGATTAATGAATAAACTAATTCAATTTTTATCCCTCAAGAAGCCTTCTTTATACTTGTAGTTTGATTTGGAGGTTCACACCATGCTTAAGGTTTGACATCTTTGCATCTTCTTTTTGTAGGCCTACAATTTATTCTTCATTTTCTTGCATTTAATCCTCACTAATCATGAACTTTTTGGAACAACTTATTGACCTGAAATCACCATAAATATACCTGTAACTTAGGTATCTACCTATAATTTTTTAAGGCATAGAACTTGTAATGTGAAGAATAGGCTTGTAACCTATAAGTTAAGCTTTGAGAGTTCAAAAACTTATCTCTAAAAATTGTAATCGTTAATAACTTTGATCAAGTTTCCATAAGCTGGTATGAATTCTAGGTATGTCTTGGATTCTACTAAGATTTCTCCTTAAGATTACTTACCTATAACATGAAACATTACCTCATGGCCTTATAAGTCTACAAGTGATTTTAAACCTGCAACTTATATTGATGTCCTCTTAGATACTCTTTAATTGAAATTTAAAGACCTTATAAAGTTTTTGATATCTTATAAAGACTTAAATATCATGAATCAACAACAAAACTTCTTCAACTATTACATATCTAAGTTCCTTCAAGGTACTTGAATCATCAAAACCACTATATCATGGTTTTTGGGTTTAAGGAGGGCTTTAGACCCATCTATCATCCTCCCACTTGATTGACATGATTTATCCATCCTTTTTTGGTCTAAGCATGATTGAAATATGTCTAGTTAACCTCTTGGATTACCCCTATATTCTTTTTCTACCATGCATCAATAAGAGGAAGATTGGATGAAGGGTTTAGACATGTTTATGCCTATAAATTGTTCCTTTTTATTCCTCCATTAATTGTTGCTTTGTTTAACCTTATTAAATCATGTAGTTGACTTTATAATACCTATATATGGTCATATGGGGTGTGGAGGACCCTCTTAAATATTCATTATTTCCTTCTAATCCCTTTCTCAATCCATTACTAGACTTCTTGATTACCAAACATGCATTTGTATATCCTCTTTATGCTTGAAGACTAATACTGATCAATTTTCACATGGAGACTTGAAAAAACTTCCTTTAAGAGGCACTTGGGCATTAGAATAAGATATTAACTTGAATATCATGATTAATCATATATTCTGGACAAGCTAATAGTCTTATTGAATGCATGGGGTGTGTTGAGTAGAGTCATAAGGAGGTGGGAAGAGGCATGAAGACTGAATCAATTCAACTTTTGCATCTTAAACATGGTCTCAAAGCATTATGGAGAGTTATGAGACCTTATAATGGTCATAAAAACTATTTAATGAACTTAATTAACTTCAAGACATGAACCTTCAAGATATGAAAAAATTACTCTAATAGTGAACTTTGGACTTCTCTTCAACATTGCACTTCTTTTGACATTGGAGACATGTCTTCCACAAGCCTTTATGAGGCTATCATGACTTCTTGAGACTATTTAAATTATTACCCTCCTCATCATGTCGTGGTGAATAGAACTTATCACAACCTCATAATGTAAAACACTCATAGATAACCCACTAGCAAGATAATATAACCATAGACTCTCATTTTGATTGTCATAACATCAATCTCAAAATCGAGGCCTACAACTACTTGAAGTTTGAAGGCATTATTGAGACCAACTACAAATTTTCAAGGATGTTAATTTATTTCATCCTTTCCATCACAACATGTTTGGAAACTTCATAGACTTATTTGAGGGTTTTTGGGCTTATTAGACCCTTCTTGTATTAAAAGCACTATTAAAGGCTACAAATCGATGCCTTTAAGGTGCCTAAAACCTAGTCTTGCTTTATACATGCTCTAAACCTGAAGTTTAAACCCATAATGTACATATGCATTATTATCAACCATATAAAATTTTTACATAGTGTATATAAGGTTTAATCTAACCCTTGGGAAGCATTATGATCTTATGGAACTAGAACTGACATCTCTTTCCTTGTATAGGTTTTCAACTTGCTAAACTTCTTTCACATGCCTAACAAATTATTTTGACATGAGGTTTAGATTCATGGAGAGCCTCTTGAATATCTTAATGGTTTTATACAAATACATAAACACTTCAAAACATATTGGATCTTCCACTCTTTGTTATGGTGTGTTAATCATCTTCAAGTTTGAATCCTAAAGAGACCAGGACTGTTCATGACTCTCATGGCTTACAACCATGTTGTTTAAGATTGAAACCTGTGATCTTCATAAAAAAATGGGAAATTCCTGATATGTCCTATTCTCTATAAATTTCAAGTATTCATGAATACTTTCATACCTTTTCTTCATTGAGGACCCTACTTCTTGTATGCAGTATGTAGAGCTCTTTAATCAAACTTGAAGCTCATTGAATAATTACTCAAAACATTATAAATTGCACTTTTATGAGTCTACATCTATGTATTTATGGTCTTGAATTTATTAGGAGTATTTAATCCAAAACTTATAGGTTTTGGTGGAAATATAGTTCAAGAACACAAAATAACATGATCATATAATGCTATCTTTGGAAACAGATGTTTTATTGCTCACAAAATTGTAGAAAACATATGCTTATCTCTGGGAAGAGATGTTTACTCCCATTATCAGCATAAATATATTTTTATACATAATTTTAACGTATGAGGAGGATGTGGAAGGTCACCAATATCAAGGGAGATGGAGTGGTTCAACTTCCATGATTTACAACAACACAGAATTCAAGAAATTGCTATTTTTAGAAACTTTCTATTTTTAGATAGCACTATTAAAATTGAAATTATGGGAACTTACATTGGGTTTTCAAGGGTAAAACCTACTAAGAATATCTATTTCCATCTCATCACATTCTCCTCATTCTTAGCTTTCCAACAGTTTGAACGGGGAATCAAACTAAACTATGGTTCAAAAGTTATGGCTCCCAAAAGTTTTGCCACCAATTGGGGTAAAACCATCACCTAAAGTTCCACCCGAATTATCACCTAAAGTGTTTCTTGAATGCCTATTTTATTGTATGGGGACATTTTACGTAAGGGAGAACAACTCAAAATGCATTGAACTTCACTTTTGATGTGTAGGCCTATATGTTACTTCTTAGGCTTAAAACCTCATCGACAATGGTGACTAATGGATCCCATGGGAATGAAACCTCTTTTATATATGATTTTATATCTATATAGTTTTCTTATGACCCTAATTTGAGAGAGGGACACCTAAAAACTCTTTGAAAGCCTCATCTTTAGGTCTTCAAGTATGTGTGTCTTTCATGCTTAAAACCCTATTAATTTGGGATCTTGAGGACCTACATATATGTTTTAATAGACTTGGGTGTAATGTGAGAAGGTTTATATGCTTGCTTGAGATGGTTCATCAATAAATACATCCCAAAATGCATTAAAACCTCACTTTTGAGTCTGCAAGCCTGTGGAGACCATCTCAAGCTTAAACCTCCATTAGAAACCTTAGCCATGGTATTTAGGGACCTATAACCTATAAAATTTATTTTAGAGTGATCATGAAGATTATTTAAATAACTAGGAAACCTAAAAACACCATCTAATCGACTTCGACAAGCTCTACAACCCTAAAAAAAGGATTCACGAGCTCTTAGGTTTTAGAGGGTTTAGGGGAAGTATGTGGTCTTCTTGGCCATTTGATGTGATTTGAAGCTCCATAATATTGTTTAATGGCTTGATATGATTATATACATATATTTTTATCTCTGCCAATAGCCACCTTTCACTATGCATCAAGAGAAACAAGACCAATCAAAAAAAATGCCTCTATCAAACTTGTTTGAAGACTGTTTTGACTTCTTAGCAATGATTCATAACTTTGATGTATTATTTTTACTTCCTAACACCTAAAATGGAACCTTTAATGCCTCATCCTCCCTCTCCAATTTTTTTATGACCTCACATAACTCTTCAACAAAAGTAACATGTCTCAAAAAATAGCTTGTAGAGGTTTGTGAAGGAGATTTTGGTTGGTTTTGACCTTGTTTAACAATTTGGGAGCATGGATTTCATCTTTGAAGACCTATGAGAGCTTGTGATGGTGTAAGGGGACTTATAAATCTTTTTTTGTGCTTTAAAACCTTTTTAAACTCTTAATAATGTCTCAGAACAACCTGCAATCTCTTAAAAATCCTCCTATTTGAGGGCTTTTATGTCTAGTTTTGCATGTAGAGGTATCAAGGAAAGCATGAGATACCACTTAGATGCTTAAGGGAGGTGTACAACCCTATTTATAAGCATGAAAACTTATAATCCTATGCAAATATGTGCCTTTTTTAATCAAAACCTACAACCTTCTTGGACTACAACCTCATGAAAACTTGCTCCTCTCTAATCTTTACTCAAAATTTATGATTTTCATCCATGAATGGATCTATTTTTAATTCAAAGATCATAAAAGCATATTTTAAGCCATATAATTTCCATAATCATGCTTATATTAAATGATTTTTTGATGGTCAAGACACTCTTCCACATTGAAGGAGAAATGAAAACCACCAATAAGGCAAAATGAAGGGAAATAATTATCCTCGATGCCTTTTTGACTTGTTTGTATTGATTAGAGGGCATTATAGAGGAATTGTGAACATTATATGACATTTTATGAGACATTAAGAAGGCTTACTCTCCAAAAATTACTTAAATGGGTTTAAATTAGACATTTTGACCTTTTACACCCTCAAATGCACTTTTAAGACCCTTTTAGTGTGTTCATAATCTTCTTATGCCTCATAAGACTTATTTTGACCTTATTACCCATTGAAACTCACATTTTAGGACATTTTTTATTTGTTCATGAGATGACACAATTAGACCTTTGAACAAGTATAACATTCAAGACCTGTAATTGTAACTTATGCCACAGATTCATCTCCAAGGTTTCATTGATGTGTTTCAAGGTGAAATTAGAGGGATTTGACATACACATGATGGTTCTTCTGGTTCATCCAAATGAATTACAATTTCCATTTTAAAAATGCCTAAAGTTAGCCTAAAAATTACATTTTACTTGTTTCGAGAAGGGTGTTTTTGAGGTTGGAATGGGGGGTGGGTCTCTTGACTAGGCATGATCGAAGGCTAAGAACTTGGTCTTGGACATTATCCACCATCTCAGAAGTTTTCACAATTCCAATTTTGAGCCATGAATTACCAAAGGTAGAGTTTTCTAATTGTAACTTCAACTTTGACAACATTTGTTGTTAGTGTTTCCACACTCCTAAACACTGGAGCATATATATGATGAGAAGATAATAAATGGCCAAGATGAGTTTAGTGGCAAGGGAGACAACATAGTTTATGAAGTGAAACAAAATAACTATAATTATAAAAATATTCCAAGGCCTTAAGAGACATGAGAATTATAATCTTTCACTACTTCAAAGGGCCAAAGAAGAGTCTCGACACAAGAATGCAAAGCATCTCCAAAGAGAGAACATCCCAAAGGAGGAGGTAAAACATAACCACTTCATGAAATATGCACAATTAAAATGTATAAGGGCATCTGAAGATGGTATGCAAGACACAAGTATTCCATTATTTGTTTCAATAGTACTTATAATATAAATATGGTATGTCTATAAATTTAATGAATACAAAACATGAATATCAAGTCCCAAATGATATTAAATTAGTGTATCAAGGGTATTGACATTAGAATAGTTATAAATGGTGTAGCCCAATCATGAGAGACACTTCACAATAATATATGACTCTATCTCAAACATTATACTCTTTTTTCCCATATAGTTTTAATTACAACACATATTGAAATATTATAAGCTAGTATTCATAAATTACATGAATAAAATATTAAAGACAATCATATTTAAACATGGCCATACAACCATAAAATTTAGTTTTGTGATAATAATGCGAGCCAAATTTTATGTGGAAAGATAATCACCATAAAATGTGAATATGTATATATGTATTCGTAAAATCCATAAAGGCATATAATATAAGAAGATAATATAATGTAAAATGAATGCCATATAGGTATACAATTCCAATAAAACATACATTGCCATATAGATGTATAAAAAACTACATCATTTAACAACATAATAGAATGTCGAGTGAATGTCTTATATGCATAAAATGCCTAAAATACATACATTGCCATATAGACATACAAATAAGTACATCATATAACGCATTTTACTCATAAAATAGTCTCCCTTTATTTGCATTCCTTGAAGAAGACTCTCGCTAGGATGCCTTGCTCGTATATGGAGATCCCTCAAATGCCTTAGATTCCTCCAAGGTCTAATTGTGGGTATTTTTATGCTCGTAGCTCACCTTTAGTTGAACATATTCTAATACAAATATTATTAGAAAATTTACATACTATACATGCAATCAAGTCATAAATTAATTTTAAACTAGAATACAAAAATGATTTAAATAGGCACTTCTTACTCCTGCTCATGTTCAATCTGTGCCTAACATATAATAGGGTCAGTAACAGGTCAAGGTGCACGAATAGGCATGTGAAATGGGAAATAAACATGAAAATATGCCTTACTAATAATTTTAATGGGACTATCAGATGTCATAGGAAACCTTGCATACAATACATTCACATAAGTTGTATTTACCCAAGTATGTAGTAAAATTATTAAAATAAGTCTATTTTTACAATTCAAAATTATAAGTTGACATGTACCTCAACAAGTGCCATGTAAATTACATTGCAATAGCAATGCCTATGTCTATCTCAGCCCATAGAGATGGAGGAGTGTTTACTATGGTCATCAATTGAAAAAACAACCTTGCTTAGTTTGTTAGAAAATATTGAAGATATATGATAAATTTTTGTCCTTTATTAAACCCATAATCAGTTAAAACAAATTTAAAAACTTTAAAAAAGAGTGTAGTTGTTGATGTGATTATCTTGACCTCTGAAACTCTAGTCACTTTCTTGATTTATTCATTATCCTATATACATGTACTGTCACTTGTGTGTTTTTAAACTTCTCTATCTCAAGTTAGTACCCTATGTGCATGGAAGTAGAAATAAAAAGAGAATAAAAATATGAAAAGAGACTCACAAAATTATGGGAAAAATGGTCAAAAGGACCTAGGAATAAAATAGACCAAGATCGTAGTATTTAATAATAGTGTAATTGAGAAAGACATCATTAGACATTAAAGGAGACTGCCTAGAAGGTTGATCAATATTAGTTTAGGGATTTTCTCTCTATATCTTTCAACACATCTCACACATATATTTTGCATTCACATTACTTCATTCAAATTTTAATTTGAACATGTATGATTGTTAGTCAAGAGTATATATCTATATAAATAAACACATGTACATAGAGTATAATATTAACTCAAAATTTTACCTTTGTATATGTAAATGGTTTCCTACTAACATTGACAAATGTAGTAGTGGATGGCTCACAAGCTAGCTTTGCATATGTAAACATCAGTTGTCTAAGATCCACAAATACAATTGTGGATCATGAAGATGTAGCCATCGTCTTCTCTTGTAACATAAAAATTACATATATATTATTCATTTTCTATGTAAATTAATTGTTAGCTTTTAAATACAAATATAACTTAAATTTAACATGACATTTATATAAAAAATACATGCATGTGTGTAGTGACTGACGTGTCCACACCAAATGTATGTGTCAAAAACACATTGATCATGAGTATATCATCTAAGCCCTTAGAATCACCACCATCATCATTTGATTGTCTAATACATATAATGCCATAACATTTTCAACGGTGAGGTTAGGTATGCACACTAGGTGGAGTATCTCCAACATCAATCTCAAAAAGTCTACTCATATACTGAATGAGTGTATCATTAAGAGTACTAAGTGCATGCAAAGTGTCAATCTCCATGACCTCCTTTACCATAAAGTGGATCTTAGGTTAAAGTGGATTTTTGGTAGGGATCCTTGTATATTAATTAGGTACATGATGTGTACCTGGTCAATCTTTTGTAAAGCCTTTCCCTTAGCCTTGAAACTCACCATAGTCAAAATAGTTGGGAATCTCATCGAGGACAAACTCACAATTGAGTTTTCTCAAAATATATAATGGGACCTCATGGTTTTTACATGGTGGGTAATCAAACACCATCCACCATTGATCCTAAAAATTATTTCTAATTAAATTTTGTTTGCATCGGTGGATTGGGAAATGTTTAGTGGATACTAGAAAAATTACATTGGTTGTTAGGTATATTAATAAGTCACAAATTATGTCTTTTGATATTTATTTATCCTTCACCTCACATGTTAACAAATCATTAGCATAGTAAGCCTTATATCTATCCCTATATAATTTCCATCTATCAATTTGAATTTTTATCAAGTCAACTTGACCTAATACTGACTCTAGGGTATTGGCTAAATAGGTGTGATGGGTGTTGATCAATGTAGGGTCCCTCATTCTCCTAATTGTTTGTTCATTTTTTATTTTTTTCCCACTGTGTGCAGTTAAATCCTCTTGACTACCTAGGGGATCTTGTAGAACTACAAGAGATCTAGGGGGATTAGGAGCATTAGGTGGAGGGTTAAGAAGATGGTAAGAAGGAAGGTATGTTACAGTGGAACAAGATATTAAAAAAATAGATTAACAATTAAACAATGAAAATTAAAAAATTGCCAAAATCTAGTGTTAATAGGTTTGGTTTTTGATTAACTACCTCCCCTCCACAATAGAATTAATAATTTGATGAGGTATCAAGTGATCAAGGTGTGTTTTTTTCTTCCTCCAATCACAACATGATTCTTGTTTATCCAAGAGAAGGGCTGAGCAAATAGGAAAATGAAAATAAAATGAGTATGCTCGAGGGTTGGGCCTTTTTATTTTTTTGTTTGTAGTATTAATAGCACATACATGTTATTAAAACTAAACATATTTTGTATGTGTTATGGACATAATGCATATGCATTATAAATTAGGGTAAATTTACATAGAATCATCCCCTAACTTCATTTATTTACCCACCCATGTATGTTTAACCTAAACAAGAAGTCTAGTACACTTCATCTCATATGATGTACAACTATGTACATGAACTTTAGGATGATTACTAGTTATGCCACCACTATTAGGAGGTACACTAGCACCAATAATAGGAGGGACATTAGCACCAATAGTGTTATGGACACTACTAGATATGCCACCACATGTAACATTTGTATAACTACTCATTGAATGCATCCTATCCTATGGTCAATCATAACCTGTGTGAGGCTAATAACTACCTTGAGGGTTTCTATCTATGTACTATGATGCAATATTTTAGGGATATAAGTATGTGTTATTGTCCTTATATTTCTCTAAACTTGGATTTGGTAGTTTTGGTCCTTCCTAGCATGAAGTATATCAAATGAGGACCCACCTCCCCTACCTTAAGAGGCCTTCATGTCAAAATAATTTTGAAACCTCATTATTATTGTATAGAGGCTCATCAAACACTATCCACCACCTATCCCAAAAAAAATTTTAAAATATTTTTATGAACACACCAATTAATGCTAATGTTTTTGCAACTCATTGGTGGTGGTTCATTGTTTCTAGGCTTAAGAAATAAAGCACACACTTCTTATTTTATTATTATTTTTAATGTTCTCATATGATAATTTATCAAAATAATAGTCTTTCAACACCTCTCTTTGATGCAACATTGCATCAATTTAGTGTCATTTCCCACTTCATTGAAAATGGCCTCTAATGTAGTGAAAAGTAAATTGCATGCACCATAACTTGAAGTGTCATGCAAACTATTGATAATAATTTTTAATTATTGTCACTTTGAATTATATTGTTTTTATAATTGAGCTTCTTCTTATGCGAAGTCAAAATGCTATGGGTTTTATCCCGATTATGGGTCCATATTATTTTGTTTTATATTTATAAAAATAAATTTTCTTCAGGAAATGTGAGATAAATGTAAATTTATTTTGAAAACTTTAAACATTCAAAATATACATAAATACAAACCCTAAAATCAAATTTTAATTAAAAACTTACTTGAGAGCATGATTGAAATACATAATCAATTTGTCAGGATGTAAGGAACATTATAGCATGCATGCCCTTTCTTTGTCCTCCAAAACATGAAAGTTTTCTTAGCTATAGAATGAAATGTGGGAGAATAAAATGCTAGTATTTAAGTGAAAATGAATTTTTATAAAGGGCATACACCCTTTTTAACAAAGGGTGTATGCCCTCTATAACCTATAAAGGGTGTACACCATTTTCAAAAAGGGCATATGACCTTTTTAAATCAAAAGGTGTATGCCCTTTTCTTCACAAATGGCGTATGCCCTTTTGCCTTGGCACCATGCCAAGGCAGGGTAGGCTCATATTTTTTTGAAACAAGGGTATATGCCCTTTGAAAATAAAAATTGGTCTTCCCTATTTTTGCACTTTTTTATCCCCAAACTTTATGCATCTTCCCTAAGATATATGTCAATGATTTTGTATGAGGGATTGAATCCATCATCCTTTATTTAAGTCTCCTTAATCAAAGTCTATTATGCATGGTGATCTATATTAGAGTGGCTATTTTTTTTGTTTATCACACCATTTACTTATCTTAGATGTTTTGGACTTATCTAAAGCAAGTGTATTCTTTGGCATGGAATTTGTACTGTCAACTTATAGACCTTTCCTGATAACAAAAGACTTGCATACACTATCTTTCTATGCCTAATTTATTATCTCTTAGTCTGACCAATGTCATTATAATGATCCAAGCCTTCTATATTGCCCAAAATTTTATAAACTTACTTATCTTCCATCTTTGCAATTTCTGGACCTACATCTATTTTCTAACTACATAGACACTTATGCCCTAGTCATACGCCTACATTGACACAAGTGTCATATTCAAACACAAGTGTCCAATGCCCTAAAGTCATCCAATTTTCAAATTAAATGTATACTTATGGTTGGCCTAAGTGTTTAAATATGATATATTCTCTAAAAGGATTGGTACAAATATAAGATCAACCTTCATTCATTCCTAACCTAGAAAGAACTTGGAAACGCCTATCAACTCACAAGGCAACTTACCAAAATAATTATATCAAACATTCAAGTGAGAAAAGTTTCCCTATTTTCTCTATTTCTATATCAATCATAGGAACAACACATCTACAGGTCTAAATTACTGAAGGAACAACCCAAGAGCTATATTTTCTAAGTACAAGCTAGGTCACTATTGTGCTTGCTTATCACACATTGTATGATTCACACACAAGCCAACACATAGGAGAGAACTACATAAGTTTGAGGCCTTATTCATAGTATTGGCTATATAGGTAGTGCTCATTAATAGAGGGGTCTTTGGAGTATCTTGACACTGTGTGCCCACTAACCCATTTTTCTCACAACCAATATGAAGATAAAGAACTAAGATTTTCTCATTTGACAAGGAGTGATAGTCCATGATCCATATCTAAATACACCAGAGTGAAGGTGACATAAAACTTAGAAGCATCCAAGTGGTTGTATCCTATTTAACATGTATTCTATACTAGACACCTGCATTTGAGTTAGATAGAAATGTTGACATAACCATCCTAGGTCAATGCAAGTATCTGCATCTATAGAGGTCAAGTTTTTAGAATCAGGCAACTGTTCTAAAATATAGATCTAGTCCACTTCTTATTCTATTTCTAGATCTGAATTAGCATTATAACTACCTAAGTATAATTTTTTCATTATTATTGTAATATCTAGCATAGTTGTACTTTCTATTTTTTACATATCTCAACATAATAAATTCATTATATGTTTATCTAAGTTTTGTAACTAATTGGTTTGCTTTAGAGATAATCTACCATCCTTGTGCCCTAGGCTATCTCTTCCCCCTTTAAATCTAGATTCCCCCACAATCTAGATTTTAGGGTTAAGCACTTTCATTTCTTAATAATTAATGCATACTATTAAGCCTCACCCATTGTTTTGAATTTAAACAAATTCAATTTGGTCTAAATAGATGGTTTTAAGCCACTATAATACTTGAGGACTCGATGTTATTGCATCTCAAAATTTCTCAATCTTACATAAATAATATGGAAAGCATTATTGTAGGCTAGGATTAATTTGATAGTCCTTGCCATAGTTATGACCATTGCATGTAGATATCATCATAGACATCTTCATGGTAGTATTCACCCTTGAAGGCTTCCACAAAGTTATACTAGGCTATTTCAAGATTGACTTTTGTATGGTCTTCTCCAAATAATGTGCTTGAAACCACTTCTTGATAGGGGAAGAGATTTTAAGAAGTGTAATCTTAATATTTTATTTGTTGGAAAATCATTCATGGAAAAATAGTATTATAATTGATCTAACTGGGCATCTACTACATATGCATTAAATTTACCCTCAATTACAAGGGCATCTATGTTTACTTGAAACCTAGGGGGACTCAACCACCAAAAGCTTTACTTAATGATGAAGTTGATGGAACCATCAGTTCAAGGACTTATACAAACTGCTTGAACATAAATTTTAGTTATTTGGTGAGTAATTATGTGATTTCATTTTTTATCATTTCACGAATCTCCCCTTGTGTTGGTTTGGCTATATTATCAAAATAGTCTGGAAAGTAATCTAATAGACCTATAGGTTTGACATCAAGGCTCACATACTCTAATCGTGTTCAATTGGTTATACAAGCATGAGATGTACCACTCTAATACCATTGATCTAGTGCACAAGCAATGAAATAGTAGACAACTTTCTAGATGAGAATCTAGATGAAGTTATGTGCATGTGCAAAATATTTGTGTGTGTGTGTGTGTGTGTGTGTGTGTGTGTGTGTGTGTGTGTGTGTGTGTGAGAGAGAGAGAGAGAGAGAGAGAGAGAGAGAGAGAGAGAGAGAGAGAGAGAGAGAGAGAGAGAGAGAGAGAGAGAGAGAGAGAGAGAGAGAGAGAGAGAGAGAGAGAGAGAGAGAGAGAGAGAGAGAGAGAGAGAGAGAGAAAGAGAGAGAGAGAACTGAAACACCAAATTTATCTGTACATGGCATACTCTTGAGAAAGATGTATGATTGTTATCTTCTAGTCTAATTACTATTAGTTGTCTTATATGTCTAATGTTAAATATGTATATATAAATTTGCAGGTCGAGAGGTTTGAGATCCTTTATATAATTAGAACCATTTCCATGTATGACTCATCATATATGATGGTTATGCGGTGACATCACCAACTGTCATTACTAGTGCAATATGAGCTATAATTTTGGCATTGCAGGAGATGTACGGTAACATCTACGTGTAACTAGATTGAGATAATTGACACATAGGTGATAATCCTTGAAAAAAAATATTAGCATTAGCACATAACTAGCTGAGCAACAACAATGATTTGTAGTTGAATCCAACGGTGTAGATCAACCTGGATTAGTACAAACTAGAGAAGCATCTCCACAATCACCATAGACCATGAGAATGGATTGGGTGTTAACGTTGCAACCACTATTGGTTAATCCACTTGGATCAACTTACAACTAAAACTAATTATCAAGGTCTAATCTAATGAAAAATACAAATAAAATAAGAAAGAAAACAAAATCCCCCACATTGACCAAAGCAGAGGACAAAGAGAGAAGAAGAACTTGATTGGAATTATAATTATTATGATATTCAGGTTGATATCTCCTTAATTTTTTCTTAGTGGTGATCTGAGAATTCTCCAATAAGAAGAATGTAAGAGGCAATGCAAATATAAGGACAAAATGAAGAGACGAGGTAGCTAGATGTGCCTAGTTTTCACAACCAACAAAGTGATGTGTTGTTAACTTCATGAGTTTCATTCTCCAATTTACTACCATGACCATAAATTTACTATAAGATTTGAGTTGATTTCTCAAAGAAGGAAGAGAAGGTAGACTATAACTCTCTCAAAATATGTATAATCAATTCTTCATGAAAAATTAGAATCTCAGTTTCATGGTGAAAAGAGTTCTTTATGAGATAAGAATAGATGTTGCATGTGGGATTTAACAAGATTTGGCTAAGAGTTTGTTTGAGTTAACTTAGAGTTAGCTAAAATTGGTTTGGATGTGACCTTGAGTGAACTCAGACATTAGGAAATCAGTTATAGAAAAATAAAAAGTAAAATAAAGGATCAAACATATATGCAAAACACATGTTCTTGGAAGAGAATTAAAAGTGCATGCAATAGTGGCGAAACCCCCACAACAATTATCGACACTATTGAGATAGTTGCATGAACCACCATGGTGATTTCACAACCGTCACGACAAATTATTGTGGTAGTTCTTTTATGCACTTCAAAAACCCCATACTTGGAAAGTTTTGCAATGTTGGCACTTGAGTGAGGCCTAGAGAGAGGCAATAAAGAAGACCAAAGCTAATCATGTTATTGTTTATGGAAGTCCTTACATTATCATCAGATATCGTGAAA
Organism: Torreya grandis; assembly: GCA_037957365.1. NCBI lineage: Eukaryota > Viridiplantae > Streptophyta > Pinopsida > Cupressales > Taxaceae > Torreya > Torreya grandis. The sequence continues at coordinate 601,399 of JARHVA010004418.1, forward strand.
TGTTGCAATGTACAAAACTTAAATATAGAGACCAACTTCTTTAGAGGAATAATATTTAAACATGTAATTAACCAAATAAAAGATAAAATGAAACAAAACCAAAAAAAATGGATTTAAAAATAATCTCGAATTTTTATTTTATGTACTAAAAATACATAATACTTTTTCTTAAAATTTTAAATATTTTATTTATCAACAGTTTCGTCCATTTGCACGTCGTCATTATCTATGTGTATGACAAAACAAATTCACTTTACAATTGTTAATAAAGATTCATAAGAAACAAAATGACATCAAAAAGAATCGAAAAAACTCTTAATAATCTTGACACTTGATCCCATAGAGTCTTTGGTCTTGTGGACGTTATTAAAACTCATCCATTCATTCAACCGTTTGGGCATCCAACGTTGTCGCAAATTCTAGACTTCCTAGATATTTTTAGGTATTAAAGCCAATTAGATATGCCCCTCCAGATGGAAAAATCCCTCGGGAAGGTGACGTGGGCCAAAACCGTGAAGTTATTCCATTCGAGCCCACTCGAATTTAAAAAGTAAGTGCAAGACACGTGTCCCTAGAATAGATCAAAATTTCGAATATTGACCAGAGGGAAATTTCCTACGACCTGCGCCTTCGGTTGGAATTGATGCTCCCTCCACGTCTCGTCCTTTTCCATTTACTCGTTTTGCTTTGATTTTGGGCTCCTCCAAAGAGACTGGTTAAACTTGCCTATAAATAGAAGCCCCCGGGAGGTCTATAAAAGCAGGTTTTTAGTTATTCCGTTTCAGAAGTTTGTTGAAGGAAGAAAGTAAAGAATCGGATTGCTTCGCTTTACGGTTTTCCAGAACCTTTGCTGTTCTGCTCGAACGGACAACAAACCCTAGATTATTTATTGAAATAAATTCACTCTCGATTCCCATCGAAATTGCCAATAGAATTTGAAGAATTGCATCATCTTGATCGGAAGAAGAAATTCTAATGGGGCTCCCCTGGTTTGCCAATCGTAAAAACGCGCCGGTCGAATCGCCGCGGCGGCGTTCACAGGGTTGGAACATTTTCTCCAAACCCCGACGGGAAAAATCTCCTTCGAGCAAGAAAACGTCGGCTTTGTCATGCCGGGAAAAATCGTCGAGAAGCAACATCTTCACAGGCAAGAGTTGTTCGTTAGCGAGCACCGCCGAGCTGGAGGCCGTGTTCAACAAATTTGATGCAAATGGCGACGGAAAAATATCTTTGTCGGAGCTTGGCCACGTCATGCGGGCTCTCGGCCATGATGCCTCTGAAGAAGAGCTCCGGCTGATGATGGCGGAGGCTGACACGGACGGCGACGGCTGCGTGAACCTGCCGGAGTTTGTGGCGTTGAATACGAAGGGCGTGGACAGTGCGGCGAGGCTGCAGGATCTGAAAGATGCCTTTAAAATGTTCGACATGGACGGCGATGGATCCATCTCTGTCCATGAACTTCATAACATTCTGACGAGGTTGGAAGAGAGCCACAGCTTGGACGAGTGTCGTCGTATGATTAAAGGTGTGGATGCTGACGGGGATGGCCAGGTCAGCTTCGATGAGTTCTTGGCGATGATGTCAGCACCCAATGGAAGATGATTAAAGAGTTTCAGGGCACTGTTGACTCTCTTGGGAAGGAGTTCATATTTTGAATTTAATGTAATCATTAGTGCTCTTTTGAACGACTGCACTGTTCCCGTTGAAGTGGGAAGAAAGTATTAGGCAACGGAAATCGTTCATAGTTGTCATAGGATTATGTATTCATTTATATCATAATGTATATATTAATTTAAAATATATTAAATTTAATGTGTGAAAATATTTTTTAATCAAATTTAAAATGTGATTTTTTCTTTCATTTTAATATATTAAAATAAAAAATTAAAAATTTAATTAAATTAATTTTAATATTTCTTTATAATATATAATAATAATAATATAATTGATATTTTTATTCTAATAAATAAATATATAATGATATTTGGGAATACGAAGTGATGTTCCAAGTTATCTTGGAAATTATAACTAAAGATCGATTTTCTAAATCTCTAAACCAAAATCATTTACATTATCAACCCCATGTTCATCATTTGACTAAGATGTATTCAAACATTTTCTTTTTACACACAGATAGTTGAAATTTAACATTCTTTGAGTTACATTTGAATATACAAAACAAATTTAACATTCTTTGGATTACATTTGGATATACAAAACAAAATATAAAATCGTGTTTATTTATAAAATAATTTAAAGAGTAATTTATATATAAAATTATATTAAATAAATATATTTTTATTCAGCTTTTTTTTTTAATTCTTAGATTGATGAGATTGTAAAAATATTATATCTTTTCATATTAAATAATGTTTTATAATTTTTTTATTTATTGTTTTATTTTTTGGAATAATACTTCGTGTATGTTTATGTGATCTCAAGATCATTTCAATGAATATTCATCAACTTAACATTATATTAAAAAGAAGAAAAATTAAGATTAAAAAACTTAAATTAAAGGAAAAAAAGTTTGTACAAAAAATTAAAGATATCAAAGAGAGTAGATGAGCTAGCAAGGTACTAACTTTTGGAGTATTTAACTTTTGCCTATGAAGAAAGATGCTAAAGGGTAAGAAGCCCAAAACATTTGATTAAATTTAACGTTTCTCTCCTTAATAACACGTCCTTATCATACTTGTGTGTTAACTAAGTCCCCTTAATTTTAATTCTCACAAAAAATTAAAATAAATATGAAAAAAAATGTCATTAAATTAATAATTACTCACAGCACACGAGTAAAAAATCTATAAAAATTAAAATTAACTATATATATATATATATATATATATATATATATATATATAAAATTGTTATACACATTGCACTCTAAAAGAATTCCTATGAATGCAAATATACACTATAAATAACATTTAAATTCTAAAATGTTGATTCATCTAAATGTAAAAGTGAAGCATAATATATTCTCTTATTCCACTCATTTTTTTGTATGATTATATTTTGTACTTCAATTAACTTTTCACTGGATGTATTTTTTTATAGAAACATGCAAACAAAAAAGGTAGCAACTAATTTAATTAAGAGTCATTCAATTGCTTAAAATGTTGGGTTATAATAAAAATTCAACAACCCGAAAGGCAAAAAATGTGAGTGATGATCTAAGTTTGAGATTATCTGATGGTAGATGCAAAGGACATTTCAGGTCTTTTGAAGGGGTCAGTTAATTCTCGACCTAAAACCATAAAGGAAAATTCTATAGATCCTAATGGCATCTTATGAGAGGTGTTCACATTGACGGGTGGTTTACCTCTTATCATGCTGACTTTAGACATATCTAATTTGAAAAAGTGCCTTACCTCAAATTATGACAAAACTTCAAGTTCCTCAAAAGAGGGATCAATGAATCAGGAACTAAACCTAAAGGTTGGAAAACTCTTAGAGACTTCACATGGAGAATGACAAACCAGGAAGGAAGGGAAGAAGTATCACTAGGCGGAATTGCAGTCGAGTTCAAAAGGAATCATCCCTGTAGTGGATGATGTTCCAATCATTCAAGTCAAAGACAATGATATCAAAACCACTGTTGATCATCTCAAATATTGCACAATGATTTGGAATTTTTAGTGATTATGGCCTAGCACAATAGATCTTCTTAAATGGTTGGGAAAAAATTAGAAGGTAAGGGCATCAAATCGAGTAAAACTTCCCCATGGTTTCTTTCAATTTGTCTTTGAAAATGCATCTCATAAGGATGAGATTTTTCAATTGGGTCCATGGTTCATGGGTCAAGGTGGGTTATACATGAAGTCTTGTGATGAGGATTTGAACCCACAAACAGAGGATCTAAGCAAGGTCCTAGTTTAGACCCGTTTATATGGTTTGCCAACATAACTATGGAAAGAGAAAATCTTTAGACAGGTGGGCTGTTAAGGTGTGGAGCTAAAAGCTTCAACTATTTGCAGACACAAGAGAGGATGCTGAAGAACTAGAGAAACCGGCGTCGGCAGTACAACCGACATCGGTCACAGACAGTGGAGAAGGGGACCGGCGACGGCAGACAGTCGGCCGACGTCGGCAGCACTAGACAAGCAGGGACCGGCGTCGGTCGCCTGTATATTTTCGAAACTGCTGTTGACGAACAGTCAGTTAAGTGAAGTGAGTGTTTGCATGTCAAGAGACTAATTATAGTCATGAGCTGCGTGTCTAATTATTGTAACTAGAGTTCTATTTTTGTAAGCATGGGATCCTATTTAAAGACCCATAAGGCATGTATTGTAATTATTCTAAGGCAAGTAAAAGCATTGAAGCTAGCAAGGTCAAGGAGATCTACAGGTGTAAGGTCAAGGAGATCAGCTGAAGCATTCAAGGAGGGATAGCAACTCAGGCTTTAGAGTTGTGTTGAGCAAGAGAGAGAGGGAAGAAGGTCTTGAGGTGTGGCAAGCCTTTGAGGTGGAGGAAGAAGTGGCATCTTCCTTATTGTATTTTCTTCTAGTAATATTTAATACAAGATTGTGTATTGTCTCTCAAATTCTTTGATGTCTCAAGTTTCTAGCTACTTTATCATTCTGGTATAATTTCGTGTTTAATTGCATATAAGAAAGTAATCAATTGTGCTCTAATTGGTAGAGCTTGAGATCCCCTGACAAGTGGTATCAGAGCTACGGTTTGCAGGAAGCAAGGTATTTTTTTTTATTACAGGTCATTCACAGGGTTTTCTGATTGAGTGGGAGTTCAGCAATGGCAGAAGAAAGTAGGCTACGAATGGAGAAGTTTAACGGCAATAATTATCAACATTGGAGGATGCAGATTGAGGACTATCTGTATCAGAAGGATTTGTACTTACCGTTGGGTGGGGTTGCATGCAAGCCCACAGATATGAAGGATGAAGAATGGAACGTTATTGATCAGAAGGCTCTCGGTTCCATAAGGTTGAGCCTTGCATCATCTGTGATTTCCAGCTTATCACAGTGCAAGACAACGGAGGAGTTGATAAAGTCCTTGGCGAATTTATACGAAAAGCCCTCGGCTTCTAATAAGGTATATCTTATGAAGCAGCTATTTACTTTGCAAATGCAGGAAGGTGGATCGGTACATACTCATCTCAGTGATTTCCATGGTTTGGTAAACCAACTAGCTTCAGTCAATATTGTTTTTGATGATGAGGTAAAGGCTCTCTTGATTTTATGTTCTTTCCCTGAAAGTTGGGATGGTATGGTTATGGCAATAAGTAATTCTGAATCTGCTTCTAAAATCTTAAAAGTTGATGATGTTGTGAGTGTGATCTTGAATGAAGAAATACGCAAGAGAAGCACAAGTGAATCATCAGGGAATGCTCTAAGTGCAGAAAGCAGGGGATGGCAAAGGGAGAAGGTTGAGCAAGGGAAATCAAGGTTGGGAAGGAGATCCGAGTCCAAAGGTATTACCTGCTGGTTTTGTGGAAAGAAAGGACATACAAAGGAGTATTGGTTGAGAGATAAAGAGAATCAACATGCAGGTATGGAAGAAGCAAAGGATGCAAATATTGTGATGCAGGATGCTCTCATACTTTCTTCGGATAGTCAGGTAGGATCATGGATTTTAGATTCTGATTCATCTTTTCATGCATCCCCAAACAGAGATTTGTTTTATGAGTATGAACAGGGAGATTTTGGAGTGCTCTATTTAGGGGATGGTACGCCTTGTCAGATTGTTGGCAAAGGGAAAGTGCAGCTGAGATTGCAGATTGACAACACATGGGTGTTGAAAGAGGTCATGCATGTTCCAATTCTGAAGCAGAGTCTGATTTCTATAGGAAGGTTGGGAGATGAGGGATGCACAATAACCCTCACAGCGGATTCTTGGAAGGTTACCAAGGGAGCACTTGTTCTAGCAAGAGGTAAGAAAGTAGATACTCTTTATCTGTCTACTTGTATTACTGATTCTACTTCTAGTGTAGATTCGAAGATGTGGCCTAATAGGCTTGGTCACAAAAATAGGAAGGGAATGGAAGTTCTTGATTCAAAAGGTATGTGTTCAAATTCAGAAAGCATAAATACAGTTCATTGTAGAAAGAGGAAATTTGATGCTTTTGACAGGAACAAAGAAGCCTTGGTGTTTATGGAGGAGATGAAGGACAGAGATCAGTCACAGGGGCTGAATAAATCTGAGCAGGGCAGCATGGACAGAGGTTTGATCCAAGAAGAGCTCGCGGATGAAAATTTCATCATATACAGGAACACACAGACACCGATGTCGGTCGCTTGGCACTGACGTCAGTCATCCAGATACCGACATCGGTCATGTGCAGACCAGCAGGGTCGGTAGGTCGGACAGGAGAAGTTTGACGTCGGTCATAAGGACCGACGTCGGCAGGAGGGACGCCGACGTCAGCCAGGAAAATGACGTCAGCAGTCAGGGTCAGTGTAGGGAACCGACATCGGTCGAGAGCAGACTGGGAGATGGCTGATATCAGTCACTGGAATGGATGTTGGGTGGATCTATAAGTCTCAAACACCCATGTGGAGGTCAAAAAAATTATGTGAACCTCATATTCGTTGTTCACCTTCTTTATATTGCTTACTGATAGTCATGAACTAGGAAGATGGAAGAAGCAATGCAGGTAGAATCCAGAAACAGTGGGAGCTTGGCATGGATGAGGAGTGTGAGTCCTTGGAGAACCAAACAGGTATTTGTTGGTAGTGTTGTCAGCTGGAAGGAAGCACTGGATAGAGGGATGGATTTTCGTTTTAGAGAAGAGAGTGGATGGACACATGAGACAGAAAGCTATGGTATATGGTCTTGATTATGCTGCAGAACAATGGAGGTTTGACCATTGTATTTTATCTTTACTAGGTTGGATAATATTAGCTACATTATCCTGTTACTGTATTGTGTTACTTGTTGCAGGGTTTCATATACAGGGAGTTTTCTGAGCTAAGGGTAGAGTTGGTTCAGAAGTATGTCATGGAGAATTTGGGAGCAACAAAATTCTTGTGGCATAAGATACAGGTATTGCATCATAGGTTTGCGTGGTGGTTGGTCTTCAAGAGTGACTTTGAAGAGGGATACAGAGCTTAAAGAACAAAATAGATGGTGTACAGGTACAGGTACAAGTTGCAGCTGTTTATCTCCAAGTGGGAGATTGTTAAGGTGTGGAGCTAAAAGCTTCAACTATTTGCAGACACAAGAGAGGATGCTGAAGAACCAGAGGAACCGGCATCGGCAGTACAACCGACGTTAGTCACAGACAGTGGAGAAGGAGATCGGCGACGGCAGACAGTCGGCCGACGTCGGTAGCACCAGACAAGCAGGGACCGGCGTCAGTCGCCTATGTATTTTTGGAACTGCTGTTGACGAACAGTCAGTTAAGTGAAGTGAGTGTTTGCATGTCAAGCGACTAATTATAGTCACGAGCTGTGTGTCTAATTATTGTAACTAGAGTTCTATTTTTGTAAGCATGGGATCCTATTTAAAGACCCATAAGGCATGTATTGTAATTATTCTAAGGCAAGTAAAAGCATTGAAGCTAGCAAGGTCAAGGAGATCTACAGGTATAAGGTCAAGGAGATCAGCTGAAACATTCAAGGAGGGATAGCAACTCAGGCTTTAGAGTTGTTGTGTTGAGCAAGAGAGAGAGGGAAGAAGGTCTTGAGGTGTGGCAAGCCTTTGAGGTGGAGGAAGAAGTGGCATCTTCCTTATTGTATTTTCTTCTAGTAATATTTAATACAAGAGTGTGTATTGTCTCTCAAATTCTTTGCTGTCTCAAGTTTCTAGCTACTTTATCATTTTGGTATAATTCCGTGTTTAATTGCATATAAGAAAGTAATCAATCGTGCTCTAATTGGTAGAGCTTGAGATCCCCTGACATGGGCAACCAACTAAAGGAATTCTATATTTACACAGCAAAATCTACCAATGAATATATGCTTGAATTTTCATAAATATGGATCTCTCTAAGCCTTTACCTTTAGCAGTTAGATTCAAATTGAAAACCAGAGAATGACTTCAAGAGATGGCTTTAGAAAATTTCCTTGTTAGTGTAGAAATTGCCATTTACATGGGAATTTTGTAAGAAATTGCCTTGATTTAAGTTCGCCCAACTCCCAGGGTAATGATGGATTTAGTGAACCCAAGAAGAATTTGACATAAAATTATAGAGGGTTCAAGGAACCAAAAAATAAGTAAATTTTGGAAGAATATAGTGAAGGATTCATGGAACCAAAAAATAAGCAAAAGATCAAGAAGCAGGAAAAGACTTGGAAATCTTTGAATCCAGGGACATAATAAATTCAATGTTTTACAAGTAGAAGATTCTTTTGAGGACATTGTTAATTCAACTATTGATAACCCCCATGATAAACAATACTCATAATCTCTCCAAAAGAAAAAGAAGAAGACGTTAATAAAGAAGTTACCATTTTTACCTTAGGGGGTTTGGCGACTCTTTCACCTTTTCAAATAGGAGAATTAGTGAATCAGGATCGCAACTTAAAAATGGCATTCAAGTCTTTATTAGGCGGCAAGAATAATCTTGGGAGGCCTCTTCTCTCAAACTCGAGAAATTTAGAAACTCAAATCAATATCAACAAGGGAACTTAGATGCTGATTTTAAAAATGCTTACCAATTTATCAAAGAAGAAATCAGATCAAGAAAACCATCCTCCCTCTGTACCAAACATTCAAGATACTTCGAAATTAGAAAAGAAGCCAATCACTCGCAATAATAATAGGCCAAAAGATTAATTAAAGTTCTAAGAGACTACTCACAAAGTCTTCAAATATTCTCTTGTTTCAGCTGAAAAGTTTCGAATTGTAACTAACTTTGTTAGAGGTTTTTCACTATTTTATTAAATAAGTATCCCTATATATGTGTGTGTGTGTTGAGTTATAATTATTTTATATAGTTAAAGATTTGGGAGATCATTAAAAATATATATCATATGCTTTAAAAAAAGGTTGCCAATTAAAATAAATCTCTGTAAACCGAATGCTGATAAACAAATTTTTACATAGTTATTGGTTCTTACCTAATGTTTTGGCTGTAAAAACTCTCTAAGCCGGCAAAATCTGAAGTGAAAAAGTAAGCTTCTTTACAAAGCTTTACAAATTATCACTAATTAATGCGCCAGGTCCTGGTCAAGGAAGCGCATGAATGAAAGACTTAGAATGCATTCGAAATGCTTAAATGGATTTTTTTAGCACCTTTACCAAACGAATATCTACTCTGATCAGAATGATAATTATAATTTAATTTTTTATTTTAAATATTTTGTTTAATTGACGTTTCAGATTACATTTTATGATTCAATATGATGTTTAAAGATTATAAATGATTGATCAAGATAAAACAATAAATACATGAAGAAAGGATTTTCCTTTAAAATTTCTATTTTTTTTTAAAAGACAAATCTATGAAAAATGGATTTTGCTTTTTGAAAATAAATTTGTTCCCCATCCATTTAAGTGGAAGATACCCACAACTGTATGAACTTTTAATTTGCTTGGTCTTTGTTTTGGACTTTTATGTTGTTTTTAAAAGAATGAACAATGGATAAGAGCGAATAATGGATAGATAGAGAGTATTATAGTGAAATAAAATTAACATTTAATTTTATAAATTTGATAGATAAAATGTATTATAGTGAAACAAAATTTATGTATATTTTTAATGTAGAAATTCAAAGTTATATAGATATCGATATTTCTGTTTATGTTTTGGATTATATATAATGGATTGTAATTGATGAGTAAGCGTATATTTAAATTTAAGCATTCCTTCATTTAAATGATCATGATTAGGGGATATACAATCTGTTAAAGTCATCCAAAGAATGATCCTGAGCCTATCTAATTGACTCTTCGTGTCAAATATGTAATTTTAATAATTGAAAGATTTAAAAAAATATTACAAAATTACAATTATATAAAAAAGAAGGTATACAAGGCCTAACCCACGTTAAATCACCCATAATGTTATGAGGGGGATTTATAGTGAATATAGTGCAACGACATTGTATGGATAGAAAAGAAGACATGGAATGAAAGAGAAGGTAACTCAATGTTGTATGGTCTCATGACTCGTTAGAGTATAACTCAATTGTTGCTCCTTATAATAAACATGGATTGATATAACTGTAGAGTAGTTGCACTATTAGTTGTAATTGTTTGTTTTTTTACCTACTTTATATATTAAGGTTAACAAGAATAATATGATTATTTAATTAAGAATTTATTTTTTGAGTTTCTATACTACCATTAGCTCGAGGACAATCGTTAACAAAATATCATAAAAAATTATTATGTAATTTATTATCTAGACATGTAAATTTTATAATAGAGGTAATGTATGGTTTGAAGATAAATATTCCATTATTTTTTAATTAAACATTAAATTTATTTAATTGAAAGGGACAAAAACCCTGAAACAAGAGAACATAATGAGACCCCAACCTTAAATAAAATGATCACTAATGTTGGAAGAGAACTAAACAAATCAAAAACATAAAAAATACCATGCCTAAGTCTCTAGTTAATTACTACAATTCCAAACATAAAGTCATCGATAGATAGAAAAAAAGAGATAAAGAACCTAACTAGAAATCAAAATTCCTTTCTTACTATTCTTAATATAGTCCATGTCTTCCTCCCTTCCATAGAGGTGCTAGTAAAATTTCTCTCACAAAATAAGCTTAGTATCCTCTAGCACTAGCATAACTCTTCCAATTGATTATGTAGCTTCGTGAAGAAAACCTTTGGTCATCTATGCCACTTGAACCTCTTACTTCTGCACTGGTGAGGCACTAATACTACTTTTTCTTATAATATTTTTCATTAGCATGTGGATGTATGCAGCCACTTTATCTAGGTGCTTGGAAATCTCAATTACCTTCATGTCACTTCTAGATCTAAAAAAAACTCCTCTTTTTGACTTCATCTCATATTATTTTAATACTTCTTCCTATTATCACTTGTAAGGGTTCCAACACCACCCTCTCTAGTCAACTCCTTGATTGTTGTTCTCTTCTTGTTGGAGTTAGTCTCTACTTTTTAAAATATTATCCAACTCGAGGTGGGAAAGATGGGAGGCCATTTCCAAAGACTAATTTAATTCCTTCGTAAGACTTACAAAATCAAGATTTTTCAATTCCCATTGGATAAAATTACTCTCCTTTGTTAAGTTATCGATCCCTCTATCCTCCTAAAAAAGATTAGAACTTCCATCAATACTAGTAGTACAAACCTTCTTATTAATACCTCCTAAGTTGTCTCAATAGGGAGAAGTTATTTTGTTATACCCCACCCTTTACAATCCTTTGTATTCCTTTTAAATCTAGGATCTTGGTGTAGGTGTGTTCTTACCTTATATTTGTTATTGTACATATGAAAATACCTCATATTGCTACTTTCAGCATCCAAAGAGTGGGAAATATGAATAATAATGGGTATAGTTATTAGAGAATCCATGGCCATTTAAGAAAGCATGGCACAACCAAAGGAAATAATGTAATGCAAATAAGACTTTTACACCATAAATCTATCATATCCATACCCTTGCAAAAAACCAAAGATGGAAAACTAGAACTATCACAACAAAGCTTAGGAGAAGACCAAATTTTTGGGAGAGGGCATATAAATACAATATGTTCAACACTCCCAGTGGAAATAACATGAAGGCTTAAAATGTTGAACAATGTTCATAATTTTATAGAATATCTTTTTACAAATAATTCAAATCATACACACATTTGAAAGAAAACATGCAATAAAGCAAATAATTGTATAATATAAATGAATTAATATATAGAATGGGTCTTGAACTCTCATGCTTTTGATACAACACAATTTCCTACTCTCACAAGTAGGATTAAAACCTCTCATGGCTTCTACAAGCTCCTCTAAAGGAAATTTATTTGTAAGTTCCTCTCTAATGGAAAACTCATGTATATGATGAGTATTACTATATAAGCTAAGGTATCCTTCCTTTTTTTATGATTGGATGAGGAAATGGTGAAATTATATTATCCATAAGAAGTGTTGTGTTCCTATTAGCCCATAAAAAGGTGTCTTTTCCTAATTTAAAATAGGTAAAATAGGAAAATAATTTAACTTTAAGTTATATCAATAAATCTAACTAAGCTAAAATCTAGGTATGATAGAATGTCTACACCAACACCCCCATTTAAGTATAACTTAGGGAGGTTATATTAAAAATACGAGTCTCAAACTCAAGGATTGGTCCCTTAAACTAGGCCTAATGAGGTCCCCATGTACAATAAATACCAATTGACTACTCTAGGAAAATGAGATACACTACAAATATCTCTCTAGCAAGCAGTGAAAGTAGCATAAAGCTATTGAAGGTGCAGTAGAAGTGTTGTAATGATAAACCAAGAAATTAGTGTACAAACACCCTAAGAAGCAATATAAAAACACCCCAACTATAATATTGAATTGGGTTAAGAGGTTGAAAAATATTGAGGAGGACAACAAAAGAGTGAATTTCACATGGTACCTAAAATCTACAAATGAAGAATGCTATTAAGAATGGATTGAATAAAAGAGATATGACATAAAGATCTCTCTATAAGTGTTGGGAGATTCATTGCATGGATCAAAACATAACACCAAAGTAGATGCACTAACATTGGGGACACTATAAATCACTCCACACTCAATTGGATATGGTCAATCTGTCAAAGAAACCATCATGAAGATGATGTTTTTATCAAAGAAGAAAGCACTACTAGGCATTATAATTAGTGTGCAAGTAAAGTAGGTGAATAATAATGAAAATCAACAATAAAAACCACAAAAGGAATTTTTTTGAAGTCACCAAAACTAATCTTATATATCTAAGTTGAATTGAATGGTATAAAGTGGACATGTACTTGTGATTAAGTATCATGTGTATAACCATTACATGTAATGAAACATAAAAATAATCGAATCATGAAGACTCATGATTCTCATGCCTGAACAAGTATAAAGGGATATCAAAATAAATAATAATAATCTCATGCCTAAATATGTCTATAATTAGTTTAGGCATCACATCCAAAATGTGTCTGGATGCAAGTCAAGTATTTCATGATTGTGCGAAGCACAATCAGGTGTTTGTGGAACCCTTTGGGGCTATCACATGACCATAGGGAATTATTTTTAGGGCCTAGAAAGCTCCAAGGATGTGGGGAACACAATTTTCCCTACTCCACCTTTTGTGGAACCTTGATCCATATGTGAGGGGAATATTCCTAGTATATTTCTAATTTCTATGTTTCCATGTTTTATGGAGTTGGTTATTAGTTGTCTATTTTCCTTGTGATTTCCTTGTTTCAAGGGAGCTAGTTGTTTCTTGGAAAATGTAATGCCTTCCTTATTATAAGGAGATGGTTTTGATCATATGATGTTGGAAAATGTGCCCATGAAAGGTGGAGACCCTTAGTATGGCGTGTTCCTTTATGGGAGAGCTTTTGGATGATCTTGATGAGGTAGAAGTGAGTTGTATTGAGTGGATGATGTTTATCTTGGATAAGCATGATGCATTTGCTCCTCTTTTCATGGATTTTCATTCATATTATATATATACAAGGTTTGTGTGGCCTTTAGAGGTTGATAGTTAATTTATAGAGTGTGGATTTGAGGATCAGAGTCAAAGTATAAGTGTTCATTACAAGGTGTGGTTTAGCAACTTTTGAGATACAACATTGCATAGGTGTAGGTGAAAGGGTAGCTATTTGTGCAAAATTTTCTATAGGATATTTTATACCTCTGTGAGAGTTCATTGTAGTCTTGGTATTTAGATTGCTGATTTATTTGAGAACTTTCATTGGTGGATGTAGCTCACATTGGGTGAACCACATTGGATATGTGTTATTATCTTGTTCTCTCATTTATGTTTTCATTTTAATGGTGAATTAAAGAATATTTCTATGATGCATGTTATTACATAGATTTTAGATCTGGTTTATGGTAATAGTAAATCTGCTTTAAGTGTTTTTATTCCTAACAACTGATATTAGAGCCATTGGTTGTGTGTTTCACTGAAGTGGTAAATCACATGAAGAATATTAGCTTGAGTGGGAGCTCTGGGAGAAGAGATCATATTCATAGTGGAAAAGTTTGATGGTAAGAATTTTGGTTTGTGTAAAATGCAGATGGAGGATTACCCATATCAGAAGGAGCTACATCTCCCCTTGTAGGAGAAAGTAGAACAACCTGTAAGTATGAGTGATGTAGATTGGTCATTACTTGATAGGAAGGCATTGTGAGACATTCAGTTATGCCTTGCATCCTCTATTGCATTTAATATTTATGATGAGAAAACCATAAAATATCTCATGGATAAACTTGGAAAGTTGTATGAGAAACCTTTAGCTTCTAATAAAAATTTTCTTATGAAAAGATTGTTTAACATGAAAATGTCTGAGAATGGTTCAATAGCTAATCATCTAAATGATTTTAATATAGTTTTAAGTATGATCACTTCAATTGGAATTAAGTTTGATGATGAAATTAGAGCTTTGCTAATATTTTTTTTTCCTGATAGTTGGGATAGTTTGGTTATGGTTGTGGGTAATGCAGTCCCTACCAAGGGAAGATTGAATTTTGAGGATGTTGTATGTGTGATCCTTAGTGAGGATATTTGAAAGAAAAGAATTGGTGAATCATCTTTAAGTAAATATTTATCTATTGATACTAGAAGGAGGCAAAAAGATAAGAGCAAAGGCAACTAAGAAAATTCAAAAGGTAGATCTAAGTCCAGATGTAGATCCAAGATGTATGTTGGTATTGTGGAAAGAGTAGACACTCAAAAAAAGATTGTTGGTCACTTCGGGATAAGAATGCCAATAAGGAGGAAATGAATGAGGTAAATGTGACATCAAGTAAATCATGTCGGGATGCCTTAATTCTTTCTATGAATAGTTTTTTTGAGTCTTTGGTATTAGATTCAGGGGATTCTTTTCATGCCACCCCACATAGGCATTATTTTACTGATTATGTTCAAGATAATCTAGGACATGTTTATCTTGGTGATGATGAACCATGTGAGATAGTAGGGAAAGGTTGTGTTCAAATAAAAATGTAGAATGGGAACACATGGATCCTTAAAGATGTTAGACACGTGCCTATGTTGAGACAAAATTTGGTTTCATTAGGGCAATTAGGTAGTGAGGGATGTTCAATATTGTTTACTATAGATTTTTGAAAATTTACCAAAGGTGATCTTGTGATCTCTAGAGGTAAGAAAGTTGGTACTTTATATTTGACTAGTAGTGTTGATTCTATTGATTTAGTTACTACAGATGGAGATGCAAATATGTGGCACTCTAGGCTCGATCATATGAGCCATAAAGGCATGTAGATCTTAAAATATAAGTTGCCTAGATTGAAATATCTAGATCTAGACTTCTGTGAGAATTGTGTGTATGAGAAATAGAAGCGGGTTAAGTTCTTAAAGGTTAGACCCACAAAGAAAGATCACAAGTTAGATCTGGTACACTCAGATGTATGGGGACCAACTCAAGTATCTTCTATTGGTGGATCCAATTATTATGTTATTTTTATAGATGATGCAACCAAGAAAATTTAGGTTTATTAAATTAAAAATAAATTTGATGTATTTGAAACTTTTAAGAAGTGGAAAGCCTTGGTTGAAAATGAAATAGGTCTCAAGTTGAAATGTCTTAGATCAGATAATAGAGATGAGTATTGTAGTAATGTTTTATTTGATTATTGTTCTAACAATGGAATCCATAGGTAAAGGATAGTTCTAGGAACTCCAAAATATAATGGGGTATCTAAAAAGATGAATAGAATAATAATGGAATATGCTAAGAGCATGAAGTTACATGTAGGGTTTTTTTTATAGTTTTGGGTAGAAGCAGTTTACACGGTAATATATCTGATTAATAGAGGACCATTTATGCTTTTGAATGGAGACATTCCTGAACAAGTTTGGTCTGGTAAGAATGTTGATTATTCTTTTCTTAGAGTCGTTAGATTTTAGGCTTTTGCTCTCATTAAGAAAGAGGATAGGACCAAGCTAGAGGCTAAATTAGAGAAATGCATATTTGTTGGTTATGATGAGGATGACTTTGGTTTCCATTTATGGAGTATTAAAGATAGGAAAATATTTCAGTCTAGAGATGTAGTCTTTAATGAAAAATTCATGCATAAGGATCAATTTTAGGAATAGGATCAGGAGAAAAAAGAGTACACAATATTAGATGACATTGTGGATGGAAAAGTATCCAAGGATTCAGTTCAGAAACCTTCTACACAAGGACCCCAAACTCTTATGGTAAGAATATATTTTAAGGTAAGAAGAACACCTGAAAGTTTTTCTCCTTCTTTGAATTATTTATTACTCATTGATAATAGAGAATCAATGTTATGAGGAAGCAATGTAGATAGATGCCAATTTTTTTACACCCTTAACCATTGGTGTGTCTAGGGATATGTGTGGCTGACTTGTGGCTTACATACCTCTTTTATATACTTGTTATATTTTTCTATGTTCTTAAATAGGTCAACCTATGGAATAACCTTGGCTAAGTAGATTATATATAGGAGGTAGTGGTTAGTCTTTAATCATGATGTTAAGTATTCTACTATTACTGAATTGTTGTGGAGGTTTCCCCCTCGAAGTGGCTTTGATATATTATCTATTATTCTATTCTACTGTCAATTATCATTGTGTAATCTCTCATATTTTCTTATTTTGCATAATATAAAATCATTCTATGCAAATATCTAAGTAATTTCATTAAAAGTGGTATTATAAATTTGATTTGGTTAAGTTTATTGAGGTGGTTTTTTTGGATCTAGGGAGGCATGGCTTTTGGGAGCAGTAAAAGTGAAAAAACATAACTTGCAATCCAAGAAGAATTAATTTTTTTCATCAGCATAGTATTTCTTGAAATGCTTTTTTTTTTAAAAATATTTAAAACGAAAGTCTAGAATTTGTTTCCCCTTGCACACTTGCAGTCATTAGATTCATCTCAGTGAGATGATCACAATGGTATATTCTATCAGTATACTTTTTTGGTACCAAAATTTTTAATCTAGTGCGCAAAGGTAATCATTAGATTCATCTTAACAAGGTGATCACAACGGTACCATTTCTTGGTACACTTTTTTTTTGAGGTCAAAACACTCCCAAGGTTTGTTTATGGTAGGTCCTTCAACTCAAGGAATAAAAGGGGCACCAAAAAATCCTAAGACTCCTTATGTCAATGACATGGAATTTAGAACTTTAGATTTGGTGATTTCTCAACTTCAAGAGGACATAAAAAACTTGGTGAGGCATGATGAATTTGTTGCAGTCCAAGCTAATGTTTCAAGGATACATAGAGAGATTAATGGGGTTCACAGTGAATTATAGCATATCACTACGTAATTGGCTGCCCTCAGATCTCATTTTCAACCTAATAACCCTCCACTTTAGCATTCAAATTCTCTTCTCAACAATTCCCATGCTGGTATGAAACTGATGTTGCCAAAAGTGGACATGCATAAGTTTGATGGTAAGGATCCTCTCACTTGGATTACCCAAATTGAAAATTTATTTGAGCTTCATCAAACCCCTAGTTCCCAGAGGGTGATGGTGGTGTCCCTGTATATGGAACTTGAACAATTCATTTGGTATTGCTGGTTATGTGCTCAAAAGAAAAAAAATGGTGCTCCTATTACATGGACTATTTTTATTGAGGAGTTGATAGCTCATTATCTGAATAATATCTTTGAGAACTACTTTAGCTAATTAGCCAAGTTGTGACAAACAGGAACTGTGAAGGATTATATTCATCAATTTCAAAATCTCTCTTTATGGGTGGAAGATATCAATGAAAAAAAATTGATGGATCTATTTTTGGGTGGCCTCAAAGATAGCATCCAATATGAGGTTTGAATGTTTAACTTAACATCTATAGCAGAAGTTATCTCTAAGGCACACATGATAGAAGAAAAAGAGATGGTCAAAAGGAAAACTTTCACTACTGGTCATGATCACAACTTTCTAACACCATTATTTCTATAGCCCACTAGATTAACACAATGAAAAATTAAGGAGAAGTGAGTCAAACGGTTGTGTTATGGTTGTGACATCAAATGGAGCAAAGACCATCATTGTGTTGAAAAGAAGCTATTTTATATTGAAGGTGCCAATGGTGATGAAGATGATGCAAAAGTACATGATGCAGATGCAAAAGTTCTTAAGGAGGAATTTAAAGACTCTCAACCTACTATTTCATGGCATGCCCTGTCAGGTATTAGAACTCCTCAAACTCTTAAGGTAATGGGTTAGAATAGAAGGTTATTATCTTGATGGGTTTTAGGAGCACACACAACTTCATCCATAGTAAGTTGGCTACTCGTTTGAACTATTTCATTTATCCAACTCTAGAATTTTAGGTTATGATTATAGATGGTGGTACTATCAGCTATTCAAGAAAATTTCATAATATTAAGTTGGTCATGAGAGACTACTTATTAGATTCTCTTATGTTTAATATTCTGATGGGTGGAGCTGATATTGTTCTAGGAGTCTAGTGGCTCACCACTTTGGGCACTATTGAGATGAATTTTTAAGAATTATTTATGAATTTTCATTCTGAAGAAAGGACATTTGAGCTAAGAGGATTAAAGGACAAATCTCCCTAACTTATTAGCTCCCATCAAATGAAAAAGATTCTTTGTAAGGGTGTTAAGGGATTTTTAGCTCGCTTGTTTTCTATGGAAGTACAATCAACTCATCCATCTCCACCTCTTGATCTGTAATAAATAATTGATGCTCATTCCATTATTTTTGGAGACATGCCAAAAGGACTTCCACCTAGCCACATGCATGATCATGTTATCACACTTATTCTTGGTAGTACACCACCCAACATCAGGCCATACAGGTATCCGTATGCCAAAAAAAAAAAATTAAAAGATGGTACAAGAGATGTTGGATACATGAATCATTTTCCATAGCCAAAGCTAATACTTCTCATCAGTTGTAATGGTGAGAAAGAAAGATGACACTTAGAGGATGTGCCCTGACTATAGAGAACTCAACAAGTACACTATCAAAGATAAGTTTCCAATTCTTATTATTGATGATTTTTTAGTTGAATTGAATGGTGCTCTTTATTTTATCAAGTTAGATCTACGTTCTGGGTATCATCAGATCATGATCCATGATGAAGACATACCCAAGACCGCTTTCAGGACTCATGAGGGCCATTATGAGTTTTTGGTTATGTCTTTTGGACTAACAAATGCACCATCTACTTTTTAGAGTTTTATGAATAATATTTTTAATCAATTTTGAGGAAATTTATTTTAGTATTCTTTGATGATATACTTATTTATAGTAAAAATTGGGCAGACCATTTGTAATATGTGAAACAGGTACTCTCCATTTTGGAGCAAAATCAATTGTATGCCAAACCTTCTAAGTGTACTTTTAGGGCTAGTGAGGTTGAAATATTTGGGTCATTTGGTGTCTTATGAAGGAGTGAAAGTGGATCCTAAAAAAATCAAAGCAATGGTGGACTAGCCAATTCCTAAGGCACTAAAGCAACTTCGGGAGTTTTTTCGGGGCTTACTGGTTACCATCACAGATTTGTCAAAAATTATGGTAGTATTGTAGCCCCACTTACCTCTTTATTAAATAAAGACTCCTTTCAGTGGACTGATGTAGCTACTCGGGCATTTGAACAATTGAAATTGGCTATGTGCACTACTCCAGTATTGGCCACTCCTAATTTTTTTAAGACTTTTGTGGTTGAATGTGATGCATCTGTGTATGGTATGGATGTTTTACTCATGCAAGAAGATAGACCACTAGAATTTGAAAGACATCAACTCAAGGGTAAAAATTAGTACAAGCCCATCTATGAGGAGGAAATGATGGCCATTTTGCATGTAGTCAAACAATGGAGACCTTATTTGATGGGTCATCACTTTCAGGTAAGAACTAATCATGATAGTCTTAAATATTTTTTAGAACAAAAGTTTTCATCTGAAGAACAATAGAAATGGGTAACTAAGATGTTAGGCTATGATTTTTAAATAGTCTAAAAAAATATGAATCAGTTGAGGCATTACTGTGTGCCATAACTATTTTGCAAGCAGATTGGCTAGAGGAAACATGATCAGAATGAGAACATGATAGTACTGCTCATGATTTGATTCAAAATCTTCAGCAAGGTTTAGGTGGATTTGAAAAATTCACATGGAAAGGTAATGCATTATGGTATAAAAATAGATTGTACCTATGTAAGAATTCTCTTCTTAAACAAAAAATCCTTCAAGAACTTCATGCAACTCCAATTGGGGGTCATGCACTAAGATGTTAGGACAATGTGGTGGTAGATGCACTATCCAAAAAAGATGAATCAGTTAAGGCATTACTATGTGCCATAACTATTTTGTAGGTAGATTGGCTAGAGGAAACATGATCAGAATGAGAACATGATAGTATTGCTCATGATTTGATTCAAAATCTTTAGCAAGGTTTAGGTGGATTTGAAAAATTCACATGGAAAGGTAATGCATTATGGTATAAAAATAGATTGTACCTATGTAAGAATTCTCTTCTTAAACAAAAAATACTTCAATAACTTCATGCAACTCCAATTGGGGGTCATTCAAGATTTTTGAAAACCTATCACATAATCAAGCAAGATCTTTTTGGGAAGGTCTCAAGGGGGATGTCTAGAAATACATGGCTAGATGTATGATCTGTCAACAAAACAAAGGCAAAACCATCAAAACCTCAAGATTTTTATAGCCTTTATCTATCCCTAGCCAACATTGGGAAGAGGCATTTATGGATTTCATTATAGGGTTATCAAGATCTGATGGTCAAAATGTTATCATGGTTGTTGTAGATTGTCTTAGTAAGTATGCTCATTTTTTTTCATTATCCCAACCATTTGTTCCTAGTGCAGTAACTTCTGCTTTTCTTAATACAGTTTAGAAATTGCATGGGATCCCTAAGATCATTGTTAGTGATAGAGAACCCATTTTTACTAGTAATCTATGGACTACATTATTTACATGTTTAAGCACCCAATTGGCTCATAGTTCATCCTATCATCCTCAATTTGATGGACAAATTGAGGTAGTCAACAAATGTCTAGAAGGATATCTCCATTGTTTTGTTTCTAATAAATAGGATAAATGGGTTCTTTAGCTACCACTTGTTGAATGGTGGTATAATACTTTTGTTCATAGTTATTCCAAGATGTCTCCTTTTATGGCACTATATGGATACCACCCTCCATCCATCACTTTAACCTTGAAGGTCCATCCTAAGTTTCATGTAGTTGAAGAACATATTCACCATCAATAGGAGGTCCTTGCACGTTTGCATGAAAATTTAGCTATGGCCCGAAATCGCATGAAGTAAAAAATAGAACAACATAGAAGTGAGAGGCATTTTGACATTGGTGATTGGGTCTTTGTTTGATTACATCCATACAAATAGATGTCATTGAAGCAACAAAAAAAAGATAACAAGCTATCCCCTAAGTATTATGGGCCTTATCAGATCTTGTAAAAAATTGGCAATGTGGCCTACAAGTTAGATTTTCCTTCATCCACTCGCATACATCCAATATTTCATGTATCATGCCTAAAGAAAGTCATTGGACACAGAGTTATCATTTAAACAAAATTATCAGAATTGGATGAGGAAGGTATAATTGTTCTTGATCTTGAGGCAATCCTTCAAAGGTGTTGGGTGAATATTTTGTCATCAACTGGCTGATGGCAAAATGGGTACATCAACCACAACATAAGGAGATTTATACGGAAAAATGGGTGTGGTGACCATAGCCAGAATGAGACAAATATTTCCTCTCAGTAAGGGGAGGTTCCTTATAACTATAGTATATATATAAGTTGAAAATAGACATAGGGGTGAAATCATACCATTCATCTCTCTTTTTTCAGAGATGTGCATAGAACAGAGGAGAGCTTTGGTGTAATTACTGAAGGCACTTCTCTTTTTTTAGAAATGATGTTCAACAAATAGCAGGAATCCTTTTTGAGTAGTAACTAAATCCAAAAGAAACCCACAAAAGGATAAAGTCTTTCATTGTTTCTCCTACTGATTAGGACAAAGACACCGTAGAATGAAGTGTAGCCCAAAGTCTCCACCACATACTACAATAGAGTGAAAGATTACGAAGGATAAGGAGATCTCAAAGTCTCTCCAGTATCTTTTACATAAAACACAGACTGAAGACAATTATGGTAGCACAAAGTCTCCCACAGTTGGCTTTAGAACATCTTCCAGCTTATTTCCACTTGTTTTGCTTATTTAATTAAATAAACAAGACTATATTTAGGAAAAAGACATAAGAACGATCTCCTAGATAACACAAGCTATTTCAACACAAAGTCTGAAAGGTTACTTACTTTCTCATTCACTTAACAAATTATGATTAACAGTCTGAGCTCAAAGTCTTAGGAATGCCTTTTAATTTGGGCAGAGCTTTGCTTCTAATAATAGAGAGATCTCCTTTCTACAAAATAAGAGATTGCAATATATAGCATCCTAAGAAAGACTTGGGCACTTGTTTTCATGAAATGGCCCATGCCACATTGAATTTATTGAATATTCTATGAAAGGGCTATGCTGGAACAGGTTATCAGCCTTAACTTTGGCGTTCTAAATAATCTCAAATGTCTTCTCCTAAGCATGGGTTGCCTAGTATTCTTTATGATGCTTACATGACTGTCCATTCACCTTTAATTAATGAAGAAAAATAGGCCACGCCATTGAATGTTTGTGTTCTCTAAGGTCCACTTGGTGGACTATTCCACCTATTGGAATAACTCTTCTACAGATATTTCTAGATTTTCTATAGTTGTTCCCTTATTCCTTGTCATGTTTTGTCTCTTCTTGGTGATCTGAGCTCTCAGGGCTATCTTCTCACTTTTAGCTGGTGCCTTCAGCTCCTTTCTTGGTTGGTCACTGAGTTTGTTCTCAGGTCTTTTGAAAATCAATATTTATTCCATTACCTTGAATTTGACGTCTGCAGAGATGTCATCGGTCATTTGAACCTCTTTGAACCTTGAACCTTGAACTCTTTTGGTTCAATGGTTCAAAATTTTAATGATTCAATGTTTTGTAAAGGGCCACGTTCACTTAGTTTTATTTTGTGTGCTCAAGGCGTCGTTGAACCAATTCTTTGTACCATTTGGTTGAACCTTTTTCTATAATCTTCTGCTTCATCCATTCATTCAAAGCTTCCAATCAAACTTTGAACTTTTAAACCTTTGAACTCGTTGAACCTTTGAACCTTTTAGAGGCAAGGTTCAATGGTTCATTCTAACACTTTGGATCTTTTTATTCTTTAAGTTTTTTGAATTTGTTGAACTCATTAAACCTTTGAACCTTTCAAAGTTCAAGGTTCAATGGTTCATTCTAACTCTTTGAATCCTTTTATTCTTTGAGTCCATTGAAGTCATTGAACCTTTAAACTCGTTGAACCTTTGAACCTTGCAAAGGTGGGGTTCAATGGTTCAATGGTTCAACGATTCATTCTAATTCTTTGAAATCTGCCATTGAGTCTTTTGATTGAAACTCGATGTTGAACCATTCTCAAAACACTTAAGAAATGCCTTAAGTGTTTTGAACTTCCCTTTGAGAAAGCCCACTTGTTGAACCTATGATTTTCTTAGCTGAAAAGGCTTGAGTGTTTGAAAAACTTAACTACTCAAAACATTTTTTGATAAAGAAAGAGAGCATTTTGGCCTGCAGGACCAAAATGATTGGCATGCTATCCACAAAAATAAGTGACAGATTTTGGGAATAACAACTAGTTCTAGTTGGGGAACTTCCATCGATTGAAATTTTGAAACAATCAAAGGGAGTAGAACCCATAATCTCAGTGCCTTTATCTATGCCATTGAGATATAGAGTCATGCTTAATAAAGGTGCCAAAAATAAACAAACAACACAAAACAAAGAAAGACTATACATATGTACAATTGGACTTATCTAATACTTCAAAGATTGAAGTACTTTAGATGCTGCCCACTATGAGGCAATGCAAATGGCATTCCATCTTGATATTTCAGCAAGAAACTATTTTCATCATTTAATCAATGAATGGCAAATGAACCTCTCCATAAGGAATCCAATTTTCCATGCATTCCTTTTGGTTCTCTTCTCTTGTCTCAAAACAAGACTTGATCTCCAATCTGAAAATCATGAATCCTTGCTTTCTGGTCAAAGAGTTTCTTTACCAGACTTTGATGTGTAGCAATACGATCCACCACCATAGTTCATTGCTCATTTAATTTAGTCAAGCACATGATCTTCTTGTCGATGGAACTTTCAAAAGTTGAATCTTCTACTACCTTTGCCAACTTTAATGCTGATAATTCCAAGGTGATTGGTATCTCTGCATTTAAACCATACAAAATTTGAAATGGTGACATACCTATCACCCTTTTGGGTGTAATCCTATCTGCCCATAAAGCGTCAAGCAATGCTTTATGCTAGGTCCTCTAATTGTTATCTACCAGCTTCTTGATAATGGTCACCAGGTTCTTGTTGCTTGATTCTGCTTGACCATTTCCTTGTGAATAATAGTCAGAAGAGTGGGAGAGGATAATCCCATAATAGTAACAGAATTGGGTAACTTCATGAGAAGAGAAATAGGCTGCATTATCTATTACAATCTTGGTTGGGACTCGAAACTAAAAAATAATATTTTCCTTGAGGAAATTACATACCATTTCTGAAGTAGCATGCTTGACTAGAATGACTTCCACCCACTTGGTAAAATAGTCTGTGGCTGTGAGAACATAATCATGTCCAACACTCAAGGATGAGTTTACAATGAAAAAGAAATCAATTCTTCATTTCTAAAAAGGCTCTTTAATTACCATAGGATTGAGAGGTAGCACGACCAACTTAGGTTTCCCAATGAACTATTGACACAGTTCACATCTATGCACCCACATGTATGAATCTCATAACAGAGTAGGCCAATAGTACCTGGCTCACAGAATCTTATGGGTAGTCACAGATGTAGAAAAATGTCTTCCACAAGATAAATTATGGAAGGACTCCAAAATTTTGCTCTACTGCACTTTATCCACGCAGCGAAGGAAACCCCATCAAGGTTCCTCTTATAAAAACCATTGTCCTACAGGACAAAGTTGGTAGCTTTTAACTTAACAGTCCTCTTTTCTTTACGAGATATGTGAGCTAGACACTCACCATAGGCAAGGAAATGAGAAATATTTGAATACCACTCATTCATAGGGGTGACAAAGAGAACTGTAGGCATGCTTTCAACCTCTATTTTTTCATGCCATGCTTCTTTTGGTATGTTATTAGTAATTAATTAGCATAAATCTCTTCCCTACACAAGCTTCATAGGTTTGATAACAAGATCAAACTCTTAGATTTTAGCAATCCAATTACCCCTTTTAGTTCCAAACTCCTGTTGAGTTAGAATGGACTTTACTGTTATATCAAGAACCAGAGCAATAGTGTGTGAGTTTAGAATGTAAAAATGGAAGTGTTTTACTACCTTAACCACAACATAAGCATGCTTCTCCATGTTTGAATATTTTAGCTCATGAGCTTTGAGATGACAACTCGTGAAAGATATGGGGGACTCCACACATTCTTTGTTCTGCTGAAACAAAATGGCTAAAAGCGTGTGTTCAGAAGCATAACTGTATATCATGAAGTCTTTGGTGTAATCAGGATAAACCATGATTGAGACATGGACGATAGCTTCCTTGATGTCTTGTAATGATGACTTGCCTTCTTCAGTCTAGCTAAAAGTAGCTTTACCCTTCATCATGTTGACAATGTGGCGAGTCTTTTCTATGAATTCAAGAATGAACCTTCATAGAAAATTCACCTTTCCAAAGAAAGAATGGACCGTAATCTTACTGGCAAGAAGAGTAAGATCTTGGATGGATTTGACTCTTTCTGGGTCGATCTTTATGCCTTCTTGGGATATAGTGTGACCAAGAAGTTTACCTTTTGTAACCCCAAAAATTGACTTCTTGGGATTAAGAGAAATACTATTTTGCTGACATCACTCCAATAATTATTGTAGATGATGCACATGATCAGGATGATGTTTATAAAAAACTATCAAGTCATCAAGGTATACCACAATGAACTTCCCCATTTCATTTCTGAAGGTAAGATCCATCACTCTCTAGAAGGTGGTGCCAGCATTAATCAAGCCAAAAGGCATTTTGTGATATGCAAAGGTGACCCAAGGTGTAGTGAAAGCAGTCTTATGTTGGTTTACTTCACCAAATTCCACTTGATTATATCCCAAAAAACCATCTAACATTGATAACATCTCTGCGCTAGTCACTGTTTACATCAACTGATCCATGATGGGCAAGGGATAGTTGTCTTTTAAAGATGACTGATTAAGATTTCTGAAATCAACACACATGTGAATTTCTCCATTCTTCTTTCTCATAGGGACTATGTTCACAATCCCAGTGGAATGATGGATTGAGAAAATAATTCTTGCATTCAAAATTTTCTGTATCTCAGAAAGAATAGTGCCTGATATCTTAGGATTGTACTACCTTTAATTCTGCTTGTGAAACAACGACCCAATCTTGAGAGGGATTTTGTGCTGAATTTATTCAGACCTGAGATATTTTAGGTCATCATAAGAGTATGCTGAAACATTGATGTAATGGTGAAGCAGGGTAAAAAAATTGAGTTTTTCATCAGGGGTGCAACAATACCTGATGTTGACCATTTTGGGATTATCTTCTATACTCAAATTTATTTGATCAAAATCCTTGGAGAATTTTGAGTCTATTTGTGGCTTCTTGATACACCTATCATGCTTATCGAATAACTTTTTAAGAGAAACTAATCTTTTTGAAATTTTATTCTCTTTGAGCTGAAGTAATTTTTTACCAATTTTTAAATTTGTTTCGAGAGCTAATTCCCATGGTGGAGATTCACTACCTTCAAAATGAAGCTTCTAAAAGCTATCCATCTGTTCTAAAAAAGTAATGATTTGGTTTTCACCATTAGATACCTACCAATGGTAAGCATTATCTAGTACACTTGGTTGAAAGACCAAATCAATAGTGTACTTGTTCTCTTTGAAATATCGATGAGGAACCATTAGAGTAGAAGAGATGACCAAGGAATTTGCTCGATTGTTGAATTCTCTGGGCATGGCAAAAATACTAAAAGCATCAAAAATTTCAAGGCAGTCTCATACTAGATTGCGATAATGTCACAATATTTCATTCTTAGTTTGATACAGGGTTCTCACTTGACAAACCACCAACTCAGCATCTCCTTGAGCATGAAGCTGCTTGATGCCTTTAGCTTGAGCAACGTTTAATTTGAGTAGAAAATATTAATACTCAGTGGTGTTTTTGGTATTTATGAACTGTAACTTGTATGAATAGGGAAAAATATCTCCTTGAGGAGATATCAAAACAACTCCAACTCCAGAACCAGTAGAAGAATTGCTGCCATCAAATTCAAGAATCTAGACATCATTAGAATCTGATCTTCTTTCAAATTTTTCTTCATTAGGGACTGAAGATCCTTTTTCATCTATACTACACCCTACTAATTTTTCTAATGTCTTGTCTAAATTTTTTGGATTGTCACTTAGTAAACTTTCATCTGCTGAAATAGAAACATCTTCAGTAGACAGAAAGTAATTACCCATGCCTGAAGATTCAAATAAAATTTGAGCTTCAGGGGCTGATGTTTGGGTAAAAATATATTTTGACTCCTTCTCAAGAAGCAGCCTATTCATGACACCCTTGAGAGGGATCCTCAACTTAGACAGGTCCATGCTCAACTCTCCACCAACATCCTTGCAAAATTTTTGCCCAAGCAGAATGTCGTAGGAGGCTGGAACGTCGACCACCAGGACTGTTATTTTAATCCTCTTATTTGGGAAGGCCACAAATGCAAATTGGGCATCTTTGATCTATCCCAAAAGTGGCACTTGTTTTTTTCCATGGAGAAACATCTCCTAAAAGTTTTAGTCAGAGTGAGATCGAGAGAGTCTGCCACCTTGGCAGGCATCACATTGTCAGAGGCGCCAGAGTCTATTATGCAGTTGCTCAGCTTATGACCATTTATCAATAGGGAAACATAGAAATGTTCTATTTTCCTAGGGGAAACAGGAGGAGTAATGATAAGATTATTTTAGGTGAATGTGTTCTTTGGGGGATCATGAGTTACCTTTGAAACAATTTGTCCTACAGGGACGGTTTTGTTCTTGATGCATTCAACTAACCTATCCAACTACTCAGGGTTGGCTTGTAAATATTCAAACTCAGACATTTGGATCTTGGTCTTCCTAATATGGTCAATTATATCAAATGACTAAAAAGAACTAGGAATAGAGCAAAGAAGTCCATCATTCTAGGTTTTATTAGGTGTGGGACTGTTTTGAGAGATTGAAGCAGAAGGTGAAGGATTGCATGAGGTACTTACTTTTTTATTGCTCACTAAGTCCTTTGATTGGAAAGGCAGAGAAGTATCTCATTTAGCAATTGAAATTACTAGTTGAGATTCTTCCCCTATTTTTTTCTTATCAGCTTGTTGAGTTAACTAGTTCTGGGACCTGATAAATATAACATATGATCCATCAAACACTTCCCCTTTACTTCTAGCTTCATCTTGGTAATTCAAGAAACCAATGTTGGAGTTGCCAACTAATTCTTCTTTGCCTTCTTCAAAGAGATCAACATCATATTCTTGATTCAACTTAGGTTGGAAAGATAAATCATGTTTAACTTCAAGATAACCAACTGCTGAGTTAGCTGGTGCTACTTCAATGGTAAGCTTCCCTGGGGGGAGGAAGATGATTTGGTTGCCATTGATTTTTGGTAGCATTGCCTTGATATGAATGGTTGGGAAACATCCTCCTTAGTATATCCCGATAAGGAGGAGTAGACATCCCTTGGGCCATTTGTTTTTTCAGGGCTAGTAATTCATTTGCTAGCTTTTGCATAATAGGATTAGTGGTGCATGTAGAGAAATTTTAGAAGATGAATAAGATTTATTTCTGTTAGAATCTCTTCTTATCTTTCCTGCCAAGATAAGATCATCTTCAACCTCAATGGCCAAAATCTAAGTTGCAGTAAGATATATGTGGCCAGCCCACCTCAACAGGAAACTCACTTCAGGAAGCTAGGAATTGCTGAAGAAGCATTTAAGATTTTCAGGTGTCAGCTGAGCAATGGTAGGAATCATGTTCTTTAGCTTGTTGAATTTAGCAATGAAGTCTCACATGGGTTCATGAGGCTTATTATTCATTTGCGTAAGCTGAGCTAACAGGGCATGTGCATCTTTTTCAAGTTTGAATCTAGCCTTAGACTTAGCCTTTAGAGTGTTCTAGTTAGTCACTGTTTGTGCTTGTAAATGATAAAACTAGTCTACTACAGTGCCTTGTAACATTTTCACAAATAGTCTGACTATTATGTCTTCATATTCAATGCCCATTACACCACAGGATATGCATAAGGCTAAAATATGTTCATCAAGATGAACTTTCCCATCACCATAGAATTAGGGAAAATTCTTCCTTGAACTACGGGGTAGCTCATCTAAAGGTGGGGTTAGATTCAGAGGACCAAAAGTATTACCCCAAGGGCCTTGTGCTACAATGATATGACTGTTGAAAGGAGGGATAAAAAATCTCTGTGGGATATGTATAGAAAAAGCTCTACTAGCAAAGGAAAGAGAAGCTTTTCCTGGTATTGGCGACCTGATGTTTGTAGGAGAAAAACTCTTGGTTCACTGAAGGTGAGATGGTGGAGGAAAAAGTTCAAAATTACTCAGCTGCACCAAATCAAATACAGGTTCAAAAATACCTTGAGCTCTCTGGCTTCATGTATACGGTGGATCAACCAAAGTGTGAAATGGAAATGAAAAAGAACTAGAACTGCTTCAATTTGAAGCTTAAGGCTTCAAATTGTGCATTCTTCCCCAACAGAGTCACCAAAAACTGTTGGGTGAATATTTTGACATCAACTGACTGATGGAAAAATGGGTACATCAACCAAAAAACAAGGAGATTTATACGACAAAATGGGTGTGGTTACCATAGCTAGAATGAGACAAATCTCTCCTCTCAGCAAGGGGAGGTTCCCTATAACTATAACTATAACTATATATATATATATATATATATATATATATATATATATATATATATATATATATAAGCTGAAAATAGACATAGAGGTGAAATCATACCATCCATCTCTCTTTTTTTAGAGATGATGTGCACAAAATAGAGGATAATTCTTGTGTAATTACTGAAGGCACTTCTTTTCTTTCAGCAATGATGTTCAACAAACAACATGAATCCTTTTTGGGTAGTAACTAGATCCACAAGAAACCCATGAAATCACAAAGTCTTTTCTTCTTTCAAAAATGATGTTCAACAAACAATAGGAATCCTTTTTGGGTAGTAACTGGATCCACAAGAAACCCATGAAATCACAAAGTCTTTCATTGTTTCTCCTACTGATTAGGACAAAGACACCGTAGAATGAAGTGTATCCCAAAGTCTCCAACGCATACTATAATAGAGTGAAAGATTATGAAGGATAAGGAAAGCTCAAAGTCTTTCCAGTATCCATTACATAAAACATAGACTGAAAACAATTATGGTAGCACAAAGTCTCCCATAGTTGGCTTCAGGACATCTTCCAGCTTATTTCCACTTGTTTTGCTTATTTAATTCAATGGACAAGACTGTATTTAGAAAAAAGATATAAGAATGATTTCCTAGATAACATAAGCTATTTCAACACAAACTCTAAAAGGTCACTTACTTTCTCATTCACTTAACAAAATATGATTAACAGTCTGAGCTCAAAGTCTTAGGAATGCCTTTAAATTTGGATAGAGCTTCAATTCTAATAATAGAGAGATCTCCTTTCTACAAAATGAGAGATTCCAATATATAGCACCCTAAGAAAGACTTGGGTGCTTGTTTTCATGAAATGGCCCATACTGTATTAAATATTTTGTGAAAGGGCCATGCTAGAACAAGTTATCAGCCTTAACTTTGGCATTCTAAATAATTTCAAATGTCTTCTCCTAAGCATGGGTTTTTTGGTCTTCTTTATGATGCTTACACCCCTATCCATTCACCTTTACTTAATGAAGAAAAATAGGCTGCACCATTGAATGTTTGTGTTCTTTAAGGTCCACCTAGTGGACTTTTCTACCTACTAGAATAACTCTTCTATAGATATTTATCAATTTTTTGTAGTTGTTCCCTCTTTCCTTGCCACATTTTGTCTCTTCTTGGTGATCTAAGCTCTCAGGGCTATCTTCTTGCTTTCAGCTGGTGCCTTCAGCTCCTTTCTTGGCTAGTCATTGAGTTTTTTCTCAGGTCTTTTAAAAATCAATGATTATTCCATTAACCTAAATTTGATGTCCATGAGGACATCATCAGTCACTTGAACCTCTTTGAAACTTGAACTCTTTTGGTTCAATGGTTCAACGGTTCAATGATTCAATGTTTTGTAAAGGGCCGCGTTCACTTAGTTTTCTTTTGTGTGCTCAAAGCATCGTTGAACCAATTTTTTGAACCATTTGGTTGAACCTTTTTCTGGAATCTTTCGCTTCATCCATTTGTTCAAAGATTTTGCTTGAACTTTGAACTTTTGAACCTTTGAACTCGTTGAACCTTTGAACCTTTTGTAGGTGGGGTTCAACGGTTCATTCTAACTCTTTGGATCCTTTTATTCTTTAAGTCCATTGAGCTAATTGAACTCATTAAACCTTTGAACCTTTTGAAGTTCAAGGTTCAATAGTTCAATGATTCATTCTAACTCTTTGAATCCTTTTATTCTTTAAGTTCGTCAAAGTTGTTGAACCTTTGAACTCTTTGAACCTTTGAACCTTGCAGAGGTGGGGTTCAATGGTTCAATGGTTCATTCTAATTCTTTGAAACCTGCTGTTGAGTCTTTTGATTGAAACTCAGTGTTGAACCATCCTCAAAACACTTAGGAAATGCCTTAAGTGTTTTGAACTTCCCTTTGTGAAAGCCTGCCTGTTGAACTTGCGATTTCCTTAGCTGAAAAGGCTTGAGTGTTTGAAAAACTTAACTGCTCAGAACATTTTTTGATAAAGAAAAAGAGCATTTTGGCCTTCAAGATGAAAATGATCAGCATGTTGTCCATAAAAACAAGTGATGGATTTTGGGAACAACAAAAGGTGCACCAAGCAACTATGTTTTAGAGAAATTATAGATTACCTGATCAAATGGAAGAATCTGCCATGTGAATATGCCACTTGGGAGGATGAAGGATTTGTGTGGTAGCATCCAAAGTTGCCACAATGTTGAGGACAATGTTGTTTTGAAGGGGAAGGGCTTGTTACGCCCTTAACCAATGGTGTGTCTAGGGATATGTGTGGTTGACTTATGGCTTACATACCTTTTTTATTTACTTGTTACATTTCTCTATGTTCTTAGATAGGTCACCCTATGGAATCACCTTGGATAAGTAGAATATATATAGGAGGTAGTGGTTAGTATTTAATCATGATGTTAAGTATTATGCTTTAGTGCATTTTATAGAGGTTTCCCCCTCGAAGTGGTTTTGCTATATTATCTAGCATTCTATTCTATTGTCAGTTATCATTGTGTAATCTCTCATATTTTCTTATTCTATGCAATATAAAATCATTCTATGTGAATATTTTAGTAATTTCATTACAAAGTTGAGATGGGAACAAACCATGGATGAAGAGCATAGATCTCTCATAGAGAACCAAACATGGGATTTAGTTAGGCTATCCAAGGGCAATAGTGCATTGCCAAACAAGTGGATCTTCAGGATAAAAAAAGAGGATGAAGGGAGAAAAAGGTATAAGGCTAGGATGGTGGTCAAGGGTTTTGCACAACAATTAGGTATGGATTTTGATGAGATTTTCTCTCTTGTTGTAAAAATGACTTCTATTAGGACTATTATTGGTTTAGTTGCAGTTGAGGATTTGCACTTAGAATAGTTAGATGTAAAGACTACTTTTCTTCATGGTGATTTGGATGAAGAGTTGTATATGAAGCATCGACAACGATATGAGGTCAAAGTGAAGGAGAACTATGTATGTAGACTAAAGAAGAGCTTGTATGGTCTGAAACAAGATCCACAATGATGGTATAAGAAATTTGATTGTTTTATGTTGGAACAAGAATATCAAAGGTGTGATTATGACCATTGCATGTATATCAAACATTTTGATGATGATTATTTTATTATATTATGCTTGTATGTTGATGACATGTTACTTGTAGGAAAGAACATACAACATATTCATATGCTCAAGAAACAACTTAGTGACTCCTTTTCTATGAAAGATTTGGGTGCTTCAAAACAAATCTTTGGTATGATAATTTCCCATGATAGGAAGGAAAGGAAGCTCGTTTTATCCCAATCAGAGTATGTGAAGAAAGTCTTGGAAAGACTTAGCATATTGGATGCTAAATCTATTGGTACCCCTTTGGTAGGTCATTTTAGATTATCAAAGGAGCAGTGTCTTAAGAAAGAAGCTAAAAAGCTTAGGATGTCCAAGGTACCTTACTCATCGATAGTTGGTAGCTTGATGTATGTCATGGTTTGTACTAGGTCGAATATTGCCCAAGTAGTGGGAGTTGTGAGCAGGTATATGAGTGATCTAGATTATAAGCATTGGTAGGTAGTGAAATGGATTCTTTGGTATTTGAGAGGAACCATTGATTTTGCATTATGTTATGGTTGATCAAATACCATTTTGTGTGGTTATGTAGACTCAAATATGGTAGAGGATGACATGTTATATATTTATTGTTGGAGATACAACAATTAGTTGGATTTCTAGGATACAAAAGGTTGTGTCTTTGTCAACCATAGAGGTAGAGTATGTTGCTACCATGGAGGCTAGCAAGGAGATGATTTGGTTACAGGAGTTGTTTCAAGAGTTGGGGCATGAGGAAGAAGTTGGGAGACTACACAGTGATAGTCAAAGTGCTATTCATTTGACAAAAAACTCTACTTTCCACTTGAGGATGAAACACATTTAGTTACATTATCACTTCATCAGGACAAATTTGGAGGAGAAATTGGTGAAGCTAAAGAAGATTCATACTATCCAGAATCCTATGGATATGATGACCAAGGTGGTCAAATTGGACAAGTTGAGACTATATTTAGATTTGGTTGGTCTTAGTGGTTATGGAGCAGTGATAGATTTTGTTTAGGAGAAACAGTCTCCAAGTGGGAGATTGTTGAGTGTAGAGTCCTTTGGGGCTATCACATGACCATAGGGAATTATTTTTGGGGCCTAGAGAGATCCAAAGATTTTGTTCATGATTGTGTGAAGCACAATCATGTGTTTAATGCCTTTGTGAAGTTGAATTAATATTAGGCACCACATGCATTAGTATGTCTGAATGAAATATAAATGAAAAAATCAAATGGACCCGTGTAAGGTATCCTTGTTGCTTAAATTCATCATGAGAAGTAAAGCATACAAAAACATGTGTTGAACTCATATAAAAAGGTCCCTAAAAGGAAGTAAGTGCTTGGTTTAAAATGCCATGACAAGCACCCTGGGGAACATGTTAGATGTGCGACAATGCCTTGTGAGTTCTAACTAAGTCATCCATGTGAATGAACCATAGAAGGCAATAAACATGAATTGATGCAAGTAGTGTGATTTTTGAACACGGCAATCACACATGCATGACGATTGGATGCATGTGCCATAAGATTGGAATTAATAATAAGAACTAGAAGTGATTCCTGAAATAGTATATTGAAATTTAAAAGTGCATCAAGTGGATGTGTTAGAGTCTTATAAAGTAGCATATAATGGAGTAGGTGTAGTGGCTGTGTATTCCATAGTCATAATTTATTGTAGAAACTATAAGAAAAATCTTAAAATAATGTGATGAGGACATCTTTATCAAAAATTTGTGAAAGAAATAGATTAGTTTGTTTCTTGAATGATAAATTATTTTAAATAAAAATAAGCATATATTTTTCTAACTATAAATTATTATTTTCCTATATAAATATAATGAGATTATTACATAAACCACTATAATAATCAAGGTGACCCAATGCCATGTACAAAATCCAAAATCTAAAATGATTAAAAACACACACAATAACATTCAAAACCCCAAAATGCTTATAAATGTGTAACTTTAGTCAATTTCTCATGAGTACAAAATCATCAAAAATAGGAAAAAAAACTATGTTTCTATATACTTGATGAATTGAATTTGATTACAAATTCGGAGAGTGCTTGAAAAATCACCAGCGTTAGAAAATGTTTGCTCAAATCTAATTTGCAAGTAAAAAGTTATAGATGTGTGAAAATGCATACCAAATGGGGCTAAGAATTCATGCGAGCCTTTACAATGAATTTTGTATGGTTTTGAGAAAGAATGATCTTATATTCACAATTTTCTTTAAAAAAAAAAATCATACATTTAAAAAAAAAAAGAAGGCGACTACATGGAGATCTAATGCACCATTTTCAAGATAATAAAATCTCCTTAAAGAGAAACATGATAATGTTAAATGAGTGTGAACCACAGGGTGGGTTCTTTATAGAGGAGATATATTTGTGGAGTCCAAGTTTAAATATTTATAAAAAACCTTAAAAGGCGCTCTCTCTTCTTCTTCTTCTTCTTTTTTTTTTTTTCGAAATTAGTTAATTTAAAAAATAAAAATGAAAAAATGGTAAAATAATCTCGTCTTTTTATATGCTTGAGAAAAAAAATTTCATATAAAAAATATTTCAAAGTTTGAAAACTTCTTTTTAAAATGTATTGAAAATATTGCAGAGCTCTGAATTAATTATGCAACTTTATATTTGAAAAAAAATCTAAAACAATTATGTAAATATGTATTAAAAAAATGGAAATACTTATTTTTGTGTAAAAATATTTTTTTTCCTCAAAAAATCCTACAATTATGGAGTGCAAATATTTTGTAAGTTATAAAAAATAAATTGTGGCTCTTAAAACTTTAGATTGTTTTTTAAAGTTTTTGACAAAAGTTATAATTTTGTAAAAAAATATTTATAATTCTTAATAATTTAAAAATATATATATATATATATATATATATATATATATATATATATATATATATAAAATTAAATTTGATATCAAAATTAAAAACCAAATATTTTTCTTAAAACTCACATCTTAAAATTAATTTTCCTTATATTTTTAAACTTTAAATAAATTATTAAAAATTATATAAAACTCTTAAAACTTAAAAAATGTAAATTTCAACCTTACTTAAAAACAAATGCTAAAATTTTAATTTGATACAAAGTAAAAATAATCTAAAACTTCAACTTTATTCACATTTTGTTAAATTCTTTTTTACAATTATTTTAAAGGAAAAATATATATAAAAAACAATAAAGACTATATGAAATAAGTACATGAATATACTGTACAAAGTTTTCCCTCTCATGCTCAACCAACACAATCTCCTACCCTCACAAATAAGAAGACAACAACTAATGGATTTTTCAAACTCTTCTCATGTAAATTTCCCTAAATCTTGTATATGAGGAGTATTATTAGAAAAGGTAAAAGGTATCCATCCATTTTTATGATTCGAAGAGGGAATGATGAATTCTATTAGTTAAAGAGAGTAATGCATTCTTATTTGTCAAAATAACTGGGCATTTTGATTAGCCCTTGAATGGTGTTTTTGTTTTTTGTTTTTTTTAAATTTAAAAATAATTAAAAAAAATAACAATTCTATATTATATTAACTTACATAAAATGAAACTTAAATGTGATGGAAAGACTACACAAATAATGCCTTGTTACATCTACAATAATGAAATAAAAATAATAGGGCCTTAGGTAACATGGAAAAACTCATATAAATTTAAAAACTGAATATAATATATCTTTTAATTAAACAAAATCAAACAAGTGTTCGAATCTCTAAAATCTAATTTATTTATGAGGTTTGATTGATTACAAATGTCTTTTAATAAATTCAAATAAAATGTTTTAAAATATTATTAAAATAACCTAGCCTTTTATTTTATCAAACTGAGAATTGAAAGCATATGATCATGGTATTCATTATAATTTATAATGAAAGCTCTAATAACATTCCTTGTATGCTCGAATAAAATCATAAATTAAATAATATTTTTATAAATGTAGATATTAAAATATGATTATATATGATAAATTAGTCTTATACACTTTAAAAATATCACTTATGGATCAAACTTTTAGTTCATAATTTTCTTGATGCTAAAAGGTTCACATTTGCCATCTCACTATGCCTAAATGTTTATCCTATAGTCTGACCATGATATTCTAATTACCTAGATTACATGCAACACACAATCTACATAAAACCTGATTTATAACATATTCTGGTAGTTATAGATTTTCAACAACTTTATATCCTTCTTAACACTACCATCCAAACTAGGACACTAGCATCAACAATAGTGTCTCAAAGTTGACACTAGTGTCCAAACCTTACAAATGATCAAATTCACAAATCTTTTGACATGTATGGGTCAAATTATTTGTCTTAATTAACCTTTATGTGAGATAATTTCAAAAGATTTTTTATAATTACAATAAAAATACCATTTATTATAATGAAGTACAATCAAGCACACATCTATCTTATATCAAGCAAAAACACCCCTCAAGTTTAAAAAGCTTCCATATTCTTCCCTATTCCAAATCAATCATAGGAATAGTCTTATTGTAGGCCTAAAGCATTCAAACAGTAGTCTATGCATAATATTTTTCAAGCTACAAGATAGAACAATACATGCACTCACATATAACATATTGCACAATTATTCACACACAAGCCTACATAAGGGAGAGAAATACATCGATTTGAGGCTATGTTTAGTATTGGCTATGTAGGCAACACTCATTGATAGAGGGGTAGTTGAGGTTAGCTCGACTTCACTTGAGCCCACTAAGCCCTAGCTTGTAAGGTGACATGCCCTAATCAGAGGACCTAGGGTCTTGAGATAAATATCAATATTTAAAATATATGCATGTAAACACATAAATTAACATTTAAGCTAAAATTATGCACTTATGACCCCTCTCTTAAACACTAAGCTCTAGACCTATCTCAGGGCCATTTTTGATCACTTTAGACCACCTTGCACACTCTTATAAGCTGATAAATGACCCTTGAATGTACTCATACCTAGTGTTATCAACTTAAGACATCTTTTAGTTCTTGCCTAACCTTTAAAATAATGAAATAACCCATTAGACAAGAGCATCCTAGGGAATTATAATGCACCGCTCTAGCATCCTTTCCCCATCTCATGTCTTTCTACTAAATAACATCTAATTTACAAAATTAAAGCTATAAGAAGGTTGGCATGTGTTCCTAACGAGCTCCATTGTCACATCCAATTTTAATCTATAAATAATTAATCATTAATTAGTGGATTATGTAGTGATCATTAACATATCTAATATTTACTTTTTAGTCAAAGTGTTTTGCTATCTATTGTGACAGTGCTTTATTGATCAATACTTGTATTGATAGCTATTGCTTATGGTTATTATTTTATGTGAACAGGTGGTCTAATTTTATGTGTAAATATTATTACTCAACAACTTATTTATTATTATTTTCTAATTATACTATGATGTAGACTAACTACCTTTTTATGTTTACCAAGGTGAATGCAAGATTAGTCTACCCTCTAGACTAATACTAAGGGAGAGTATCATCGGATAGGGTAGAGCAAATGATTATATTAAGGGTAAAGAGAGGGATATGCAACCCTACACACCACAATAAAAATTACATTGATTTTTTCTCTTACTGTTTTGTTATGTTATGTTGTTTCTCACTACCTAAATCCAGTTTATTTGTTTGCTTGATCATGTTGAATTTAAATATCTTGTGTTTATTTGGTTACACTATACCTATAGTTATAACTTACATTTGATTATATGACCATGTTGGTATTTTGTTTAGTGGTGGCCTATTTTGGTAATATATTCATAGTGCATTCTATGGGATGTTAATGCAACCTTAATGTTGAATAAACTTGTTTGGTGATTAAAATATTTACCACCTAGGGGGAAACAAAAGGGTTAAAAGGGGGTAAAACAACACCTAAAATAAATATTTTTAATAGTCAAGATATAAATGACAAAAGTGTTAATGTTTGAATAAATCTAATAAAAATGAATTCAAAACCCTAAATTTAATCAAGGTTATCACTAAGCATGAAAATAAATTAGGGGGAATTTAATTGTTAAATTATAACCCATATATCTATATTTTGGCATTAATTGATGGAGTATAATGTACTCACTGAGTGGGTGTGTGTGATTATGACTAATCTATGTGATCTAAAAATTATAAAGAAATCTTTGGCCAAAGTAATGTTTATAGTTGAACATTGTCATTTCACTTGTTTGTCTTAGTTTACATGTTTTGCATGATATCATGTGAGAGGAACCTGTTTCTAATTTCTATCTATTTTTTTGCATGTATTAGTAGAATTAAAACACATGGGTCCTTGTTGACTTATTGATACTTACACTATTATCATCTTCCCATCTATGAAGGGAGGGTCGTTCCCTATTTGGAAGATTATGTAGTAGATCTAAGGTCTGCGGTTGGTGTGGAAAAACACTCCAATGATGTTTTCCCTTCCCAGTAGTTGTCAACCAATAAAGAATCACATTCATGGTTTAATACTAATTAAATGAGCTTATTTGATGCTCATATGTATATGTTCCATGGAACATTATACTATTTGTATTTTGATTTTCAGTACTATCAATGTGTAAATTTGGTATAACTATCATGGAATATTAATTACAATAGTGGGCTATCTTTTTAAAGTCAATATGGAATTCTAATTTCTTTATTTGGTTGTAAAATTGTTCCAAACTCTTATTATTATTTTACATATATGGATGTACTTATCTTATAAGTTGAAACATGATTTATATCTATATTTAGGATATTTCTATCAGTTTTCCATATTGTTATATAGCTATTTAGTATCTAAATGGATCAAAGTAATAAACATTAGGTTAATAGTAACTAAATAAATTATTTACTTGATACATTTAGTTAATAAATAATAACATATTAATTAATAATGTAATGAGTTTAAAAACAAAATTTAGTTAACTCTAATTTAACCTAGTTGGGTTCTAACACCATTCAAATAAATTTAAAAGATATGACTATATAAACACTTTTTAAACCATTTTACCTGGGAGGGGATTTCACATCAAAAAACACTATAATCATAATTGCACATTAAGAGAAAAGTACTTATTTCTCCATAATTTTAATTACATACAACTCTAGTAGCCCAGATCTCAAGTTTGAATACATTATATAGGTCACAAGTCATGGTTAAGGTACTTAATCACATAAGTATTGCACCAATATCTAACATATTTCACTAGTTATTCACACACAATTGTATCATGGGATAACTACATGAAGTTAGATCCCTCTTCAAACTATTGGTATATAGGTAGTGCTCAATAAATGGGGTGTTAAATTCTCAACAAAATTCAACCATTGACCCATTTTCCCCATAAATTTGCATTGGTCTTCACATGTTAAGGAGCTAGGGTTTTGATTGAAAATAAATCACATAGTGGTCTTTGAAAGTGATCACAATTTATTACACTAGATATGTGTTTATAGACAAAGGCATAAATAACCTAAAAACCTTGATTCCCTCACTGTAAGTGGATAAGAGCACCTCAGGTTGGATATGAGTACCACCACTCTAATGTAATCTTCCCAATGCTATTGTTTAGGCCTAAATCTAGTTCCTAATTATTGATTCCAGTCATCAGACCTCCTTGAACAATAAGTTACAACTTTTGATTCCTCCTAAAAATATAATTTCTATACAAGTCTTTATTTTATCATTACACTTTTCTATCTTTAGTATTTTTTTAGAATATAGTAGTTTCAAATCAGTAAATGTTATTATTGTTATATTAGTCCCTTGATTTTACATAATAGTGTTATTAATTAATGTTTTATATAGATCCTAAATTTTATAAAACATAGTGACAAACCTGTTTATTGTTGAATATTTCAAACCCTAACTTACCATTAGGGTTTCCTTCCATTTGTATTCCCCTAGGTCAAATTTTGAACTCTATTTTCCTAATTTCTCTACTTTACCATGATTATCATGACTAATCCTATATTTCATTTATTAGTGCAAAGTTTCTTGGTGCTACTTACCTGTTCTTTACTTATTATTTTTAAAATATTTCACATGTATGTAAGCCTATTGATTAATCATGTTAAGGAAAAAATTACATCATCTATTGGTCCACTTGCCATTGGTGAACCATTCTATAGAGATTATTATTTAATGGTTGTATTTTGGGTACCACTAATTACTACTAGAAATTAGAGAGCTCAATTGGCTCCTTTTGTTTGTCCTACACACAAAACCTCCAACTATATTTGTTCATATACAACCTCTAATATTCACCCTAGGCTTATATTATATCCTATGGTCTAAGTTTTTGTTAATAGATGAATAAGGTATCCCCTTAACTATGATAGGAGGAACACATTCAAACAATTCCTCCTCATCCCCAACTGAATTTAATGGGACTAAGGGATCAAACTAGAGCATATGATATTGTTGATCAACAAAGGAACACACCAAATAAGATCTATATGTTAGATTTACTTCATAATGCTACCATTTTTAAAGATATTCTTTACCAAGCATTGAATCAAACATCTTTGCCTTGTCAGATAGAGCCTTCTTATTTTGAATACTTTGAAGGATATTGAGAATGCTATTTCTTTTGACAATGATGATTTATCATCACAGTAAACCATTGATTAAAATTTACCATTACATACAATATCAAATCAATAATACAACAATCAAATGAGTTCTAATTGATAATGGTTTGGGGCTTAATATTTTCAAACTTACATTTTTAAAAAAAATGGGTATGAAAATGGCAACCATTAAAAATATATAAGAATATCGAAAGGTTCGATGATGTGCCATACCAAGTTTTGGGTTCTATCACATTGGATATCATAATGGGGCCAAAAACCATATTTACATTGTTAGAGTTACAATCACTGAGAGAGGGAGGGTGAATTAATGATGCAAGATATTTAAAACTTCTATTATAATCCTTTCAAACTCTTAATCTATGACCACAAGAATTCATAAATCATACAAGATGTCCATAAAAAGGAATAAGTAAGATGATGCAAGATCATATACATAACACAAGATCTACGTGGGAATCCCTCTTGGGAAATAAAACTCACTCTCAAGCCTACAAACACATGGACTAATTGTCCTATAAGATGATTACAAATATGAGACCTTTAAGTGAAGCACCCAACTCAAAAGGTTCATCCATCCTTAAGTATGAATAAGCACCCACTTTTTCTAGATGTTGAGCATCGACACAACACCTTATGAAATCAACAACTCCATAACTTTGATTGTAGATCAATATGATTAGAGAAATAATGTTTAACACTTCTCTTTAAACTCATCACACACACTCAAACTTGCTAATACAATAAATGCATCCAAACACCCATTTTGGATCAATGTAGGCCTTTTTGCTCATCTTCAATCTACTCTATACTTCAATCCATTCACTGAGCACACTATCTCTAATCTCTTTCCTTCATCTTTATTTTCTACTCTCTCTATTCATTCACATTCAAGTCTAGAAACCATTGCCTTTGTCTCCACTATATATAGAGTCTTCTTGAATATCAACTTCTTGGTCAGACATAATACTTTTCTTAACCCTTAAGACATATACCATGCTAACACAAATCTCAATACCATCCTCACAGGTTAGCCATAACATCTATGGGTCACACTTAAGTAGCTACACCTTTCAATTTGGCCTTATTATCCCTTATAGGTCTCATGGAGACCTATTCACCCATTTAGCACTTCATTGAGAAAATTAAGAACATATGATCACTTTCAAATACATGGGTCCATTCCATACGACCCTTATGACATCTTCATGTGAATACATTCACCAAAATACTCTTCTGCTAAAGCACAATTTGCTCAAAAATTTTTTTGTACATAATAACACCATGAATGAATAAATAGTCAAATTTAAAGATCTATAAATTTGACTTTAAAAACATTAAAACATTATAACTAGATTATATGGATGAACCTTGAAGTCTTATACAACTATTATTTTTACACCACCATGAAATTCATCTTGGTTCAAAAGATATAGCTCAAAAACTATGCACTGGTTTTTTTTTATGAATTTGAATATTCAAATTCTAATGATAACTATTCATACACTAACCATCAAGCATTTTGTCTACATCTCATTTCTCCTGATAGATAGAAAAAATATGCACCATTTATCTCCTCATAAGTATTCTAGACTTTACCTTATAACACTCATCATTGATCTTATATTAGAGCTCCCATAATTGTGCCACTTGGTAGCCTCACATGCCTTCTGAGTACTCTATTGACATTTTGACTTAATACACACCATTAGATCATGATTGATAAGGTCATGCACTCCATTGGATCTTCATCTAATAGTCCCTAATCTTGCATCACTTTGTATTTCTACATGCTCTTATTGACTATTTGACTTCACACGTTTTATTGGATAAAACTACGTGATCACATGCTTATCATTGATCTGTCCTGACTATTTGACCCTAGACTTCAATGTAGTTAAACTTGATGGTCTCTGGCACATCATAGTATATAAGATCAGCTTTCAAGGTTTATAACTTGAGATATAAAACACCTCAAGATTCCAAATCTTCAAGGTACCTTCTTGGCATGATAGACAACATCTCCATGAAATCCCTTGACCTTAGTTGACTTTTTGAGTACCAAAATTAAATATATAAAATTTTTGGTTCAGTCATATCTGCATGATGTGCAGTGATGGTCTGGATTCTCTTAAGCTAGATGATACATGTTTATTTTTTCAAATGATCAAGTGAAATATTAGAGCATCACCAAGACATCAATGGATGCCTCACAACTTCTTCTTTGTCTTTATAGACATGCATATGTGCTTTATATTCTCCAAGCTATCAAACACAACTTCTTTGTCATTTATGCATTAGTATCTCATTATCTCTTTAATAGCAATGATGAATTAACACCAATGACCATGCTAAAAAATATTCCCCTTTGTCATTGATGGTAATCATATTTTCAAGCATATGAATCAATTACTCCCCCTTTGACATGCACTTATCTGAACTTGGACTTATCTGATCCTTGGACCTAATAGACTGCTCACAAAGCTTATAAAGCTCCCCCTAACATTATGATCCATCTTATGTCATATTTTATTTGACGTACACCAATATTAACTTGGGATTTTATGATCCTTAGACCTATCTACCTATATAACTCACAAAATCTCTTTGCTCATGCATGAAGATTCAATACCTTGTTAAAAAAAAACATGACTTGGTTTGATCAAGTCATTATATCATTCTTCTTGAATTCACAATTATAGCAGACATATTCACACTTCTATCATGACTAAATAATTTCTACATATGCTCCCTCTCATCGCATGCACATCTTATTCAAGGCACACAAGTTAACTGAGTTAGCTCCCCCTTAGCCAAATACATGTTCAAATGATATTCTTGTCTTGTAATTACTTATGCTTATCTTGACTGATCAACCTCTTAAACCAACATCCAAACTAATTTAACCTTTTCAAAGTCCTTTTTCTACAAGCTTATCTTTCAT
The DNA here is from genome assembly GCA_037957365.1 of Torreya grandis. Taxonomy (NCBI): domain Eukaryota; kingdom Viridiplantae; phylum Streptophyta; class Pinopsida; order Cupressales; family Taxaceae; genus Torreya; species Torreya grandis. The sequence continues at coordinate 646,193 of JARHVA010004418.1, forward strand.
AATCTCTTGCTTACCCTTTACCTTCAAGCTTTGTATTGATTGACACTTTGATCATTACCTAGAGCACACATACTTGATTCTACACAAAAAGATGTCTTCTAAGAAGCATAAGTAGAGACACCTACTTGTCATAGAGGGACTAAAAATCCCAAAACTTAGGAGACTCTCATAACTCCATGCTCTTACTTGACTTGTAGTCTTTCCTCATCTTCAGATTATCTTTGAATGACTTCTCAACCTTATTTTTTATTTTATCTCAGGATTATGCTTGATTTCCTTGTCCATTTGGGTAGATAAGGCTGGTTCCTTGATACTTGAACTCATTCCATATTCTATCATGGCAAATAATCCACTTTGAACTTGTTTTTCATTTACCTGCTTAGGCCTCCATTTACTATGACTCCTTCTCTTCATGATAGGATTGATAATCTTTGAAGTAGAATTCTGATCATTCTTATAGAACCTTGCTATGTGACCTCTGTCATGGCATTTGAAACAAATGAGTTTTTTTAGATTGTACATACCTTGTGATTGAGATATATGATGATTCCTTCAAGTTTCATGAACTTGATCATTTGGTCTCCTGCTGAAGATATTACAAAACTTTTTTAATATGATCAAGTCCTTGACACTTGTAGCAAAAGATGCCATTCTTTCCTTGTGAAACTATTAACTATCTTGAGTGATGATGTTATTCATGATTGCCATTGTCTTGATAATAATTCCATGCAAATTCATTCATTGAGGATATTTTAAAATATTTTGACCTATTACCAAACTAATTTCAAGAGTAAAAATAACCATTGAAATTTACATACCTCATAACATTTAGTTGTCTGATGTAACTTATCTTCATTCTGTCAATACCTTCATTCCTTGACTAATGATTGTTCTTCAAAATATAATTGTCCTTGTTCATATTAGAATTTATCTTTTCTTGAGTTACATGCTTTTATTCATCTTTTTATCCAAGACTAGTTCTACCACTTGCATGCTTTTGGCTACTTTGAATATTGCCAAGATCATTTGAGCTCTTTTAAAACTTCATAAATGACTTCACCTTACAAGATGTCTTGTCTAACTCATCTTTTAATTACTTTTTTAAATCACATACCTTGAATACTCATGTTTTTTAAATTTCAAACTTGTAGATAGGATTTCTAATTAAAAATTGAGATGCTTGACTATATATTCATGTTCCTTGGTATCTTCATTCATTCTTGACTCAAACACACTGAATTACTCTTCAAAGTCCTTGATTTATGACACCATCTCTTTGTTCTTTTTACTCTCCATCTTCAGATCTTTAAGAGCATTCATCAATTCGTCTTTATTATCTAAATTAGTAGCTATAACTTTACTCATAGCATGATTTAGTTTTATTTTCAAAGACTCTATCCTTGATTGATACATGATACACTCTTCATCCTTACTCTTTACTTATTTATTAAGAGTACAAACCTGAGTTTCAAGCTATTATGTGATCTCATCATGTTCCTTGACTTCACTACTAAGCCTTCCTTCCAAAATTCCAATTTTTTCCTTATAGGATTTGATCAAGGAATCTTGTTTCTTGTTCTTTCCTTGTAGTATCTTCATTTCTTCCACAATATCTATATTTTTTTCTTCAATAGTGACATTCTCATCTTCTACCTCTGAGCCATCTCTACCAAATAAATATTTTCATATAGAATATTCACCTCCATCATCACTAAAAAGCATGAACAATGTCTCCATGTCCTTATTATGAAAAGAATCATCACTATTAGATGTGTTTACTTCTTCTTCTACAGATGAGTTACTATCTTCTTCATGGTAAAGGCTCTTAGTGCCTTTGTATGATTATTTCTTTCCATTTTTATTATTGAAGAACTTTATTTACTTGATAAGACCCTCAAATTTCTTGTGTAAATCCTCATGACATTCCTTTTGATCTTATTTGTGTTTAACCTTATCTCCATTTAAACATATAGTTGCAAAATGACCAACTTTACTACATGAAAAACATTTAAAAGGAAGTTTTCCTTCATACTTACTTGATCCTACATTCAATTTTCTTGCAATCATGGCTTCAAGTTGATCTTCATTAAGATAAAAATCTTCAATACTTAACTTGTTCTTCTTAGATTTTGTCTCCTTAATCACCTTGAAGGATTCTTCCTTCTTAGGAGGTCTATCCTCATCAACTCCCATCTCATAGTTAGTAAGGATGCCATGCAATTCATCCATCTTCATCTAAGTGAAATAATTATTTTCTTCTACAACATAAAAATTTAATCAAACTTGAGTGTAAGAGTCCTCAATACCTTTTGTACTATAGTAGCTTCATCATTTATCTCTACAAGACATCTGATCATGTTTACTACCTCATCAACCCTTAGAAGATAGGATTCCATAGTATATTATTCCTTTATTTTGAGACCTTCAAATTGCCTTCAGTAGGTTTTCAACTTGAACAATTTTACCTTAGAGTCTCCTTCATAGATAGTCTATAATTTGAAAAAAATTTCCTTGACAAACTTGTAATGGATCACTTTAGTGAAATCAACCTTAGATAGACCATAAATGATAGCATTCATAGCTTTTGAATTATTCTCACTCAACTTCTTGTCAGCATCACTAGTTGGAGGAGTAGTTGGTGTAGTGTAACCATCCATGATAGATTTAAAAATATCTAACCCTAAAGACATGATGTATCTCTTCATCCTTATACTCCAAAAAACATAGTTTGAGCCATTTAATAATGGTGCTTGTTTTGTAAAGAAACCTTGTATTTATGAACTTTCCATAATATATCTTGTATCACCTTTAAGTGGTTAAAATTGCAATGAAGGTCCTGCTCTGATACCAATTATTAGAGGTACAATCACTAAGAGGGGGGGGGTGGTGAATCAATGATGTAAGATATTTCAAAATTCAATTTTAATCCTTTTAAACTCTTAATCAATGACCACAAGAATTCATAAATCATACAATATGTTCATAAAAATGAATAAACAAGATGATGTAAGATCACACACATAACACAATATCTATGTGAGAAACCCTCTTTGGGAATAAAACCCACCCTCAAGCCTACAAACACATGGACTAATTGTCTTATAAGATAATTACAAACATGAGACCTTTTAGTGAAACACCCAATTCATAAGGAACACCCAACCCTAAGTATGACCAAGCACCCACTTATTCTAGATGTTGAGCACCCACACAACACCTTATGAAATTAAAAAATATAGAACTCTAATTTTAGATTAATAAGGTTTAAGAAACAATGTTTAACACCTCTCTTTCAACTCATCACACACATTCAAACTTGCTCATATAAATAATGCATCCAAACACCCCTTTTGGATCACTTTAGGCATATTCGCTCATCTTCGATCTACCTTGTACTTTAGTCCATCCACTGAGCACACTATCTATGATCTCTTTCCTTCATATCTATCTTCTATTCTCTCCATTCATTCACATTCAATTATAGAAACCATTACCTTAGTATTCACTATTTATAGAGTTGAATATCAACTTCTTGGTCAGAGATAATAATTGCCTTAACCCTTAAGACATCTATCATGATAACACAAATCTCAATACCATCCTTACAAGTCAGCCATAGCATCCATGGGTCACACTTAAGCAACTATACCTTTTAATTAGGCCTTATAGGTATCATGGAGACCTATTCACCCATTTAACACTTCATCGAGAAAATTAAGAACATAGGATCACTTTAAATTACATGAGTCCATTCCATATGACCCTTATTACATCTTCATGTGAATACATCCACAAAACACTCTTTTACTAAAGCACAATTTACTCAAAAAGAATTCTATACACAGTAACACCATGAATGAATAAATAGTCAACTTTAAATATCCATAAAATTTATTGTAAAAACATTTAGACCTTTTAACTAGATTTTTTGGATGGGTCTTGATCTTCTACAACTTTAATTTTTACACCACCATTAAATTCATCTTGGATCAAAAGATATAGCGTAAACACTACACATTGGTTTTCCCTCATGAATTTGAATAGGCTATATTACAATATTATTTTCATGTGGTCCCAAGGTGATGAACACCCTACTATTCATCATGAACACATGAACTCAGATAGAGGCTACATTTAGTAGCACATGGATACAAGAAATGGAAGCTAAATTAGATATAGCATAAAAATGCCTTAATTCAAATTTGAAAAGAGCATTGTCCACATTTTCTATGATGGTTTTGATGATAATCATAGATTATGAAGTGAGTTACCAATAAATCAATATATCCAATAATGACACATGAGGCCTCTTACACAGTCGAGAAACATGCTATTCAGAGTAATACGAAATATAAAGCTATATTTCTAGGGCATGAGTGGTATGACAATCATAATGATGATGATGATTTATTTGAGTTTGGCTAGATCCACTACCTACCACTTGATGATCTACCACTAGATCCACATTTTGATTATCCACATCCCTTGGATCCATTATTTGATTTCTAGATTGTCACATTATATTTAAATTTATATATATGCAAAAAAAAAATACAAAATACAAACTATTTCATAAAATAAAAAATCAAGACCTATTTATGCTTATATGTATTTTTTTTATACATCACTTTAGTTTTGAAAAGTATTTTAAATACATGATTTACCCAATTTTATATCATACATGCTTAACCAATGCACATGAGTGATTGCATATACATAGAACACCATTTCCAAATTTAATTGTAGGTACTTACACTGTTACACACTTAAAAACTATATTTATATAGGAGTAATGTGGATGATATAAGTGCATTGATCTAGTGTCCCTCACTCCACTATTGTCTCAGTGAACTCAAACTCTCACCACTCAATTCTAGACCACACATAGGATTCCTACATATACATTCATTATTTAGCTCACTAGGGGCATGGTGTACACATGTTTTACACTTCTTTTTCCACATTATTTTATTCACATCTTAGATATTTATATAGCATTAGATATTTCAATATTTCTCACTCAATAACATTGAGATATACTACTATTTATCTCAGTTATTTAATATACTCAAGCTACAACTTAACTCTTGTTGATTAAATTACTTAATCATGCATGCTTTTATATTGATTTTTATAGATTTGGTAATTTACGGATTCTCTATTTTCTTTGATGACATTTGAATATTTCATTACCAAGTGGATCTAATCCTTCATATTTATTATTCTATGCATGTGAGGACATTTGAATATGTCCTTATGTGTATCTTCTATTTGTGTGTGCAAACATTTAAACGCGTCGTTCCTTCTATGTGGTTCTAAGCCTTTATTGTGTGTTTTATATTTGAGCGAGTGACATTTGAACACGTCCTTTGTATGTGTTCCTTCGGCCTCCTATTGTGTGTTCTATCTATTATGCATGTACTATTTGATTTTGTGCATCATGGCCATAACACCTTGCTTACTTATTTGATCAAATTTTGATGCCTTGATGTACATCATATATCCACCTAAACCTTCTAATTTCATGATGGATATCATGAATTTATCCTTAAGTAGTTATAACCAACATTATATACTTAATTGATTAAGTATATACATGATTCATTGTCACATACATCTAGACACACTTATTTTAAATGCTTGTTTCCACATACATTTTATATTAATACTACACTCATTTTTACATATGATGATACTATGATTTTTTCAAGTTGTTAACATTAATCAAATTTAAATTTTTCATCACAATAACATACCACATAAATTTTTAGTTTGAGTTAAGTTCTTGTTCAATATTAACAACTCGCCTCAAAAGAGAGGGCATTCATAGAGGTTTGTCTTAGAAACTAGACTTCCAAATAAATCACATACAAGATTTAATAGAGATTACACTATCGATATAGTTTCAGACTCAAAAAATACACAAAAAGTCACCTTGGATAGGAATACTACATTGGATAAGAGATCACTACTCTAGTGTCCTTCTTAGTGTTGTATAAATGCCTAAAAAACATGAATTTATAGAATTTCTCAGAATCTCAGTTTACCCATAACAATACTCAATTATTTTACAATATTAGTTTCCAAAATTAATTAGTTTTGTCTCAAATTTTCTCAATTTGGGGGAAATCATGCGTGGAATGTTATTCCAAGTTAACACATAGGTTTACTCAAATTCATAATTATTTTAATCAACCTCATAATCTATATGCAATAGATGTTAGTTAGGGTCATGTGTGTGACACATTATTTCCTTATTGCTCAATTTTTACACCAGTCTTATAGATGTAATGGAAAATCCATGACATTATCCACATTGTTTATACTAGAACCATATTATAATTAGTATTTACACTAGTTCTGCACCTATTTTATACCACAATTGAACCTTATTCCATCTACAATGTTTGGTTCACTATTTGCACTAGTATTTACACCAATTTTTTCACTAGAAATATCTATTGGGATTTATACAGGGATTCTAAATTTGATTTACTACTCTAGGTATGTGATTATAGAGTCAATAACACCCTTACTTTATTAATAACACTCACCCAATGATGAGGATTGGGGCATGCATAGTTTAATCCAATCTATTCAACATCAATAAAATCTCTAAGGATACAACCCAATAGGGAAACACAATGGTTCACATATCCAATCAAGTGTATTCATTCCTTGTCACTCTCTAGTTAATTATATTTAAATTTTTTGATATTCATCTTAGTTAAATAATAATACTACATATGTTTCATTATAAATTTTTGCATGAAGTACAGTTCAATGTTGTGACCTACATTCAAGACTCCTCTTCATAGGTAAGTTTAGGTACACACTCTTTTTTATTTTACTCTAGTAATTTTAATTTATTGAATTAATAAAATAAAATATGGGAAATGTAGACACATAAATTAAAATTTAAGCTAAAACTACGCACCTGTGACCACTCTCTTACACACTTAGCTCTAGATCTACCTCAGGGTGCTTTTTGATCACTTTCAACCACCTTGCACACTCTTCTAAGAAGATAAACAACCCTTGAATGTAATATTCCCTATTTTTATCAACCTTAGAAAATTTTTAGTCCCTTCCTAACCCTCAACATGATGAAATCACCCATTGGACAAGATCACCCCATGGTACTATAACACACCACTCTAGTGTCCTTGCCCCCTTTCCTATTTTCCCACTAAATAATGACAATTTTATAAAACCAAAAGCTATAGGAAGGTCAACCTATGCCCATAATGAGCCCCATTGAAATATATTTAAAATATATGACTATATAAACACTTTTCAAACCATTTTTCAATGGAGGGGATTCTACATCCAAAAACACCATAATCATAATTACATATAGAGAGCAAAATACCTATTTCTCCCAATTATAATTACATAAAGCCCTAGTATCCCAGAGCTTAAGTCTGAATATATTATACATGTCAAATTTCATGGTTAAGGCACTTTATCATATCAATATTACATCAATATCTAACATATTACAAAAGTTATTCACACATCATTGTAGCATGGGATAACTACATGAAGTTTGATCCCTCTTAAAAGTATTAGTATGTAGGCAATGCTCATCACATGGGGTGTTGATGTCTCACCCAACTTCAACTAATGACCCATTTCCCCCCATAAATTTTCATTAGTATTCACATGTCAAGGAGATAGGGTTTTGAATGAAATTTAGTCACATAGTGGTATTTGCAAGTGATCATAAATTCACACACCAAATATAAGCTCTACAAATAAAGGTATAAAGAACCTAGAAACCATGATTCTCTCACTATAAGTGGATAGTAGCATCCCAGGTTGGATAAGAGTGCCACCCCTTTAGTGTCCTCTTCTTAGCAATGTTATTTAGGCTGAAATCCAATTATTGAGTCTTGATTCTAGTTATCATACCTCTTCACATAGCAAGTTCTAGATTTTGATTCCTCCTGTAGATACAATTTCTAGCTAAGCCTTTGTTTTTTCATTACACTTTACTATATTTAGTAATTTTTTAGAACACATTAGTTCTAAATCAGTGAATTCTATCATTTTTTATATTATTCTCTTGATTTTGCATAGTAGTGTTGTCACTTAGGGTTTTTTATAAATCCCAAATTGATAAAATAATACACAATATTGGGGCTAAAAGCATTAGTGAACAACCATTGGCATATATGATACAAATATTAGGGCTACTAGATATAACTATAAATCATTGCTTCCATTATACCTCCCCTCAAACACACCATTAATTCCTTTATCTAGTGGGGACATGGGATATCTCTTCAAGCCATTTTTCCTTGAAAATTAAAAAAAATATTGTTACATCTTCCATTGGAAAAATCAATGTTTCAACTCAATTACTAGTTTCAGTGCTTACAACAACACAAAATATGTTTGCATCCCCTTTGATGACTTCCAAAATATCAAATATTAATCTCAATGGGTCTAATGTGAAAACTCTTCTCCAAGTTATCCAAACTTTGGAAGTTAAGGTTATAAATATTGAGCAAAATGATTTAATGTCTACTCATGCTACTGATTTAAAATATGTATTACATAATCCTATTTCACTTGAGATATATTTACAACCTTTGCCAACCAGTTTTGTAGCACCCAAGTTAACTCTTTATGGTGGAAAGGGTGATCGTAAGCAATAATTCAAATCTTTTGATGCAATATGTATTGATTTTGCTTCTAATGAAAAACTTTTGACTAATTTATTTCCAAGATGCCTAAAGGACTATGCTTTGATATGGTTTTATGATATATTGGTATGATCAATGAAAGCATTCAAACCTCTAGCCAATCAATTTATAACACATTTCTCTATCAACATTAATAAAAATATGTCATATGCAAAAATTTCAAAAATCAAGTAGGGAACCAATGAGCCCATCAATGAATATGTTTTGAGGTACAATTTAATGTTGGACAAAATAACAAGTCCAATGGAAAATAAAGAGATTTAATATATATTCAAACAAAGTTTGCTTTCTCCAGTACATAAGTCTATTGTTTTCAATAAGTTTAAATCTTTTGATGAGTTATGCAATATCATCTGGGATTGATAAATGAAACTTATGGAATTGAAAAAGCTTAAGTATGTATCAAACACACCAAATACATCAAATATCAAGTTTCATATCAAACCAAAATATAAGGTAAAAACTTTAGAGGCTAAAAATGAAGAAATAATAATGTTGAATAAGGTGTCAAAACCAACTAATTATCTCATCTCATCTAATTCTTGTAAGAGTCAATTTACACAATTACCTGAGTCTTCAACTTCATTCCTTAAGAAGCCCGTGAAGTCTCATTTCATATCTCTCCATCCTCCTTTAGAAGTGGATATGATTCAACCTATGCCAAAAATATATGATGAAATACTTATTTATAACTATCATCAAATTTTTGGGAATTTTACAAACATATGTTACAAGTTAAAGCTCAAGATATAGGACCTAATTTATAGTGAAAAGATCACATTTGATGATTTTACAAAGGATTCAATATCACAATATGGTGACCATCAAAACTAGAAGATATTCAACAATATATTACAAGATCATTCTAAGAAATCACCCAAAGTGCAAATGGAAAGTAATGCACACCATAATCTATAACATTATGGGCACCCATTATATATAATTATTATCATAATTACATGTGAGATACCTCTAATGGTTTAGAGACATTATTTTACATTTGATGACACTAAAATTATAGATGATGACTTAGATCATCACTCATTATTTATTAGAGCACATATTGATTATCAACTTATATGCACTATTATGGTTGATAATGGTTCTAGTGAGATTATATGTAATATTAGATTAATCACACAATTTGTATATACACATGATTATTTACACCCTTTGACCATGATGGTCAAATCATTTTATGGGAATTACAATAAGTTTTTGGAGAGACTAATTAACCTTTAAATGTTGGTCCAACATATGTGACCATAAATTTTTTAGTTCTACCACATATGGGAGTCTTTGATATGTTATTTTGATGACCTTGGATTCATAATCTCCATGAAATACCATCCATAGTAAATATATGTCTCAAGTATATTCATGGAAAAATAGTAATCATAGCTTCAAGGGTCCAATATGAACATCTGATATGACAAGAGAAGTTTATTCCAAAATAACTAATTATAGAATTTATTAAGGTTAATAATGATTGAAAGGGTAAGCAAAAGGTAATCCCATTTCCTAAGTGACTAATAATTGATAAGTTGTTATAACAAAGATATATAGTGGACTCTAAAAAGTCATCATCTATATCTATATGGCCCACCTAGTTTTTGAGAGTAGATTAACATGTTTCAGAGAGGGCACAAAGACCAAAAATTATAGTTACACTAAAAAAAATAAATCACTAAGAAATGGGTTCACAAACCAATATAACTTATACTACTTCATGGCCATAGAGTCCTATCAGGCATATGCAGAGTATTACAAATTCTTCAATTCTAGATTTGGCACATGTTTGCGATCCTTAACATGATCCTTAACATGAATTATTTGTTGTACCCCATCCTGAGGCTATAAAACTCTATGATCATCCCTTAGATGGGATTATCAACTAGAATTTTCATTCAAAAAAAAAAAAAAAAATTCAAGTAAATACAAAAATATTCAAATAAAAAAAAATACAAAAATACCTAACATTTACATGTTATTAGCTTTTGCATATGTTGTTTACTTTATGTTAGTATATATCATATCATTTCCTTTCTATCCATACATATGTTTCATAGGTACTTGAGTATGATACATGCATACTTTATATCCATAATACATGAACATACAAATGTTAGAACTTTACTCCACTTGTGCTACATATTCTTTTGGGGGAATATGTTTATATTGATAACAATTGATACATGTGCTATTGTTTTATGATCACTTTTAATTATCATGTTGATATTATATACTAACGATTACACATACCTATACTCATGCTTACATATTACACAATGTTCTAGATATGCTATGCTAAAATACTATTTTCTAACACATGTATTGCATGGACTAATATGACATGTTTATGCTAGTTGCTTATATTTCACTTATTCATCTTATCACATGGCTTATTTGAGTGCACTTATTTTTTCTACCTTGTATTGACTATGTGACATTTGAATGTGTTCCTTATTTCTTATCTAGAATGCCATTGAGTGTTGTTTATTTGGTGTGTATAAATTTGAACATGCCCCTTGTTTGTGGTCTCATTAGACACCTTTTATGCAACATTAAGTGATCTTGTCTATGATTGATCATTTTTTGAGCTTGAAATTATTACTTCTAGACATTTACATGATCCATATCATGCATCTTAGGTATTATTATGATTGGATACTTTAAGTTTCATTGTTACATATACTTAGACATGATACCATTATATGATTCATTACTACATGATTGATACATATATGACATGGTTATCTTATCCTTTTGAGATAAGGTGACTACCAAGTTTCATTCCCCTCACTTTAAAAGGGGGGAATATAAGTGGGGGCATGCCATAAAGACATGATTACATGTACACATAGTTGGTAGAATTGGTAGAATTTGATATAGTTTACATGATTCATATATACACTTGGGTCATAATCTTATGCATTTAACACCAATTTTACATATTTTAGACATATATTATACACAATTCATAGATCAATAATTTCATTTTGATAAATAATTTAGATTAAGGCATTAGAGGTACATATTCCATGAAAATTCACCAAATCACACATATATATTTAGATTATATACACATTTATGAATCGACTTTACCAAGATGCACTTATTGAACTTTATCTATCTACAACATTTGGCTCCCTTGAATAGTGTGATTAAAACTCAGGGCCCTCAATGGTCTTTAAATTACTTCCCTTTTTTAATTTGAGATGGTTATGCCATTTGACTTGGGTGAGATTGGCTAGAATGGATTAATTATGTATACATTTGAGTTGTGCGATTTAGATTCAAAGATTTTGATGACCTTGGAATAAATCATCCTTACACCAGATTGGGGACATGATCACCCTCCAATTATCCTCTTCACACCTCCAATATTTATTTTTTAACCTCTCTCTCTAATGATTCAACAAAGAATCATCATTACTAAAGTAAAATACCAAGGGGAAACTTGGTTGCATCGATAAACATGTGTACTCTTTCCTTTTTCTCTTTTATTTCAAATATTTCAATTATTTAATTTTAATATTATTTACACTAATTACACTATAACATGATCTTGGTTCTAGATAATATACCAAAAATTCAAATAGGGCTCAAGTCAAATAAAGGTGTGTTGTACACACCAAAGTACACATTTATTTTCTTTACACTAGTAATTTTATCTGTATACATTACTAGATTAAAGGGGGGGTGTATACACATAATAATTTCAAACTTTTATCAGTTATTAACATTATTTATCTTAAAAGAACCCATCAAGTCTCAATCTCTCTGAGTACATGCCCTAAGGGGTGCACTGAGAAAGGAGTGGGCAAACGATTAATGATTCACAAGATTGTTGTCCCTTGTGCCACTTTTTATCTACACACTTATCTCCTAAAAACCTTTCCCTAAGCTTTTTATTCTCTATTGTATACTTCTCCAGTCATTTCCTACCTTTTATCCCCCTTTTAATAACCTAAACCCCCCTTAAATTATTTATAGTCTAGGTTGATTGGGTCAACCCTGTACTCTTATGGGTAAAATTCATTTAGGATCTAGGTCAACTCTTGGTCAAGCTAGCTCATGACCTAGTGAATTTTTGTCCATAATAGTACTAGGTCGACCCTATAAGTAGAAAATTTTAGAAGGGATTAGGGTCAAATCCACCTATATATAAAAGATCATTTCACAATTATTTAGAGAAGAGAATAATAATTAAGAGCTATTATGCATCTACTTATCCACCATTATACTTGAAGAGCAAGCTTAGGGTTTCATACTGTCTTTAGAGATATGGATCTTATTTTATGGGAAAGTATTTTAGATTTATTGATAGGTTATGTAGCCTAGAGTTGATTATCCTTGTCATCCTTACATACTAAAACAAACTCTTGTGAAGCACCTTGGCCAAGGGAGAGATTAAGGCTCAACAGGTTTATCTTCAAAAGTAAGTATTCTTAACTTTTTTTCTCCTTTATAAGAGTCAATAAATATGCATTTGTAATTCTCTTCCATGTATTAAGATTTTGTATAAATTGATGTGAGTATATTTATTCTATGCATGTTTATTTTTGTTGTTTATTACCCCCACTTTGTGCCACAAGCTTTGGTGAGCACTAGATTAGACTTTATTTTACTTGTTATTAGTTTAGTGAATATGAAAACATAGGGATTAGTTAAGGTTATTACTTGATTGTGCTTGATTAGAGGCTTTAAACCCCTCCCTAGTGTTATTATTGTGATAAGAGATCCCTTAATTGTGTCTAATAGATCCACATATTGGTCATGTTATCGATTATCTAATGTATCCCCAATTGGAAGTGTATGTAGGATCTATCTTCTCTATGTTAGGATTTATTTATAGACTTGATGCATTTTTGATTACATACATTCTGGTTAACTTGATGTGAATCTAACCCTTTCAGGGTTTATTTCATGTTTTTCATTATTCTATCATTTTATTTATTGATTTTCTATATTTGCGATACTAGGTCGATAGGGCTAGTATAGTTTCTAACTTCTATGAGTAGGTTTAACACATAGTGGCATAAAAAATGACTATTCTATTTATGTAGGTCTTCATTAGATATATGTAAATGGATTGAATAGGTCAACATAGTATAGGTTTCACTTCTAGATAGGCTAGTAGATTAAACATGTCAACACAATACTCTTATTTAGCTCAAAAAAATATACTAAGTTGACCAAAATGCTATAGTCATCTTTTAGGCTTCTAGAAAACATAGTAGGTTGACCAGGATGGTATATTCATCTTCTAAGCTTCTAAAAAACATAATAGGTTGAGCATGCTAGTATAGTCATCTTCCAGGCTTCTAAAAAACATACTAGGTTGACCAAAATGGTATAGTCATCTTCACAGGTTTTTAACAAATAGGGAACTACAAAACTAGGTTGACCCAGTCGACATAATTTATAGAATTTGCAAAAAAATATTCAAGGAATTTCAACATCAATCTCATATTCCTCTACATCTTCCAATCCACTAAGGTTCCTTTCTATCTTTCTCTATCATTTATATTATTCATTATATTTCTAGTTTTCATAGTTTTCAGTCTTTAAAACTACCCTTATACAATAAACTAGGTCAACCTATTCGACCTAGTTCTATATTCTATCTTCTATTTGCAAGACTAGGTCAATACTTCTAACTTAGTTCTTAACTGACCCTTGATTTATCAATATAATAGTGACACTATCAATTTTATTTTGTAATGTCTACATATATTATCATCTAAACTGACACTATACTATGTTTTAAAGTCGGAAGTAACATCTATATGCTAGTAATTACTTCACACTTTCACTTTCAATTATTTGCATGCTTAGAATAGATCACATAGTCTAATTAGGTAGTTTTTCAACATAATATTTAGTTTCACTATTTTATCTTTCTTGAACACACTATCAAATCATATTATCTTAAAACACATTTAAATAATTGTCTACCCAAGGCTTACCTTCTTGAATTTTATCACCAACATTTAAACACCTAAACACCTAACACCCTTATCATTATAGGATTGTGAAGTGAGGGGGTAGGCCACTATACTAAGCTAGTACCATTGCCAACATAGATCCCATTTAGACTAAATGTCTTGAAACCATCCATAGATTGTTTTCTAGTTCCTTGCTTTCAGCCAACTTCTCTATCACACTTAAAATAACACTCTAATAATCTAACAACATTTAAGATTACAAAAACTTGCATTGGCCTGCATTGGTGCAAGGTTTTGTGTTGTGTGCCTCAATTGGATCATCCTAATTGACCCAATTGATTATGTGTTTCCTTTCATTTCTTACTTTCAAAAGTACTTACATTTTTTTCTATTTTTAGTATATCATTGTTCTATTTGACATAGAACCCTACAAACTATCTATCTTCCCTATCTATAGTACTGATTCAACTTGATCAACACAATATTGTTTTTTTCCCCTTAAGATATAGTACCAAGTTGACCTTGTTGACTTTATATCCTTATCAAGTTATTTTCTATCCTAAGTTACAATACTAGGTCAATCATGTCAACTTTATATCCCTATTTTCTTAGTTTTTAGTCCTTATTTCTAGTACTAGGTCAACCCAATTGACTTCATACTCTTATCTACCCCTTTTTAATTCCTTTATTTTGTATCACCTTTGCCTTTCTTAATCTCCTTCATCATGGACTTCCTATTTGAAGACAACATTGAGTTAAATTAAATAAATATGATGAATCTTACCAACTCTCATAGGGTCTCACATAATCAAATTATGGCTCCTCTCCTAGATGAAAGTAATGTTCATATAGTAACTTGCACTACAAATTATGGGACCCCTCCTCATTCTTATTTTATTTTTAATCATCTCTTCTCACTTGAATATCAACCCAAATTAGAGTATACACCCAAAATGCTCTTCTTCATCTTTGAGTTTCCTCAACATCAAAGAAAGGATACTTCTACCATTTACCGAATCGTGATAAGTGGTTAAGATGAAGAGCCTCATTCACCTTCTCTCACATTATTTCATAAATTTGGGGATAGTAGCTTCTTTGCTTCTCAACCTCTTCCCTATATTTTGACTCCTTTTACCATGACTTTTTCTTTTTTAACTTCCTCTACCTCCATGCCTAGTATCTCCACTAACATGGCAGGTTCTACATCTAGTGGGCCTCTTACAAGACCCACTCTTCTTAGTTATTACACTACTGCATCATTTTCTACCCATGGTACTCATGTCTCTAGTACTACTTATTCTCATCCCTTTACTAGTGCTTATTTTAACACAGAAGTAAATTATGCCACTAGTGCCTCACATTCTAACAACTCTTCTCAATCTCCTACCAATAATCATAGTGGTACCCAAGCCACTAATTCCAATTTTAATGCTTTAAAAAATGTCAATAATGTAACCCAAACCCATCAAATCTTATTACAAACTCTTAATCAAATGAATGATTTTCAAGCTAACAATGCAAATCAAATCATGCAAATGAAAAATCACCTTATCCATCTTCAAACCCACCCTCAACAAAAGCCATGGGGCACACATAATCAAAATGTTCCCCCACCTCCTCTTTGGGATTCCCATTATAATCTTATCCTTCAACCTCTTCTTGTCAAAAATATAATTAAACATCTTCAAAATGAGCCTCTTACATCTCAAATTGCTAATATTGATATAGGAGGTATCACCCCTACCATTTGTTACAATGGGTCAATCAATCCTACTCTTCATCTAAATATATTTGGAAATATCTATAAAGACTTGGTCAAATCAAATACCTTTGCCGCTAACAAGCTATTAGCAAAAACTCTTATGGGATATGATTTAGATTGGTACAACCAACCTAAAACCCATTTTATTACTAGTTTGGAAGATTTAGTAAATTCTCTAGTCTAAGAGTTCCAAATTAGTGATCTTCCTAAATATACGTTGGCCCATTTAATAAATTTTAAGTAACTTGAAACTAAAACTGCCTAATCTTTCATTAAATGATGGAAGACTTTGTCTAACAAATGAAAACATAATATGGAAGATGACAACCTTTTCTATCTCTTTACCAATTCTTTTTTTCCCAAGTTATAATATTAGGTCCAGACTCTCTCTCCATGTACTTTAGAGGAGGATATTGGCCAAGATAAATGTTAATATTTCCTTATGCATCAATTTGAGCCATCCCAACCTTATTCGATTACTTGTATGTTACTCAATAATAAGAATTGTCATGTTACCAATGATGGTGTCATGGAATCTTATGATACCATTCACACTATTCAAGTTGTTATTCCTAACAAGCTTCCCCCCCAATCAATTCACTAATTCTCATTTCTCTTCAACTAATAACATCAATGTTCACAAACCTCTATCCTCAGCCAAATTACTAAAATGTCTACCAAGGTCTTTCCCATGAAAACTTGATCCCACTCTATGACATCTTGGTATGATCTCAATAAATTTTGTTATTTTCATGCTAGTTGGGGTCATTCTCATGAGACTTGTAGGCAGTTGCATAATTTGGATATGGATTTCCTTCTTGGTCCCAATTTTGATCAGACACTATGACATTACTTTCAAATATCATGAAACACAATAAATATCAAGCTTTAAATCAAGCTAATGCTAATTTGGCCATCTATTAAGATCATCTTCCAAATCACCAAGATGTCCAAGATAAGCCTACCCCTTCTACCAATAATGTTGATTATCTTATTAACCTAGCTCTTAAAGAGAATGTGGTTAATATGACTAGTATACAAAGGGTGGTTACTTTCATTGATCCTCAACCTATCTACACCCCTACATTATATCATACATTTTGTGTTATCTAAGATACTTCTCCAACTCACTTAAATGATTTTGGGCAAGATGACCTTATAACTTTTGATGAGCCAATTCTAACTCCTCCCTTGGATAACACTTCCCATACTATTTTTACCATCCTTCCATCTTATTTACCTAACAACAATGATACTCAAGATTCTACTAAAACTTATTCTAATCTATCTCAACCCACACATAGATCAAATAATTCATATCCTCAACATAATATACAAACTTGACCTTCTACTAAACCTTCTCCCTCTTATCAACATAAATTCACATGCACTTTGGCTCCTACTTTTAAGGGCTTTCTCCAACACTATGCACCTATTTACAACAATCTTATTATGGTTTATGATGAATGGGATCCCATCATAAAACTTAATAATCTCCCATACCAAATCCCATTTATAAAACTTATGAGGACCTCTCAATGTCATCGTAACCATCTTATGCATCTTTTGTTCAAAATGAACATCCCTCATCCTCCCCTAGTAGAATGCAAAGTAACCTTATCTAGGTTTGAAGATAACATATTGTAATAATCCAAAGAGATGTACATCCATTTGGATGGAATAATGGACACTTCTCTTTCCCTCAAATTCCCCATTAGTTCTATGATCCCTGATGAGAATCTACTTCACGCAGATGATCTTCCTCTTTTCATTAGCATCATATGATCCTGATCTATAGAATTATGGGCTGATACAAAAGATCTATATCTGGATAAGGCATACAGGGTGTGTTATATCAGCGGCCGTACGAATTCCGTATGAAGCTCGTAAAAATCCGTATGCATCGACAGGAAGTACAGGTATCGACATCGGCGAACAGATACTTACAAAGACCGACATCGGTCGACATACTACCGACATCGGCGGAGTAACGACTGTAGATCGACCGATGACGGCAGTATAACCGGCGTCGGTGACTGTGTGTTTTACACGGCAGGCTGAGACGAACCAGATTCAGAATTCTTTTCCAGTTTACGAAATATTCAGGCTATTCAGGCCATACTTTCGATAATTTTTTGTATACTTGATAGAGGATCTCTATTGTAAGCTTATGAGCAAATAAATAAGAAATTATACTATGATTTATTCATCTATTTGAAGATATTTTGCAAAAATTCAGATAAGCAATTTGGAGTTTTGTTTTGATATTCGAAGGGATATTACAGTAGCATGCCTTGATTGATGAGGGTTATGATACTTGTGTTACCTCTCTCAATTTTATCAAAAACCTTGGATATTTCAAATACAATCTTAAATCCAGATGCAACATATGTCAAGACTATAATTGAAGGAAAATGCCTCTTTTAGGTTGTGTGTGGCTCCCCATTACCATCCCACCTGTCATCATTCATGTGAAGGTGATGACATTTAATTTTTCCTTATAGTACAATATTTTTATTGGAAGGTCTTAGACTCATCATATTAGAGTAATTTCCTCTTTCACTTACCAATGCATTAAATTTATTCATAATGGAGCCATATATAGGATTTAGGGTGACACTATAAGGAAAAATTAAATATCAATTATAAGACTAGGGTGTATTCAAGATTCCTACCCTTAAACCCTTTCCAAGCATTCCATTCCATGAATCTTAATGATTTAACTTTCCCATCAATTCCACTCAAGTTTACAATGGTCATCCTAAACTTATTGGGAATATTCCCCCCTAACTTCCTAGATTATGATGATGATGAGCTTGATGAGATCAATCTCAAGATTAAAAATTATGATCTCTCACCTCATCTCATCTCTTAGATTCCCACTTCTTTATAACCTCATTCTCATCAACCACCTTATGATGACATCGCCATTGTCTTAACTAAGACTCAACATTCCATTCATCACACTTTGTGGGATGACAAGGTTATCCCTACTTACACCATTTATATTTATATACTTGATTACGATGATGGTTATACCTTAGATGGTCCATTCTTAGGAGGTCTAGTTCAGGCCTATGATGGTAATATTATCAATTATCATTCCTGTTTGTTTTAGTCTTTTAGTATATGTTTCTGTATTCCATCATATATCATTCCTAATTTTAGTGTTTTTCCTCTTCATCACAGGGTAGAGATGGTTCAAACACCTCCAATTTTTGAAGAAAATTATAGTAGTATGCTTATGGATCATGATATGATTGGGACCTATCTTTTTGATATGACCATGACCCCTATAGCCTACTTATCCCTTAGATGTATGTGACTCTCCTTTAGCCTTTTGTAGACCTTACCCCTCCCTCAATAGATCCTAGTTTGGATCCTATTCCTAATCCCACTTTAGTTTATTTTATTCTTGATTTTGATCCTATCACTCCTTCCATCGATCCTTCTCTAATCTCTCCACTATCCACATCTTATCTTGGTGATGGTTTTATTCCTATGTTGTAACTATCTTCTTCATCCACCAAATGGGCTGATCAACCTTATTGTGACATTCATAAAGTTATCAACCATTGGAATTGATATTATTCCATATAACACGATCTTTTTACTTTTATTACACCTTATCCTATGATTACCCCTCTTAAAAATACTCACATGCATATTTGTTGCTTCCAAAACATAGATAACCATTCATCAATGCATTATCACAAGCTATGACAATATATTAACACTTTGCATCCTACCAATCCCTAGTCCTTAGAGAAGGCCATACCTCCCCTAAATATACTACTTGATTATATTCCTAAATATGGATAGGTATATTGCCTTTAACACTAATGTGGTATACATCACATTGATCATTATCACATCCTTCAACATCATCTTAAAGATCACCTCTTAACCATTCCTATACCTCATTTTATTCCTCACATAGTCTATTCTCTCAAGAAGGCTCCCCTTCTTCCCCCATGGTTCCACCTCTAATGGCTCCATCTCCTCTTGTGGTCCTTTTTTTGGTGAATATTTTGTCAATTAGCTAACTAATGAGCAAAATAGTTCTTATCATCCATAGCAAGGGAGATGGGTTGGCCCAATGTGCAGGTTTACTACATCAGAGGTGGATAGATCTCTCCTCTCATCAAGGGGATGTTCTCTATTAAATATGAGGGGATATATACTATATGTATAAGTAGAAGGTAACACTCAGGGGTAGGATACACCATCCATCTCTCTTCTTTTAGAGATGATGTTCACAGACAAAGGAGAAATCCTAGTGACAATACTGAGGGCACTTCTCTTCTTTCAAAAGTGATCTTTCAGCAAGGTGCATGAGTTCTTTCAGGTAGTGACAAAGAAATAGTAATGAAGGGTAGCAATAGTAGGATGAAATAGAACACAAAGTTTCCACCTCAACTGCCCAAAGAGTGAAACACAAAAGATAATGGGGGCACAAAGTCATCCTAGAACCTTATACATAAAAAGAAACTAAAAACACACACTAAAGACAATTATAACAACACAAAGTCTAAAAGTAACTGACTTCAGGACATCTTCCTTATCACTTCCACTAGTTCTACCTATTAAATCAAATAAACAAGAATGCATCTAGAAGACTGACATAAGAAAAATATCCTAAAATGGCACAAGCTATAACATCATAAAGTCTGTAAGCAACTTGCTTTCTCATTCAAATAAAATAATATGAACAACAATTTGAGCTCAAAGTCTTAGTATTCACCTTTCAATTGGGTAGAGTTTTGCTTCTATAAATAATGGGAAAGATCTCCCTTTTCATAATACCAGAGATCATAATATATAGTAGCCAAGAAAGGCTTGGCACTTTGTTCCATGGAATAGCCCATGCTGCACTCAATGCATTGAATGAATTTTCAGTTTTGTCAAAGAGGGCCATGTTGGAACAGGGCAACCACCTTAACTGTGGCATGTTGATTCATCTCAAATGTCTTCCCCTGGGCTTGATTCATCTAGTCTATCACCTAATGTCTATGTAGTTGTCCACCTTGCCTTTACTTCATGGAAGAAAAGCAGGCCACGTCCTTGATTTGGTGTGCTCATAAGTCTACTTGATCCATTATTTCACCTACTAGAAATAACTCCCCTATAAATATTTTTGATCTTTTATATTGTTTTCTCTTCTATAAAGTAATTAGGGCTCTCGAGCTCTCTTTTTAGCTAGTTTCTTGTTTTAATTTTAAAATTCTGTGCCATATTCAAATATTAATGGATATTTCATTACATTAAATTTGACATCCACGAGGCCGTCAATGGTTTCCAGCTACTTGAACCGTATTGAACCACGAACCCATTAAACCAATTGGTTCAAGGTTCAACGGTTCAATCCTTGTTCTTTGAAGGCTCATTTTCATCTAAGTCTTTCAAAGCTTCTTTCTACATCTTAATCAAGCCTTTAGAATGCTCCAATTGGTTCAAGGGTCAACGGTTCAATCCTTGTTCTTCGAAGGTTCATTTTCATCTAAGTCTTTCAAAGCTTCTTTCTATGTCTTAATCAAGCCTTTATAATGTTCCAAAGGGAAGGTGTCCCTTTGAGCTTTTCAAACAGTCCTTTTTTTTGGAGTGTCAAGTGCCCCCCGCAAGGGTACCTACCCTTCGGGATCTTTTGGGCAGCCTTCAGGCTTTAGTTCCTGCAACAAGTTTTTGTTTCTTTGGCAGACTTCATCCTTTTTTTCCTTCAAACAAAATGTTTAAAGGAATTCCTTTATCATTTTTTCACTGGGTTTCCACTTTTTATTGTGTCTTTGTATCGAGAGTGCTCCATCTTTGACATTTGTCACAATCCACTGCTTTGAAACTTATAAGAAACTTGAAATGCAGATGCAAACACTTATCTCAATCTGCTAAGTTATAATGGGACACATGGCACGTTCCACTGTGAAATAGGCAAGGACACTTGGTAGCTTCCACTTAACTTATAGAAGCTTTAGGTACCTTTTAAGAGTCTTGTGGAAGATGACACATGGCAGCTTTTATTGGGCTTTAGAGACACTATAGAAACATTTGGGACCCTTTTGGATTCATATAGATGATGACACTTGGCATGCTCTACTTGCTTTAGCAAATCACCTGAGGCCCACCATAGTCTTTACTCAATAATGAAACAAAAGGAAGAAACTATGGATGTTGACACTTGGCAGCTTCCACCAATATTTATAAGGGATACATGGCAACTTCTGTTGCATTTAAAAAAACATATTACAACCTTTCACAGTCACCACTTGGTGCCCTCTACAGGACTTTGAGAGAAGCTTATTAAAAATAATATTTATAGCTTACAAGAAACTCAAAATGTAGATGCAGATACTTGGTAGCTTCCACTGAGCTTTACAAGGGACACATGGCACATTACATAGTTTCTAGAAACAAATTATAATGTGTCTCGGTAGATGACACTTGGTAGCTTTTGCTCGATTTTTAGACTTAGACAAAAATTTAGGCAAAATGAAAAACTCGTGCCCTATGAAAGACCTGTGCCCTATGTCATGACCCTTACTGCCTCAAAACTGAAATGCGTAGGGACAAAAATTAGAATGCATAACTGAAACTCAAAGTAAAATGTGGAGTATCTTACTCCATAAAGGGAAGAGAGAAATTTTTTTGGCTTGTAGGACCAAAAATAATTCATATGTTGTCCCAAAAATGAGTGATATTTTTGGGGACCACAGCTGGCTCTAGTTGGGGAACTTCCTTCAGTTGAAAAACTTGGAATAGCTAAGGGGAGTAGAAACCAAAATCTCTAGCACCTTTGAAGTATGCCATTGGGCTCTGGAGTCATGCTACCCAAAAATAAAGGCTCCAAAAAATTAAAATGAACAACACAAATTAGAAACAAAGACTATACAAATATACATATGTATAGGTGAACTTATCTGATACTTCAAGAATTAAAGTGCTTTAGATACTGCCCATTATGAGGCAGAGAAAAGATCATGCCATCTTGATACCTCAATAGGAAAATATTTTCACTATTGAGTTGATGAATAGTAAAAGGGCCCCTCCAAAGGGAGTCAAATTTCCCATGCATTCCCTTTGATTCTCTTCTCTTGTCCCACAGCAGGGCTTGATCTCCAATCTAGAAATTAGTGTTTTTTGCCTTCTGGTCAAAGAGCTTCTTCACCATACTTTGATGGGCAGCAATTCGGTCCACCACCATGGTTCACTAATCATCTGACTCAGTTAGGCACATCATCCTCTTATCGATGGAGCTTTCATATGTCTGATCTTTAATTGCCTTAGCCAATTTCAATGTTGGCAATTCCAGGGTGATTGGTATCTCAGCATTGAGTCCATAAAGAAGTTGGAAGGGAGACATGCCAATTTCCCTCTTGGGTGTGATCCTATCTACCCAAAAAGCATCAACCAATTATTTATGCCATTTCTTTGGTTGTCATCTACCAGCTTCTTGATGATAGTCACCAGGTTATTGTTGCTTGATTCAACTTGTCCATTCCCTTGTGGAAAGTAATCAAAAGAATGGGAGAGAGTAATCTGATAGTAAAAATAGAATTGAGTAATCTCTTAGGAAGTGAAACAAGTTGTGTTATCTGTGAAAATCTTGGTTGGGAACCCAAATCTGGAAATGCTATTCTCTTTGAGAAATTACACACTACTTCTAAAGTAGCATGCTTGGTTGGGATAGCTTCCACCCACTTGATGAAATAGTCTGTGGCTGTGAGGACATAATCATGTCCAACACTTGAAGATGGGTTTATAGCACCAATGAAATCGATGCCCCATTGATGAAATGGCTCTTCTATCACCACTGACTTGAGAGGCAGAGCAGCTAACTTAGGTCTTCTAACAAACTGCTGGCATAGTTCACATTTTCTTACCCACTTGTATACATCTTGAAAAAGGGTAGGCCAGTAATACCTAATTCATAGAATTTTATGGGCAATTACAAGAGTAGAAAAATGTCTTCCACATACCAGATTGTGGAAGGATTTCAAAAGTTGGCTTTGCTACTCCTTATCCATGCAACGAAGGAACACTCCATTAAGGCTCCTCTTGTACAGGCTGTTGTCCGAAAGGACAAAATTGGTAGCTTTCAACTTTGTTTGATGACTAGATCAAACTATTGGATTTTAGTAATCCAATTCCATCTTTGGTTCTAAACTCTTGCTGAGTTAGTATGGATTTGACTGTGGTATCAAGAACCAAGGTGATAATGTGTGAATTCAAGACGTAGAAGCAGAATTGTTTCACTGCCTTTACCACTACATAAGCATGCTTCTCCATGTTTGAATATTTTAGCTCATGAGCTTTAAGAGGATAGATCATGAAAGAAATGGGAGATTCCACACCTTCTTGGTTTTGTTGAACTAGAATTGCTGAAAGCATGTGTTCAAAAGCATAACTATACATGGTGAAATCCTTGTTGTAATCTAGACATACTAGAATTGGGGCATGGGCAATAGCTATCTTTATGTCCTCGAATGCCAATTTGCCTTCCTCATTTTAGCTAAAAGTGGCCTTTCCCTTCATCATATTTACAATATGGTGAGTCTTTTTAGCAAACTCAGGGATGAACCTTCGTAAAAAGTTCACTTTTCCAAAGAAAGAGTGAACTACAGTCTTACTTGTGGGCAAGGTAAGCTCTTAGATGGACTTGACTCTATCTAAGTCAATTTTTATACCTCCTTTAGAAACAATGTGTTTAAGAACTTTCCCTTCTATTACCCCAAAAATAGACTTCTTGGGATTTAAAGAGATGCCATTTTGGCGGCAACATTCCAAAACTTGTTGCAAATGGCACACATGATCTGGGCAATGCTTAGAAAAGATAGTCAAGTCATCAAGATAAATGATAATGAACTTACCCATTTCATCTTTGAAAGTAAGGTCCATTTCTCTTTGGAAGGTAGTGCCAGCATTTATCAAGCCAAAAGGCATTCTCTTATAGGAAAAGGTGCCCCAAGGTGTGGTGAACACAGTTTTATGCTAGTCTGCTTCACCAAATTCAACCTGATTGTATCTTGAGAAGCTGTGTAGCATTGATAACATCTCTGAACTAGTCACTATCTGAAGCACTTGATCCATGATAGGCAGAGGATAGTTATCCTTTAAGGATGATTGATTCAAGTTCCTAAAATCCACACAAAGGTGAATTTTGCCATTCTTATTCCTTACAGACACTATATTTGTAATCCATGTGGAATGATGGATTGGGAAGATTATCCTAGCATTCAACATTGATATATCTCAGATAGAATAATACCTGATATTTTTAGATTGTACTATCTAGATTTTTGCTTGTAAGGCACCGAGTCAGCCTTGAGAGGAATGTCATGATAGATTTATTTAGGCTTGAGTGACTTCAGATCATCATAAGAGTATGCCAGGACATCTATATATTGGCAGAGTAGAGTAGCGAACTAAAATCTCTCCTTAAGATTGTAACATTTTCTAATGTTCACCATCTTGGTATCTTCCTTGGTACCCAAATTTACCTGATCAAACTCCTGGGAGGAGTTTGAATTCGTTTGATGCTATTTGATGAATCTATCATGTTTGTCAAATAGCTTCTCAAGGGAAACCAAGCCTTTTTGGATTTTATTCCCTTTGAATTACAAGAACTCTTCACATATATCTGCACTTGATTTAGGGGTTGGTTTAAGCCTCTTAGGCTCACTACCTTCAAAGTACAGCTGTTCAAAGCTATCTCTTTTCTCTAAGGAGGTAATGATTTAGTTGTTATTATTAAACATCTACCAATGACTGGCATTATCAGGTACACTTGGCCTAATTACCAGCTTAATAGTGTACCTATCTCCTTTGATGTTTGGGTGGAGAACTAGGAGAGTAGTTAAAATATCCAGTGCATCATCTCGATCATTGAATTCTTTAAGAATGGTAGAGATGCTGAAAGCATCGAAGCTTTAAATTTGGTCCCAGACTAGATTGTGGTAGTGGCATAATCTCTCATTTTTGGTTTGATACAGGTTTCTAACTTGACAAAACACTAGTTCAACATCTCCTTTAGCATGAAGGAGTTTGATGCCTTTGTCACGAGTAGCCCTTAATCCAAGCAATAGAGATTCATACTCAGCTGTGTTATTAGTGTTGCTGAACTGAAACTTGTAAGATGATGGAAAAATATCTCCTTGAGGAGATATCAACACAAACCTAGCTCCTGAATCGGTAGAGGAGTAGCTGCCATCGAATTCCATAATCCATACCTCATAAAACACTGATTCTTCTTTGGATTCTTCTTCATTTGGAGAGGGGGATTCTTCTATACTTACATTGGGCTCCATCAATTCTTCTGCTATTCTTTTTGAAACAAATTTTAGGTTATCACCTTCAAGAACTTCATCAGGCACCTCGTGAACTTCCTCTATGGATAGAAGTAGTTACCCATGTCTAAAGACTCAAAAAAAATTTGAGCTTTAGGCACTAATGTTTAGGTAACTATATATTTTGCTTCCTTTTTAGGAAGTAATCTTTGCATAATGCCTTTGACTAGGATTCTTGCCTTAGATAAATCCATTCTCAATTCACCACCAACATCCTTACAAAAATTTTGCCCAAGAAGGATGCCATATGATGCTGGGACGTTGGCCACCAAGATTGTCATCTTGATTCTTTTGTCTGGAAAGGCTGAAAATGCAAATTGGGCATCCTTAATTTGCCCCAACAGTTGTACTTTCTTATTCTCCACGGAGAAAAATCTCCCAAATGTCTTGGTTAGTGTGAGACCAAGGGATTCTGCCACTTTGGTAGACATGACATTATCTGAAGCTCCAAAATCAATGATGTAATTACTCAGCTTGTGACCATTTATTAACATGGAAACATAGAAAGGCTCTATTTTTCCAGGGGTAGAAGGAGGATTAATGACAAAGTTGTTTAGGATAGACATGTTCCTTGAGGGATCATGAGTTACCTTCTTATCTTGCAGGGATGGTTTGGTTCTTTACACATTGAACCAACTTGTCCAATTGCTCAGGATTAGACTACAGAAATTCAAATATAGACATTTGAATTTTAGTTTTATTTATATGGTCAATTATATCAAATGCTGGAAATGAACTAGGCATAGAGGATGGGAGTTCATCCTTTTGATTTTTGGAAGGGGAGGACTAGTCTATGAATTTGAAGTAGAAGGCATAGGGATGTTTGGTGTACTTACCTTTCTTATAATCACTGGGTCCTTTGGCTAGAGAGGAAGAGTGGTTCCCCACTTTGCAATTGAAATTGATGGTTGAGGTTGCTCTTTTGACTTTTCTTTATCATCTTGCTGGGCTGACTGGTTCTTGGACTTGGTGAACACATCATATGATCTCTCAGCTGCATTACCTTCACTTCTAGGTTCATCTTGATAATTTAGAAAACCAATGTTGGAGTTGCCAGCTAATTCTTCTTCTCCTTTTGTAAAGAGATTAGTGTCATCATCAGGGTTCAACTCAGGATGGAATGAGAAATCCATTTCAGCTTCAAGGTATCCCACTGCTGAGTTAGTTGAAGGCACTTTAAGGGAAAGGTTCCTCTATGGAGGAGGAAGATGATTTGCTTGTTCTTGATTCCTAGAAGCATTGCCTTAGTATGACTAATTTGGGAACATTCTCCTTGGTACATCTCTATATGAAGGAATAGAGGACATCCCTTGTGCCATTTTCCTTCTGAGAGCTAACAACTCATTTGCTAGCTTTTACATCATTGGATTAGTGGTGGCTGAAGAGGAGTATTCTAAAGATGAAGAGGGTTTACCTTTGTTAGGGTCTCTCCTTATCTTTCCTACCAAGATAAGGTCATCTTCTAATTCAATAGCCAAGTCTTGTCCAACACATCTTAGCAAAAAGCTCACTTCAGGTAGCTGTGAGTTAATGAAGAAGCATTTGAGGTTCTCAGGTGTTGGCTAAGCAATAGTAGGAGTTTAGTTCCTCAGCTTGTCAAACTTTGCTATGAAATCCCTCATTAGTTCATGAGGTTCCTTCTTCATCTATGTGAGCTAGGCTAGTAAGGCATGTGCATCTTCTGTGGGCTTGAACCTAGCTTCAAATTTAGCTTTGAGTGTGTCCCAATCAGTTAATGACCTAGCCTGCAGATGGTAGAACCAGTCTGTAATAATACCTTGTAGTGTTTCCATGAAGAGTCTGACTACCACATCTTCAAATTCCATGCCTATCACACCATAGGCTATGCTGAAGGCTACAATATGTTCATCAAGATAAACTCTCCCATCACCAAAGAATTTGGGGAATTTTTTTCTTAAACTGTGTGGTAGCTCATACAGAGGTGGAGTAAGATTGAGTGGGCCGAATGAGTTACCCCAGGGACCTTGAACTGCCATGATTGTATTATGGAAAAGGGGGATACCAAATCTGGGTGGTGTATGTGTGGGAAATGCTCTAATAACAACAAAAAAGGAAGTTTTACCTTGTGTTGGTGTCTTGGCATGGGTAGGAGGAACACTCCTGGATCATTGGACTTAAAGTTGGGGAGGGAATAAGTCAAAATTTCCTTACTGCACCAACACAAAGATAAGGTCAACAACACCTTGAACTCTCTAACTTCTGGTATAGCGTAGAGTTGCCAGATTGTGAAACAAAAATGGAAAAGGACTGGTCTTACTTTAGCTTGAGGCTTGAGGCTTCAAATTGCTTGTCCTTCCCCAGTGGAGTTGCCAAAAATTTGTTGGGTGAATATTTTGTCAATCAACTAATTGATGAACAAAATAGTTCTTATCATCCACAACAAGGGAGATGGGTTTGCCCAATGTGTAGGTTTACTACATCAGAGGTGGATGGATCTCTCCTCTCATCAAGGTGAGGTTCCCTATTGAATATGAGGGGCTATATACTATATGTATAAGTAGAAAGTAACACTCAGGGGTAGGATACACCATCCATCTCTCTTCTTTTAGAGATGATGTTCATAGACAAAGGAGAATCTTGGTGATAATACTGAGGGCACTTCTCTTCTTTGAGAAGTGATCTTGAAGTAAGGCACAAGAGTTCTTTTAGGTGGTGACAAAGAATTGGTAATGAAGGGTAGTAACCAACATGATGAAACATAACACAAAGTTTCCACCTCAACTACCCAAAGAGTGAAATAAAAAAGGTAATCGGGGCACAAAGTCATCCCAGAACCTTCTACATAGGAAGAAACTAAAAACACACACTGAAGACAATTATAACAACACAAAGTCTAAAATTAACTGGCTTTAGGACATCTTCTTTATCACTTCCACTAGTTCTACCTGTTAAATCAAATAAAAAAGAATGCATATAGAAGACCAACATAAGAACAATCTCCTAAAATGGCACAAGCTATAACAACACAAAGTTTGCAAGTAACTTGCTTTCTCATTCAAATAAAATAATATGAACAATAATCTGAGCTCAAAGTCTTAGTATTTGCCTTTCAATTGGGCAGAGTTTTGCTTCTATGAATAATGGGAAAGATCTCCCTTTTCATAATACTAGAGATCAAAATATATAGTAGCCAAGAAAGGCTTGGTGTTTTGTTCCATGGAATAGCCCATGCTGCACTCAATGCATTTTTTAGTTTTCTCAAAGAGGGCCATGCTGGAATAGGGTAGCCACCTTAACTATGGCATGTTGATTCATCTTGAATGTCTTCTCTTAGGCTTGAGTCATTTGGTCTATCACCTAATGTCTACACAGCTGTCCACCTTACCTTTACTTCATGGAAGAAAAGTAGGCCACGTCCTTGATTTGGTGTGCTCAAAAGTCTACTTGATCCACTATTTCACCTACTGGAAATAACTCCCTTATAGATATTTTTGATCTTTTGTATTGTTTTCTCTTCCCTATAGAAATTAGGGCTCTTATGCTCTCTTTTCAACTAGTTTCTTGTTTTAATTTTTAAATTCCACACCATATTCAAATATTAACAGATATTTTATTACCTTAAATTTGATGTCCACGGGGCCATCAATGGTTGCCAACTGCTTGAACCATATTGAACCATGAACCCATTGAACCAATTGGTTTAAGGTTCAATGGTTCAATCCTTGTTCTTTGAAGGATACTTCTCATCTAAGTCTTTCAAAGCTTCTTTCTGCATCTTAATCAATCCTTTGGAATGCCCCAAAGGGAAGGTGTCCCTTTAGGGTTTTCAAACAATCCTTTTTTTGAGTGCCAAGTGCCCCCTGTAAGGGTACCTACCCTTCAAGATCTTCCAGGTGGCCTTCAAGATTTAATTCCTATGGTGGGCTTTTGTTTCTTCAGTGGAATTCATCCTTTATTTCCTTTAGATGGAATTCATTTATCATTTTTTCATCGAGTTTCCACTTTTTATTGTGTCTTTGTATCGAGAGTGCTCCATCTTTAACATTTGTCACAATCTGCTGCTTTGAAACTTATAAGAAACTTGAAATTTAGATGTAGACACTTGTCATGCTCTGCTAAGTTATAACAGGACACATGGCACATTCTACTGTGAAATAGGTGAGGACACTTGGTAGCTTCCACTTAACTTATGGAAGCTTTAGGTACCTTTTAAGAGTCCTACAGAAGATGACACATGGTGGCTTCCACTGGGATTCAGAGACACTATAAAACCATTTGGGACCCTTTTGGATTCATACAGATGATGATAGTTGGCATGCTCTACTTGCTTTAGCAAATCACTTGGGGCCCACCACATTCTTTACTCAATAATGAAACAAAAGGAAGACACTGCAGATGTTGACACTTGGCAGCTTCTGCCAAGTTTTACAAGGGATACGTGGAAACTTTTGATGCATTTAGAAAAACATATTACAACCTTCCACAGTCTTCACTTGGTGCCCTCTGCAGGACTCTGAGATAATCTTATTGAAAAGAAGCTTTATAGCTTAAAAGAAACTCAAAACATAGATGCAGACACTTGGCAGTTTCTATTGAGCTTTACAAGGGACATGTGGCACATTTCACAGTTTTTAGAAAAAAATTATAATGTCCTAGTAGATGACACTTGGTAGCTTCCACTTGATTTTGAGACTTAAACAAAACTTTAGGAAAAATGAAAAACTTGTGCCCTATGAAAGACCCACGCCCTGTGTCATGACCCTTACTACCTTGAAACTAAAACGCGTAGGGACAAAACTTGGAACGTTCAACTGAAACTCAAAGTAAAATGAGGATTATCTTACTCCACAAAGG
Organism: Torreya grandis; assembly: GCA_037957365.1. Lineage (NCBI taxonomy): Eukaryota > Viridiplantae > Streptophyta > Pinopsida > Cupressales > Taxaceae > Torreya > Torreya grandis. The sequence continues at coordinate 677,769 of JARHVA010004418.1, forward strand.
GAAGAGAGAAATTTTTGGCTTGTAGGACCAAAAATAATTCATATGTTGTCCCAAAAATGAGTGATATTTTTGGAGACAACACATTTTTCACCTCCTATTCTTCTACCTATGAATCCTTGACTCATGGACCTTCCCTCACCTATGGATCTTTCTCCACCCATGAGTCCCTTACTCATGGATCCTTCCCAACCAATGACCTATTCCAATGCATTCTCCTGAACATCCATTCCCTAATATCCCTCATCAACATGATCCTTCAAGCATTCCTACCTTTTTTTTTGAAGAGATTCTACATGAAGTATTTTCCTAGCTTTCATTAAAGATCATTGAGACATTAGTTGTAGTTTGTATTTAACTTCATAGAGACTTATTAGATGTTATGGATAATGTGTGGACAAATATATTAGTACTTATGAGCACATGCATGGTGTTATTACATTTTCATTTGGATTGGATGTGTGCTCCAACTTTATCTATTTTTTATATCATTTGAAATTGTGTCAAATTATTATCTATCTTACATGGTGATTTTGGTTTTACACTATATATTGATTATGATGTCATTATGTTCTCTTATGAATTTATTTATCATGGAATTTTTTCTTTGTGAGTTATTTTCTTATGGATCCTTTGTTCTCTTTTTTATGATTTTTCTCTCTCTTATCTCTATAGACATGAATAATTTTTATTGTTACTTGGTTATGCAAACCTTTTTCCATTCAATCACTCCTTCTTTACCAAGTGATCAGTTAGCAAACAATTAATCTCATTATTATTTGTTTTTATTGGTCAACTTTGGATCTCCTTTCTTCCTCTTTCTTCCCTTTTGTAAACTAGGTATACACATGGTTGAGACTTGAGATAACATGCTAGTTTATCATTAAGCCTATGTGTTCTGGTTAGTCTTGGTTTTAAATATTTAGCTTCCTTTATCCTAAGCCTAAATTTTATTTGTGTGTATCACTCTATCTCCAATTATTGGTCATTCCAAATCCATATGGAGGAGGAACCTTAAAAAAGACATAAAAATATTCAAAATCCAAATCATTTAATAAAAGGTAATGATCCAAAAGGCAAAATTCAAAATTCTTAAAAGTTAAATCACACTAAAAGATGTTATTTTAAGCACATATCCTTTTTATAGTCATAGATCAAACTACATAGTTGGCCTCATGATAGAGCTAAGGTTCATTGGGGTGTGGTAGGCCAGTGGATTAGAAAAGGAGAACAAAAATATTTTAGTGATACCTACTTTCTCATTCAAGTACCTAATATTCAAAATAGACTAATGACTCTATAAGGGGTCCTAATGAATGGGGAACATGTCATGGGAAGGTAGGTTCATTTTTATTTTCTTGTTCAAATATACCTTCATGAGTTGATATTAGTAACACACTTATTTACCTATATAGCTTTGGGAGTATAGCGAACATGTTTCCTTTGTACATTGATGGTCACTAGTCACTTCGTGTATTCTCATGTACTTAGTATGCCTCATGTATCCTAAGGTCTTATCATAAGATTCCATATTTATGATTTTTACATTCCACTTTTCACTCCCTCCAATCTTACTATTTCCCCTTGAGAAAAATTATTTTGTTTACTGATCACTCACCTAGGGATTCCATTTGTGAGTTACATTGTAAGACCATGGATAGGACCTAGAATTCCTCACAAATTACCAAAATTTCAAAATACTATTAACAACATCCCTATTTAATATATTTTCACATTTACTTCCACCTTATTGGTTTTATTTTTTTGAGTTTCAGTGTAAGACCATATATAGGACCTGAACTTCCTCACAAAATTTTCCAATAATCCAAGTCACAAACAAAATTACATGTGTCAAATATGAGATAAGATGTGATTGATTATGAGTTACATGTCATTGACATTATTCTCATATTGATTTAGTATGTTTTATACTTATTTTATTATTTTTTTCACTTTTATCTTCTTATTTTCTGATTGCATGTAAGAATCCAACCATTCTCTTGAGTTTTTTATACTTCCAAACTTGAATTAGTATGATAAATTTAAGACCATTTTTTTTCCAATTTTATTTTTATTTTATACTTCCCCAACGTGATTTAGTATGATTGATTGACTTAATTAATTTACCATTTTTATTTCACATGCTTTCCACTTTATTACAAAATTTTCATACTTCCCAATGTGATTTAGTATGATTGATTGAATTAATTGATTTACCATTGTTCTTTCATGTAACTTCCACTTTATTACATTATTTTCATACTTCCCAAAAATATTTAGTATGATTTTAATTATTTTAATTTGGTGCCAAAATCTCTTTTATGGTTTAAAAACAATTTTTTCCCCTCTTGTTTACCACTCTTTGGTTTCTTATACTTAGTCATATTTTGTTATTACACATTTCCCAATGTGAAATAGTATGTAGTAAATTTATTTTTGATTGATTATATCTTACTAAAGTCTTTTTTTGCCTATTTCTTTTTAACCATGCATGTGTCCTACATAATGCTATAAAAGAAACCACAACACATTTATTTCTTATTACATATATAATGAAAGCTAAATACATGTGCTGGAAATAAATATATCTATGCATCTACAAACACAACCATAATAAAAACATATAAGATCAACATCCAGCTATCAAGATAAAAAACCTCTCTCTCTCTCTCTCTCTATATATATATATATAATGTGTTTTTGATACAAAATTATAAAAATACATATCCCTCTAGCTTTAAGGTTGGGTTCTATCTTGTCTATCTCATGGCCTAGCCATACTACCCATAGATGTCTTAGATAGTGCCCTCTAAATAGTACACTATAAAGAGGTTTTCCAAGATCTCAAGTCTATCACCTATCCTTATAGGTTGGCCACCTAGGCCTATACCTATGCTAGCTAACTCATGGTAACCATATGTGTATCTCTCTCTTGAGCCAAGTCATACCATGTTTATGCCTCTCCTAATACCACCCCTAATAGTGGCTGTCACTCATCTCATCATTCCTATAATCACCTCATGGCATCTCCTACTAGTTTGAACCAACTCTCTTGAGTTGGGGAAGATAGTACCATAGGATCATCCAAAGTGGTAGGGTTGTATGGTGTCAGTGCCTCATCTAGTATCTCATGGCGTGTCCCCCTCACTAGGGATCCCCATTTGGTCTCCTCTTCCTCTACATATTCTATAAAATTCAAACCAAATAGATATTAGATCAAAAATATATCTCAAAATATATCTATCTATAATCTATTTCAAAAAACTTAAGCAAATTTCAAACCATTTATTACCTATCTAAATATCACCTATCACCATATCTCTATCTGCACAAGCACCAAGAATGGTCTCTCCATCAAATCATCCCTTGAGTACCTCATCCTTGGGATGCCTCCTAACCAATAGAAACCTTGGGGTCACCACTCATGCCCTTCTCAAGCTATGCCTTAATGGTGCCTCTATAAACTAGATCTACCCTAGGTCGACTGATGGGTCATCTTGGATGACCACCCTCTGTACTCTCTCTTATTATTGACATCTCCATCAGTGGTGAAACCAAGGTGGTAACCATTATTACTACTATGGTGTTAGCTCTAGTACCTATAAAACTCCTATATCCACATCCATCTCCTCTCTAGTTTCTATTTATCATGCTTGACCTATCCATGGTGTCTCATGCTGTGGCTTGATCTCTAGTCTCACAACTAGCCTCCTCTCCCCCTTGGCTCTCTCACATGTCTAGCCCAAAATGTGAGCTCCACTATTAGAGCTACTAGGTGAGGGAGTCCAAACTATCCTAGTATGTGTGCCACTAGATGTAGCTCTATCCACCATGTGTAGTGGCCTATAATCTATGCTTGTGCTAAATCTAGTGCCACCATCCTCTAACTTGGCCAAACTATCATGATGTGTCCATACAAATACCATATAATATCTACTCACATGATTGTATATAACATTAACACATGGGGAATGGCCCATGTCACCTGATCTTGTCTCCATATCTGTACTAGAGGCAATTGATCATCGACCACATGGGGTAACCCAAATGGTTAATACATTGAAAACCTCTCATATATCCATGCACTCAATAAAATATCTGGTCCTATAGTTTTCTTCCCTCTAAACATCTACCTATATATATATCATTCATGATATGAAACCAAATGATAGAACCTCGATCATAAAGTACCCCTACTCTAAAATAGATTGGCATAACGATATCGCATATAACAATACCTTACCATCTAACTTATGGTAGAAAACCCATGCTATCATAAGTCTTATCACTACCTTCCAAATATTTATAATTTGAGATATATACACATAAAAAAGGCTCACTCTAAACCCTAGATATATCATATTCGAGTATGTAATCCATTGAGCTAATGTTAATTTCTCTTTCTATACATCTTCTATCCCTATGATCACTAGTGTTCCTCTTATTATAAGTCCAAGTATAACATGGACATATTATAGCATGATACCTGCCTTGATGGTATCCCCATCCACCACCCACCTGAAGGTATTAGTCAAGCACTCATAGATTCCTAGGAACATAACTACAAGATCTACTCTTAGTGGCACTCGACACATCTCCATGATACCTCTTAGGCCTAGAATGACTAACCTAGCTTGATCTTTCACTATCAATCACTCTAATAAGTCTAGTATCCATGATACATCCACTAATATCTAGAATATATGATGCTCTTGTAACCATAAAACAAAAAAAGATGTATTATACCTCCATGTCACTTATAATCAAATATACTCTTTTTAAATTTTTATAAAAATAAACATAATTTGCCTTAATCTTCTTTGATCAATTTCACCTCTTCTTAGCCTACTTGGACATTTTGGTACTTACTCAAATAACTTGAGCCTTACATGTACTATTTTGGCCAATTTATCACATTTCAAAACTATATCGGCCACTTAGTCACATACTAAGTTTACCAAATAGTACTGGGTTGACCCTATGGACTTAACAAACTAAGTCAACCCTTTCATTTCCCCCTTAGTATTAAGTTGAAAGAGTGGATTAACCTACTAAATCTGCATAGAGGTACTAAGTCATCACTCTTATTCAATCAACTAAGTCAGCCCATTCATATTAAGTTAACAGTATGTAATTAGGATTTTTAACCTACTAGGTTGACTGGGTTGACCTAGTTGGTTTAGATTGCTGACTCTTTCCCTTGCTTGTAATAAATTCCTCTAGTATTTATTAATTTTATTCCTTTCAACCCATTTCCCCTTTTGGCCTCTAATACCCTTAAAAACTATTTGGGGTTAATTTTAGTTTCTATAAATACTTTAAATTACAAATTTTTATAAAATACTTAATTTTAATTAAAATACTCTAAAAAAATTTGAAATTCTTAGTTGCCTACATGTGCTACACCCATTACAGCTGCTAGGTATCCTCCTCATCTTAGTTGTCATATCCTCACCATTTTATCTCTTTTAGCTTTTATTTGGTCTCTTAGATCTCTTTTTCTCTCTCCAAATAAGTCAAATAATAAGCAAATGACTTTCTCTTTATCTTTCAAATATTTACCATCATATTCCTTGTTTAGATCATATCCTTGTTTTTACTCACTCAGTTTGTAAACCATAAGAAGTTCTAAAATCATGACATTTTAGAGAATATTTTCCACTACTATATGAATATATTCCATTTTCTTTTATTATTTTCTCTTTTTTGCTCTAATCTCTATAGGTTCACCTAATGTTCTTCACATTGAACACCTTAACAATCTCTTGCAGTCTTCTTTATCTACAACAATAAGGTAAGTAAGGGTATGTGTTTTTTAATTATGTCCTTTCATTTATCTTATTTTATCCTTACTTTATTTTACTTATCATCAGTGTTATGTGTCATCATGTTCTATACTCAAAGCACCATTGCATGTTGTACTTATGTGACACGTGATGAGATTCGAGTGGGGCATATACATACACATAATATTTTCAAACATTTATTAATTATTGAGGCTCTTTACCTTACATGAACATGCCAAGTCTCAATATATTTGAGTGAATACCTTAAGGGGTGCATTGGGAAAGGGGTGGGTAGACCATTGGTGCTTTGTAAGATTGATGTCCCTTTTGCCACTTGTTATCTACACACTTATTTTTTGAAAACCATTCCCTAAGCTCTTTCTTCTCTATTTTATATTACTCTAATAATTCCCTACGTTTTATCCCCCTTTTTCTAACCTAAATCTCCTTTTGAATATTTATAGTACTAGGTTAACTGGGTCAACCCTATACTCTTATGGGTAAAATTAATTTAGGATCTAGGTTGGTTCTTGGATGACCTAGCTCATGACCTAGTGAATTTTGGTCCATAATAGTACTAGGTTGACCCTGTCAACTAAAACTTTCAAAAAGGATTAAGGTTAAATATGCTTATATATACAAGATAATTTCATCATTATTTAGAAAATAAAAGAAGTAAGAATTATTTTTCATTTGCTTATCTACCATTCTACTTGAGGAGAAAGCTTAGGGTTTTATACTTTCTTTAAAGATATAGATCTTGTCTTATGGAGCAGTATTTTGGATACATTGATATTTTGTGTAGCTTAGAGATAATGTATCCTTGTCATCTTTACATGCCACAACAACCTCTTGCAAATCACCTTGTCCAAGGGAGAGATTGAGGCTTGATGGGTTCATGTTAAAAGATAAGTATTCCTAAATTTATTCCTCCTTTGTAAGAGTAGAAAGATATACATTTGTACTTATTTTCCATGTATTAAGATTCCATATACATTTATGTGAGTATATGTCTTCTATCCATGTTTATTTTTGTTGTTTATTACCCCCACTTTCTACCACAAGCTTTGTTGAGCACTAGATTAGAATTTAATTTACTTGTTATTAGTTTAGTGAATATGAAAACATAGGGCTTAGTTAGGGTTATTACTTGATTATTCTTGACTGGAGGCTTTAGATCTATCTTCTCCAAGTTAGGATTGATTTATAAACTTGATACATTTCTGATTACATATAGGGGGAAAATCTAGATACTAAAATTTTATTATATTTGATAAAATAGTCTTGTATACTTGACAAATACCACTCATGTCTCAACCTTTCAATTTAAGACCTTCTTGTTGCCAAAAATCTCATGTTAGCCATCTCACTCTACATAAATACTTATTCTATAATTTGTCCATGATATTTGATTACTTAGATAACCTATATTTCAAAGTCTACATAAAACCTAATTTATATCCTAATATGGAAATTACATATCTTAACCAAATTTTTATCCTCAAAGACACTACCGTCTAGACTAGGACACAAATAATGACGCTAGTGTCGTAAGTTTGACACTATTGTCTGAACCTTACGATGGTAAAATTTGAAAATATTTCAACATGTATGGGTCAACCTATTCATCTTAATTAATCCTCTCATGAGATAATTTTAAAAGGTGATGTATAAATATAATTAAAATACCATTCATTTTAATCACATACAATCAAGCACACATCTATATTATACCAAGCAAAAAAATCTCTCAAAATTGCAAAGCTACCCTATTCTTCCATATTTCCAAGTTAATCATATGAGAAATATTTTTATAGGCCCAAAACATTTAAAGATAAACCCATGACTAGTATTGATCAAGTTACAAGCTAGATCACTACATGTACTCACATATAACATATTTCACAATTATTCACACATAAGCCAACATAAGGTAGAAACATACATCATTATGAGGCCCTCTTTAGAGTACTAGATATGTAGGAAATGCTCACTAATAGAGGGGTATTTGAGGTTAGGTTTAATTCACTTGATCTTGTTAACCCCTTTTTTTAAGTTGACATGCCTTAATCGGTGAACCTAAGGTTTTGAGCCAAAGAGTTATATCTAAAACCTATGCATAAGATACAAATAGAGAATTTGTAAGGCAAAAGTGAATCCTAGTAGGCATAGGTGGTTTTTATAGGAAATTACATGTACTTTATGAGATATATACGCATTAAAATTGGGATAAAAGCATTGATGTTAGTGTCTATATTCTGACGATAGTGCCCAATGCTACTAGAGTGTTATTTTATAGAATATAATAAATCAAGGTGGAGCATTATATTGTCGTATCCTACACCTACACTTCTTATATTTGTCTGCACATCAATTAATAAAGCTTTGAATTATTTATTATTCATGTTGTAGCTTTCATAATATTTTTTTGGCATTTTAATTTCTATATTTAACATTCTTTCACAATTCAACACTTTATCAAAATATTATGAATATGAATTATTTAATGAGATTAATTTTAGAATAAGTTATCCATTTATTTAATTAGGCTATTATGCCCATAAATATTTATAAAAATGGATAAACAATTATCACAAAAAAAATAAGAAAGAAAATTTATTAAAATTTATACAATAGATGAAGACATGTATTTTTAAATACCTAAATCTGGTTATAGATACTTGACAATGTTAATTATTGAAATAGTTTAAACCACTTGAATTACACTCAAATATACAAATTTTATTCACCATTTCTTTAGTCATTTATCTATATACATATTTAACCCCTCTTTTTTTTATAACTACTAGATACAAATTTCAAATCCAATGCTCAAACTACCTTATATCACTCTCAGATTGCTCTCGACCTCATGATAATTATCCTTAGTTTTTAGGGATAGATCCATGTTATGTAGACATGTCCACTATCCACTTAGTGTGGCCTTATCCCCACACCATTTAATGACTAGTTTATAAAATTTTAAGTATTTATATGGGTCATCTTGCATGTTTCATAAGTTGGCTAAAGGAAATTATTTTTAAGATCACTATATAAATAAAACAAGGTCTCATCTTAAAATAGACTTGATATATATATGCAATCTATTTATAAGAATAGTGAACATTGATAAAATATGCCACATTCTTCCCAAGTTTAATATAAATCACTAGGAGTAGTCACAATTCAAGTCTGAACCATTTAAAATTAGGTTAAGAGATAAAATTTTCAAGTGTCAAATCCAAATTACTAGCCACATACATATAATGAAGTAACATAGTTTCACAATCACATTAGGTGGGGGAAATATGTGTGGCTTGATTCCATCCTTAAATTATCTAAATATATAGGTAAAATTTGACCATCAATGAGGGTGATTAGGGTCAACTCAACCCATTAGACTTCCCCTTATTTTTGTAGGTTTCTAGCTCATGTAAGTACACCTATTGTTTCTAAAGCAATGAGAAGGAGAACATAGGTTTATACATGGTATTATTAGAACTAAATATATAAACCCTCTCAATAAACATAGGCACATGGATTAGATCACTAATAGTTTCATCATTATCACATTGGACAAACCTATAATCAATGGACAAAACTACATTACATAACTATCTAAAGAGTGTGGAGTTGTCCAAACATAGCCACATACTCTATTTCTGAATCTGAATTATCAATGTCCTATTTATCATCTATTCTAATGTTAGACACCTATGTTAAATTAGAAACCAAAAAATCATTATTTTACTCTTTAGTTTTACTTACTATATTTAGCATATGCCACTTATCAATTCAACCTTTACATTCAGATTTATGATTAATTGTTATAGATTACAATCTAAACAGTCCTTCAAAGATTTATACCTATTAAATTAAAAATATTTTGAAAAATATTGGTGAACCCATTTTCTACTTGACTATTACTTTTCTAATTTTTGTCCTAGTGTTTCAATTAAATTCATGATTCCCATACACTAAAGACAGATTTGATCATTGTTTCCTTGATTTGATTGAGAGATAATTTAGGATTTTCTCTTTGACCTAGAGGTTTCAAAAGATCATCATATCTATGATTTTAGTTTTGATTTGGGATTTTTATTTGACCTAGGGGTTTTGGATGCTAATGATTTATAGGATTTGATTGAAATCTTGATTTCCATGCATTAAAATATATTATTTTTTTGGATTTAAATTTATTTATTTATTTTTATTTCTTTCTAGTGCTGTGATCCTACAATTTTAAAATTCATGGGAGTTATTTTTTTAGGTAAAGTAATTGCTAATTTTATTTGAGTTATGGTGTGAGGGTTACTACTCCAATATTCAAGGCATTATAAAAAAGTATATACGAACTTTATATTTCACTTACCTAACAAGTATATCATAAGTGCATAGGGTTTTTACTTTTTAGCCATAGGAAGCCTTTCAACCATTTGGTTTTATATTGCACTTGTAAGTGGTTATCCCTGGGAAGTTACTCTCAATTTACCTTAGAGATGGGATAATGTGGCTATCAGATGGTTAATCATCCTTGGTTAGTTTCCCTTTTGGGACTTTTTCATTATTTACAACTAGGATCAATATATCTAAGAGTTTACAAATCAAACACACCCTACCTAATTACATGCCAAATACCATTTACAAATTCAAAATTTAAAAATCAAATCATTGCTATAATGAGTAAATTTTTATTATATATTTTGATCTAAATTATAAGGTTTATTATCACATTTTATGTTAATTTCCAAGGTGTTATTTATTTTCAATAGAAATTAAGCATCAAAATAAAAAACAAAAAGAGCTAAAATGAATAATGTACAATCTCAAGCATTCCTCAATTCACATTATTGTAATATCTAATCCAAGATACTACCTATCAACAATAAGAACCAAAGGGTGTGCATGAATACATTTTTTCCTCCTACTTCTAGACCTCAAGGTTATTTCACTACCATTTTCATCCTATTATTCATCTTCAATTTATATTAGATTTTTATGTTCATGCTATCAACACTAGATGAGGGCAGGTCCCTCATCTTTCATGAAAGAATGAAGGTGGTTATACCATTCTTATTTAACCCCCTCCATATTACTCAAGGAAAACTCCAATATAATGGGTATGATAACATCGATCAACTATGGAATATCCTTATTACATTTTTTGTTTTAAAGTATTTAAAGAGAGAAACAATCTATAAAGATATATTATAATTTTTTGTGTAATAAAACTCTTCCTATGGATATACAACAAACATCATTTTATTCTATCATGAAATCATTCAATGATATCTAAATGGTCATCACCTTTGGTAAGGAGGACTTACCTCCTATGCATATCATAGATCAATATATTCCACTATTCATTCAAGTTTAGATGCATGAAAATATAGTCAAGTGTGTGTTGATTGAAAATGGCTTAGGGTTGAAGATTTACAGCTCTACTTTATTACAACAATCAGATGTTAATTTGAAAAACATTAAAAAATTAGAAAATAATATTAAGGGATTTGATAATATTCCTCATCAAGTACTTGGAACTATCACATTGGATTTACTAGTAGGACCCAAAATGATTCCTACTATTTTTTAAGTCATGCCTATCTATTTAGACTATAAATTACTCTTGTGGTGATCTATAATTCATGCGATGGAGCTTATACCTTTTACATTCCATATATGCATCAAATTTATACATAAGTATATGATTATATCAAATGACAATCCTTTTAAATATTTCAAAATGACTTACTACTGATTTGAGAATGTTTCTATTATACCTCCTATACCACCCATCCCATCTAATCAAATGTATACATATGAGGTGGGCGATTCAATTATAAAACATGAATAAGTACCAAATTTAAACATTAAATAAAATACATAAAGAATTTAAAATTACCATGGAACAAAAATAACAAATCCCAAATGTCCCTCTTATAGTCAATATTAAAGATCTTAATTACATATTTATAGATTAATATGATATTGATAATGATGATATGAAAGATCCAAAAGAAGACAAATTGTGTAAGCTAAATTTAAATCCTATCAAACTAGATGAGTATTTATATTGTACTCTATTCACACCTATAAGAGTTACAACATATCAAGATGATTTATATATATATATATAATATGGTCAAATTAGAGGTTTATATGAAGACACAATCTTATTAGGATTATATAAATTGTATATAAGATGTATAAAATTTACCCATAATCATCTCGACCAAAAAACCCATCTACAAGTAATTAGTAAATCAAATATTGAAGAGTCTTAATTAATCTCTCTCTTTCTTTCTATTAATGTCTTATAATGTCCACACCTTGTCGTTTATCTAATTTGAGGGAGAGATTATGGATCTCATTTGATAGTGTATACGAATGTGCTATAATCTAAATTGGAGTAAATATTTTAGCACTATGTGCTAAATGTCAACATTGGTTTCTGAATGAATAATGCATCCATACCTACCACGTTGACTCCAATTTACACATATGGGTGTGTAAATTAGAACTCTAAGTGTATACCACACTTGGGTCAAGCTAACTTAGGTTATTAATTGAGTTAATAATCAAGTTAATCTTAACACTAAGATTATTACTCTAACATCCAATCTTAATCTTAACTTGGGGAGAAGTGTAAAATCAAAAAATGGGTCGACAATAAATGCCTAATCAGCTACCCATGTACTAATGTACAGTGAAGTGATAAGTGTCCTTATGGTAACCAACACATCTTACCAGAATACATGGATGTCGAGTCACTATAATTACCAAGTAAAATAGGAATTGGTACTCTATATGAGGCTCACTTATAAAAACACTAATTATAGAATTGGGAAAAAGGAGAGACAAAATAATGTTCTCTCAAAAAACTAGATTTCATTAGATGGGATGAAATCCATTATTGAAGCCGGTACAAGAGACACTTAACACCCAAAGATGCTATAAAATATATAAATTAGGTGAAAGGGATGATCAACACACAAAGATTATATCAAATATCTATAGGAGGTGCAAGGGACACTCAACACCTCAATAAGTTATTAAAAGTTAAAAAGAGTATTACTTGGTACAAAGGAAACTCAACACCCAAATAAGCAGGATCTATACACACACCCCCCATAATACTAAATGGGTGAAGTGTATTAAATAAAACTATATGAGTGGGATAAATACACTACTTGAACATTGATCAATGATAGTAGCTACAAATGTCAAATAAGGTTCAGAAAAATGAGACACACTGATTATCAAGCTATCAAAAAATATAGAAATAGTATCTCAAAAAAGGGATGGCCTTAATGATGATGGGAAAGACAAGTAATTAAAATGGTAAAGGGTGTATAAACCAAGGTACATATGCATGAAGTTATACTATGTTATAAAAATGAAACCCCCATGACATTTTATAATTCAGTGCAAATAAAACATAACCTAAAAAACACCAAATTAAGTCATCACAAGACCTAAAATTTGATCCAAGAAGGAGCACTATTATGAAATATAATGGTGTGATTAATATTTAGTTTAACAATGGAATAACCATGTTTTTATATTCCACACAAATATTTCTAACACCACCACCATAACTAATCATCAATCTATCCCAAATAATAATGGATGGTGGAAGAAGATGTGTACAAGTAATTCAGTGCCATGGGCACAAATGATGAATGCAAGGAAATGTTCATATCAAATTTTGAATTATCATGCATAATTGAATATAATAAGGCATTATGACTCTCATACATAATAAAATAACATGTAGGTTTATTAGGACTAATTGAAGGGCAAGATGACTCAGGGTTCTCATGCTTGAATATAATATCTATTGAATACCCAAATATAGTAGTAGCATGTCACTCAATGTCCTTTGAAATTTTGGAGTGAATCAAAACTAGTGTAAAACTAATATAAAATGGTCCCAAATAATATTTTTAATCAATTTCTTGATAACCAATGCTATGGTGAGCAATCTAATGAATAGGCTAGATGGGGGAAACAATGCCCTATGCATGCCTTCTAAGATCTCTGCCAGAATAACCCATGATGCAGATATTATGGGAAAAAAATGAGTTGTGTGATTCTCAAATGAAGTAACTACATTAATAGTGTGATAAATAATAGTGTGAATTGAAACAAAGGCAACTACAGGTGTAGTAGGATCACAAAATGAATTAGTGGCTGATAGAGCAAAATCTAATTGAGCATCCAAGAGATGCATGCCAAATTCCAAAGTGGGAACTAGTGTGGTTGTTTTGGGTTCCAAAATTTCAGCCTATGATTTAAAAATTACAATAGTAACTTTCAATGTGTGAAGGAGTGAGTCACTTGTAATAAGTGTTGTGAGGAGGAGCATGTTCTATGTTGTGGGAGCCTTATTTTCCTCTAAAAACTTATAAATATCACTCTTAGATTACAAGTCATTATTGGTTTACTTGAGTGAGTTTAAATCAAGGCATGAAGCTATTTAAATAAAAAATAAATACAAAGAACTAAGAAATGGGTCTTGAAGGTATCTCTAGATAAAAATGCAAGACACTAAGAAATGGGTCTTGAAGGAGATAACACTAATAAGAACGAAAGGAGATAATAAATGGGCCTTTAATGTGTCTCAAAAGAATAATGTAAGGAAATAATAAATGGGCCTTAAATGAGATACAACATAAACCAAAAGTGTGTCAAAGTATGAATGTCCAAGCTCAAGGACAGGGTGCAAACCAAAAGTACACAAAAAAACAAATGTAAGGCATAATCTACAAGAGTGCCTTAATCAAGTGTTGATCCCCCAAAAATTAGTGTTGGAAATTTATAATGAGTGTAATCTCAAAATAAATCCCCACTAATTACTTATAATGTCTTAGTTTTACAAAATTCTTTAATTGATTGCAACTTGATAAAAAAATAGAAAATGGAAAAAACATATTTTTGTATAAAAGGACTCAAATTTAATTAAAAATATGCATTTTTAGTGAAAAAAATGCACTTTAAAAAAAATGTCACCTCAAAAAGTGCCAAGAGTACAGAAAAAAGTGGTTTCAAAGTTTTATATGGTTCACCTACTAAGAAGGCCTCTACAAATTCTAAAAATAGTCATGCTTTCTAGCAAAGGAATACAAAATTTAATATACTACATGAAAGAACTTGGAGCTAGCTTCATAATTTAATAAAAATAACAATAAAATTCTAAATGATGCTCAAGATATGAATTAAAATGCACAAGTATGTCTAAATAAACATGTAATGGAGGGTCTTTGGTAAAAAAGATGAACATGAATGAACAAACCCCAAAAAACACTAAGTGGGCTTGCAGACATAGTAGGTTCTACTGATTGGAAAAAAAGTGTTTTCATGGGGGGTCTAACCTCCTATCAGATTAGGCCCCACCTTTTAGTCTTCAAACAAGTGGAAATGGCCTATAAGGTGATCTGTAGCGCAAAAAATATTCATTTATTCGTGTCAAATAATTGACATTCCCAAGAACAATGTTTTCACAAATCCAAACCAATCCAAATAGCCACCAATGAATTCAAACATGATGTTTTCAAAGAAAAAACAAGTTTAAAAATATGCAAATTTTCAAAAAATACATAAATGTTGCTTGTGAAAGTAGGTGGCTATAAAAGTGGTTGGTAAGTTGAAATTTTGAGTCAAAAAAATTGCCCTAAAAATTGCATTTCCAATGTTTCAATAAAAAGCCTGCATATTTTCAACATAAGAAGTATACTTATATGATGCCAAAAATAGATGATTTTTGTTTTGAAAACATTGTAGGCCAAGTGTTGTTTTTTATAGGCTAGGAATTACATAAAGCAGGGTGCAATAGAGGGTTGATTGAAGTGTACAAGCCAAGGGTTATGGGGAGATGGATGTAGCTAAAGAAGCTATGAAGCTAGTTGGGGAGGTAGACTAACATTTTAATGGAACATGGTCAAGTGAAGGGTGGTGGTATAGGGGATGAGGAAATGGGAGTTAGAGGGGAAATCATGGGTGTAGGAGGATCTATTGGGTGTGGGGTGCTGGGTAGTGATTTGGGGAGGTGATCGAACAACAAGCTCGACCATAGTCTCTCTTTTTTTTTCTTTTTTTTTGATTTTTAAAAAACTTTACAAAAATAATAATTAGTTTTAAATTTGAACGTTAAAAATATTTATAAAAAAAATATTTTTATTTAGTTTTTAAATTTTAAATAAAAAATTTAAGAACAACCTTTTTTTTAAAGATTTAAAAAAAATGACAATAAAAAAACTAACTATTTTAAAAAAATTAAAAAGAACAATAAAAAATCCACAAAACAAAAAACATCCAAACCCATTCACCTACTAACAACCAAAATTGACTGGGAAACACAAACACACCAAGAGCACCACCAAACCATTTTTCATGAAACAAAAGTATACCACCACTAAATAGACTATTGTGGACACATCCATATGGTCATATTTTCTCTATAATGTTTAAATTATTTAAAAAATAGTAGTGAATAGTAAGCTTGTTGTGTAAATCATAAGTGCTAGGTGAATGATTGGAGTGAAAAAAAATGATAAACCACCTTTCTCAGCTATAATAAATGCATCAACAAGGTTTAATCTACTCCAAAAACATAATTTAGATTTTGAATTGAGGAATAACCTCAAAGAATCCTCCACAACTCTGATTTTCCTTCTTTTAACATTATGACTCTAATTAAAACACATGATAGGAGAAAGGGATAATCAAGAAGGTGGGTTATGGGGAAAGCTCTGATACCATGTAGAAATTGTATATAAGATGTATATAATTTATCTAGAATCACCTTGACTAAAACATCCTTCATAATCAAGTATTGAAGAGTTCTGATCTCTCTCTCTCTCTCTCTCTCTCTCTCTCTCTCTCTCTCTCTCTCTCTCTCTCTCTCTCTCTCTCTCTCTCTCTCTTTCTCTCTCTCTCTCTCAACTTATTACAGTGTCCACACCTTTCCATTTATAGTATTTGAGGGAGAGGTTATGGCTCTCATTTGGTAGTGTGAAAACATCTTAGTTTGTATATGAATAGTTTATCACCATGTGCTAAATGCCAACATTGGTTACCAAATGAATAGTGCTTCTATACCTACCATGTTGACTCCAATTTACACATGTGGGTGTGAAACTTATAAATCCAAGTGTATACCACACATGGTTCAAGTTAACTGAGGTTAATCTTACTTGGGTTAATGCCTAAGTTAATCTTAACACTAATATTATTACTCTAATAAGTACAAAGTAAAGACTATAATTCAATATAACTAACATAATCTAAGTACATTTTTTTTCTAGTATTAACTCACAAAAATAACAAAAATAAATTTAAGCTTTATGTCACAACACCAAACATTATAGAATTAATGTTTCACCTTCTAAGGAAAAAGTGAAAATAGAACAACAAAATGAAAAAAATTCAAAAAGTGAAGGTTACAAACGGAAGAATTGGAAAAGGATAAGTTATCACAAGAACAAATTAGAAAGGAACATTAATGAATTTTTTTTAGAGAAATACGTGTTATAAAAGGAACATAATGAAAAATAAATATTACATAAAGGATAACTAAAAAGGGAATATTTATATAAGAAAAGGGAACAAATTGAAAAGGTGAAGTTACTTAAAGATAATTTTCAAAAACATACTCAAAATAAGTATGAAAACATCCTTAAGAATGGGTTCCTCACATAGAAAAATTAAAAGTTAGACATACCTAGAAAAGGCTAATGTCACAAATGTTGTTAAAAATGAGTCAATTAAAAAGTGTTTTTAATATATAGACTTTGATTATTATTCCTCACATCAATGTCAAAAAATGTACCAATGTCAAGATTACATATTTTCGTGAAGCCAATATATGTTTCATGACACTTCTCAAATATCCTCGGTATGACAACCAACATTTGGGTAATATTATTAGGCCTTAGTGTTACATTGGATCCATTAAATTTTTATTAACATTTAGGCCAAAAATATGTTCCTTTATATTTCACATCAAGCTTATCTTGGATCAATATAATGCAAAACTAGGAAAATCATGGCTAAGAGCAATGGGGGAAACATTGGTTAAAGATCATGACTATGTCACATATGAGCATGAGTATGAGACTGTTAACATTTCAAGAGAGGAAGTATGTATAAAGTAATAATAGATAAAATAAAATATTTATTCAAATAATAGTCAAACAAATACAACTAATATAATCACAACAGAGGCACATGATACAATACATATGACAAATTAAAAGAAAGCAAAAATTTCAATACCATAATATGGTGCAGTTGGTTTTACATATACATGCATAAAAGTTGATAAGAGTGGCATATCACAATTATATGACCAATAGGATTATTATGATTATGATTATTATTATGAAACAAATTGGTATGATACTCCTAATGACAGAGGACCTACATATTGACATTCCATCTTAATTAGTAGCTTAACACATAACTTAACATGTGATTACATAAGCTATGTAAGAACTCCATGGAAACATTTTATTTCTCTAATAATTAATTATCTTTGATATGTTCTATTGTACATAGCTTCCTCATGATTTTTTTTATTATTGATCATCTTTATTCTCCTATTTTTGCATATATATATTAATATGTATTTACATAGACATTTTTTTTGGCCCTTACATTTGTTTTATTTTACCCTTGCCTTTTGATTGTCTATCCTGATTTGAGCATCTATGACACTTCTCTTACAATAATTATAATGCATATATTTTGATTGAATGAAACTTACTCATTTTTGAATATTGAATTTCTACACATGATTTGGCTTCCATTTGAGCTTACATGATTATATGATCTTAATATACATGCTACATGATCACACATTAATTATTTTCCACTAAAGCTTGCAAATTATTATCTTCACATATGATATTGAGCTACATTATTATGATATACATATGGTGGCATATTGCTTGCTTTCAATTTCTCCACATTTCCATGCTATCACATCTAGTGCACACTATGTCTTGATAAATGTTCTAGATTATTTAGGTCCCTCCCATTCTAATATTTTTGAAGACTTTATATATTGAGGAATAATAGTGATATTCATCCCATTAAATTTAAAAATTACAAAGATTATGAATTTATACAAATATTAATGCCAAAAATATTCCCTATATAATAGGTTAGGCATTATCTTATCCCAATCTAAAAGCTATGCAAACTCCCTAATATTATATGGGAGATATAAATGAACAATAGAAAGTTAGAATAATCTTATTTAAATATCCTAACTACCATGAGTAATAAAATATTACTCAATTACATTTATTTTCAAATGGTGAAATAATCATCCCTTAGGATAAACCTATATTCCCCCCTTAATTCAACATTGTCTCAAGTGAAGAAGAGAGAGATTCTCTAAATGCCTCAATTTTTTCCTGTGCAAGTGATTTAGTGAAAACATCTACATTTTATTGATTTGTTGGGTAATATTGGAGCTAGATGTTGTTTATAACATAATCATGAATGAAATGTACTTACAACTCAATGTTTTTGGCATATTCATGAAATACAAGATTACAAGCAAGCTTCACTACTCCATTATCTACATCAATAATTATTGGTTGATTCTATGGTATGACAAATCCTTCAAGTATACATTTGAGCTAGATTTCTTCATAGAGAGCTCCTCCTGTGGCATGATATTCTAATTTTGTGGAGGATCTTGAAATATAAGTTTACTCCTTGCTTCCCCATGATATTGATCTAGATCCCCAAAAGAATATAAATCTTGAAGTAGATTTTTTGTCATCAATGTTCCCTACATGATTTGAATATGAGTATCTTATCAAGAAGAAATTGTCATTCTTCTTTTATTCTAAGCCAAAGTCCATAGTTCCTCTTATGTACCTCAATACCTATTTTGCTACTTTCTAGTAATGACTTTGGGTTCTTGCATTGAACTTGAGAGATAATTGACAACATAACTAATATCTAGCCTAGTATAAGTCAAGTAAATAAGACTCCTTATCAGTTTTTGATATAGAGTTGTATTTATCTATGGTGATGGATCCACTCAACATAGATGAAGTTTTGTCTCCATAGGCATGGAAATCAATTTGATATCCATCATGTGAAATTTATCAAGTTTTGTCCTAACATATTTGAGCTGAGATACAAAAATGTGATTTTATCTCTGCCAAACTTATAAAACAAGACAATAATGTAGAAGCCTTAGATCTATCATGTTGAATGAATGATTTAGATCTTTTTTTATTGACTCAATCATCTTCACTGAACTACTAGTGATGACTAGATCATCAACATATACAAGTATAGTTACTATCTCCCCCTTGTTTGAGGTAGAGATTGGGATCGTATGAACTCATTTTGAATCCATGTTTCAAGATATGCTCATCAATTTTGATATACCATACCTTAGGATCCTATTTTAGACCATATAAGGATTTTACAAGTCTAAAAACTTTATCTTCTTTTCTTAGATTGAAAAAACCTTCTGGTTGAGTCATGTAGACTTCTTCCTATAAGTATCCATTAAGAAAGGCACTTTTGATGGACTCTCCAACCAAAATATATAGCTAGAGAAAAAATCATCCTAATTGTTTTGATCTTAGCTATGAAATTAAATGTCTCCTCATAGTTTATGCCTTATCTCTAAGCATACCCATTTATAACCAACCTTGCTTTTTGTTTGTTGAGACTGCCATCTACTTTGTATTTTATCTTGAAGATCCATTTACATTTGATTGGCTTCTTCCCTGGTGGAAGGTCTACAAGCTACCATGTTTTATTATTCATCAGTGAATTATATTTTGCATCCATGGCATATTTCTAAGGTTTTAACTATAGGGATTTTTAAACTATAGAGGGATCAATAGATTCAACAACTATATTGATTAAGGCTAATTTTATCTCTCCTTGAGCCATAGTATGAGTATTTGGTCTAGTGGTAGATGTATCTAGAACACCATATAATTTAGTATCTCTTAGTGTACTTGTATACCATTTAGGCATATATTGAGTAGTTCTTATGGGTGGCGGAGCTTCACCATTATTCTCATCATCATTATCATCTACTAGTGGATTACCATCTTTTGCATTTTATATGGGACTGATAGTTTTATCAAGTGATCTTGTAGAAGGAGTTTATGATTATATCTTCTCAAAGAACTCAACATCCTTGATAATGTAGTTTTGTCTAGTTTTTGGATCCATGAGTCTATAGAAAAGTGATTCTTCACTGTATGCTAAGGACACACACTTTTTGGCTTTCATATCAAGTTTAGTTATTCTAATTTATGAATGTGCATACTTGATTGGCATCCAAAAATTTGAAGATGTGATATAGATGGATTTTTCCCTAACCATGATTCTTGCGGTGTTACCCCATCAAGAGCTATAGTGAGAACTTTATTGAGCAGATAGGCCATGGTTTTGACTTCTTCTACCCAAAATGCCTTTATCAAACTTGAATCATATAGCATACATCACACCATTTCCATAATAGTACAATTCCTCCATTTAGAAACTATATTTTTTTATGGTGTATGTGGAAGTGCCATTTGATAATGAATGCCATTTTATTAAAAAAATGCTTTGAGTTCATTACTAGTGAATTTACTCCATGATCTGAGAGGAGGCTCTTTATTTTTTGACCATATTCTATTTTAACAACCACTTTGAATTTCTTTAAAGTTTCAAAGGTTTGCCTCTTTATATTCACACAGTAGACCCAAATTTGTATGGAAATATCAACAATGAAGAGCATGAAGTACTTAAACCCAACATGGCTTGGTTTCATTGGTCTATACAGATAGGTGTGAACTAGATAAAGTTTACCATTGGATCTATAAGTGATTTTATGAAATGGATCTCTATGTTTCTTGCCTACTAAACAATCATGACATTCATTTGTACCCTTTTTAAGAGGTGGTAATCCTCTTACCATGTTATAATGATAGAGGTGTCAATGTATTTAAAATTGATGTGACCAAACATTCTATGCCATAATTATGTTGAGTCTATGTCCTTTAATATGAGCACCTGATTATTTTTCTAAATGAAATCAAGTTGAGACATGAGGTTCACATTGGATGATCTTGCACCAATTTTTGAGTTCTTTGATTTATCTATGATCAAACACATTTTATTTCCACCTTTATAATCAAATTCAATCTTCAAATTGTGGTCCAAGATTTGACTGACCAATAATAGATTTTTAGTTAAATTAGGTACATATAGAACATCTATTATTATATAGGTTTACATGCCAAGTGGTAAGGCAATGTTACCAATTCCTTACACACTTTATGAGGTATCATCACCTAATGAAATAGGTTTTTTATTGGGTGTGTCCTTCAATATTGAAAACTAATATTTTCTTCCTGTCATATGTTAGGTTTCACTTGAGTCATCATACCATATGTCACTTTGTGAAGAATAATCTCCATAAATATTAACAAAGTATAAGAAGTCTCCATCATCATCAATTTATTCTTGTTTAACAACATTATCTTGTTGTTTAGGTTTCTTTTTCCAAGTTCCCTTTTTCTATCCATATAGTTTATTAGATGTCATAGGGGATTATTGTTGGTTAGTAGACTTTTGACCACTATAATAACCTTTCTTGAAGGTAGTACACCAATAATATTTGAGTTCATGTCCTTGATGACCATAAACGAGACATTATTTCTATGATCTTACTCCTTATTAATTTTGTCATAGATTCTATTTTGATGATGACTTGAATGGTTTATTGCCTTTCTATCAATTATAATCCTAAACATGTTCTTCTCATTCTTCTTGAATACTAAAAGACTCTTATTATTATAACATATTCAAAAGTTTTTCAAAACTTGGTTTCTATTATATGACAGTCAAAGTGGTCATAAAAATCCTATATGAGGGTGGTAGAGCTCTCAAGACAATGGGTACAAGAGAGTTATCTAATTTTTTTTCACCCAAAGATTGAAGTGACACCCTCAACATTGCAACATGTTTGAGAAAAGTCTCTACTTTTTCACTAGATCTCAATTTGAGAGAGTGGAGTTGAATTTATAGATGCTGAATTGTGCTCTCATTCTTGGATTCATATATAATTTGGAGCTTGTCCTAAGCTTTCTTGGTAGTTTTGGCTTCATAGATGTGTGGTTTCACTTCATCTGATACCCTAAACATTATGATCAATTTCACCTTCTGATTAGCTTTGTCATCTTTACATTTTTGGTCAATGTCTATTACATGTTGAGTTTAGGATCCATTTACAATATGCCAAATTTCCTCAAATTCTAGTTGACTTTTTAGCTTTGTCTTTTAATTAGAATATTTTTTACCTTTGATTAGGCGTGAATCTAATAAAAAGAATTTTGGATCTTGTACAACCATTATCAAGACTACGAGTGATGGATTATTTCCTTATCACTCTAGGTATATACATCTCCCTTTTTATATACTGTTAGATCGATATACCATACCTTTATTTATACATGCCCTTCCTTTATACCCATTGGTATAGATAAGAAGTTCATTCTTTATATATACCCAGTGGTATAGGAAAGAGGCATAAATGTATAAGAAAGAGTCTGATACTTGGTATATAGATAATACTAAAAATGGTTCATCCAATCACTAACACTTACTTATATGGAATTCCTCATACATTCATGTAAATTCACTATATACTTGGAAATTACACCTTTAGGATGTACAACTTTTTATTGTAATGAATTGTTAAATGAATGGAAGGTTATGAGTGCATGTGCCTTATTTATCCGTGATGATTTTAAGGGTGGATACCCAGACATCATTATTATATCTATGTTCAATATTGTATACAGTAAATCAAACATGATGGCATTACTTGTAAACATGATTCAGAGGCATAGATATGATTGAACACTACATTAAAGTTTAAAAAACTCATGATTATTATGTAATTTTAATTAAATTATAATGTCTTTCAATATGCAGATCAATATTTTTTATAATGCTTTGAAAGAAACAAAAATGCATAATTTTTGATGTTGACCTCTGTTGCCAATTCCCCCCTCCATTTTTTTTAAAATTCCTCCCTAAAAAAATGAATTTTGATGCTAAATTTAGTATAATTTATAAGTTTTGGGGTATCACTAAACTTTATACATGGAGGGAATTGACCTTTGCGCCTTTTGTAAATGAAATTTTTAATAAAAGAATAACTTGCCAATTGGACTATAGGTGGGTCTAAGATATTTGGACAACTAATTTGACTTTAAATTTGGTAAAAAGGGTAAGACATAATGCCAAAACAAACCTTATTATGTGAAATTCACCTTGGATCTCTTTGGTTGACAATTCAATCAATTTTCTTTGCTCCCCATTAATCTTCCTTTGTTGCATGTAGCAATCCATTTTTTAGACCAACTTTGTAACATCTGAAATTATATATATATATATATATATATATATATATATATATATATATATTCACAACTATACTTAAGGCTTTAAGGATAATTTATATGATGAAAGGATTCTCCAAAAATCCTATAATGTGAAAAATTCTTTTTATACAACCAAAAATGGAGAAAAACTGACATGCCTATCAATCTACTATTGTAAACTATTCAGTCAACTTGGAGGATCCAAAAGTACTATAAGGATATTATAGGAACAATCACTGAGAATGAGGGGTGAATCAATGATCAAATATAATCAAAAATTTAATTCCAATCCTTTCAAACCCTTAATCAATCACCTCAAGCATTCATAAAGCATAAAAGTCATTCATATTAATGAATAAGAAAGATAATGCAAGATCAAGCACACACCATATGAATTATGTGGGAAAATATCATGGGGGATGAAAACCACTCTCAATATTGAAAATATATGGACTAATTTTCCTATAAAATAATAAAAAACATGAGACCTTTTAGTGAATCACCCACTTCACAAGGATCACCCACCCCTAAGCATGACCAAGCACCAACTTGTCATAGATGTTGAGCACCCACAAAAAAATTGTAATATCAACATATCCAAATTTTTTATTTCCTTTAAATACAATGGATAAATAATTTGTAACACCTTTCTTCAACCCTTATCACTCTCTCAAGCCTTTACATACAAGTAATGCTTCTAAAACACCCTTTTGGATCACTTTATACTTCTTCACTCATCTTCAATATTCAACCCTAAAAGAACACTATTATAACATTATAAATATAACCTATAGGTAATTCACACATTAATAAACTTACTATTATCTTCAATATATCCACTAAGCACACTCAGACTTCACTATCCTTCATATCACAACTCTAGAAACCATCACCTTTGAATTTTCTCTTTATAGAGTATAATTTTTCATCACCTCCTTGGTCAGACATAAGCCTTTCCTTAAATCTTAAGGATTATATCATACATGATATAATATCAATACCACTTCTATAGATATTCTATATCTTTTATAGATCACCCTTAAGCTTTAACACCTTTCAAATTAGACGTATGAAGCCCTTTTAGGTTATTCCCTTATAACACTTCACTAAGCAAAACTAAGAACACAAAACCTCTTAAAATCATATAGGTCTATTCCACATGACCCCTAAGACACCCTAAAGTGATTAAATTAATACCTACTCACCTATACATAGGAAAAACCTATCAAAATTTTGATTTGTTCATGGAAATCTCATGAATGAATCAAAAGCCAACTTGTAGGCAATTGTTCATATCGAAGATGGATTGGTCAAACCTAAAAAATCCATAAAGATCATCCTTAGGGAGTTTCCATATATAATTCATCTTGAAACATACAAACACTACCAATAAAAACTCAAATATTCTTCTCGGGTCATTTGCAGAAGATGGTCAAACCCTCAGTCAACTTTAGACCATAATAAATGTAGGTGTATGACCAATCAAACCTCCAAATTATTTTTCTTGGATTGCCTTTGAAATTATAAACCACTTTAATTTTTATACCACTATTAAAATAATCTAAAATCAAAATTTATAGACAAAATAGTGAGGATTAGTTTTCCTTTGTAAATTCAAATATTTGAATTCCAATGGTCACTTTTTAATGAAAATTTGGCTAAGTATGGAAAATAGAGAAATAAGCCTAGGAAGCTAACTTTGCAACATTATATATTTTGATACACACATAGTCATGACCTAAATATTGGAACATATGATATTAAAACAAAATTTATCATATCCATATGACCAAATCCTTTTGACACTTCAACATATGTGAATGTTGATGTCATCAATCTTCTCACTCAGCTTAATTTGCCAAAATACCAACTAGGCCTAGATGACCATAATGACCACAAGGATGATCCAAATGGAAACCTATCACTTATATAATTACTCCAAGTAGTTTATAAGACCTTTGAAACATGACCAAATTATCAAACATATCCATCAACCTACCTATCCAACCAAATATTGAAGATCCATGCATGACTATTGAAGCACACTTTGTCATTGATTAGATAACAACCTCAATACCTCATGAATACTCTTTTCCACCTCATGGACACTATTAGACACCTTAGATACATCATTTAAAATACCTTAATAAATGAAACATGTAAGATGTATAATTTTTTTGAGAAAGACTAGTGTGAAGTCAAGAACACGATGCAAAAAATGACACAAAAAAATTCAATCTGTATGTTCTAAAATTGTAGAAAACTGTCCTGCCTATATAAATTACAAACATATTATTTTCAGACATGTAAGAATGGTATTAACTAATACAAAACTATACATCCTATAATGGAAAGTTTCAACAATGAGTTTCAGACATCTCATAAAATTTTTAGGACCTTTTGATAAATGGTCTTCAAGTTATGGCAAAAAATTGACCTACTATATGTTACAGGTTTTTAGGCAGTAAAGAACATAGGGATGGTTTTGCTTCCAAAGTGTTGTAAATCCAAGTCCTTATGAGATATTATTCTTATGACATGTTAAGTACTATGTAATTGACCATATCCAATTGGAATCACCATCCTATGACTTTTCTAATTCTCATAATGTATAAAAAATATGAAAAAATGCAAAAAATAAATATCCGTGGAGTGCATGGGCTTCTCCTAAATTTATTATAGGTGTAGAACCTCTATGGTGACTCTGATACTAGATATTAAGGAGGAACAATAGTGATATTCATTCTATTCAATGAAAACATTACAAATCTTATGTATTTATATAAATATTAATGCCAAAAATATTCCCTATATAATAAGGTGGGCATTATCTTATCCTGATCCAAAAACTATGCAAACTCCTTAATATTATATAGGAGATATAAAAGAACTATAAAAATTTAGAATAATCTTATTTAAATATCCTAACTACCATGAGTAATAAAATATTACTCAATTACATTTATTTTCAAATGGAAAATTAATCACCCCTTAGGATAAACCTAATTACACACACACACACACAAACACACACACACACACACACACACACACACACACATTTTAAATATAAAAAGAATCAAATATTTTAAAAATAAAAAACATTCAAAATATTCTCAAGAAATAAATAAATATGACTTAAGCATGACATGAGTTGCTAGTTGTAGACACATAAATTTAATCATTAAGTGATTCATAATGTTTATTATTTACATCCTTACCATGTTTTCTCTGTTCACCATTTTGATAACTCACAATCTATAAGATATACTTCACTATATTTCAAACACTAAAACTATCAATCATAACATTCCTATTTTGACACAATTCATTCCTATTTAACTTAGAGGCACATTTTAGGCCTTTTACAACAACTTTTGTCTTTCTAAAATAGGACTGCACTAGGTCAATTTGGGCTACACTACAGACTTTTTAATCAAGCATGGTCAAATTACATTAAATATTGGGATCAATTAATGAATGTTGATTTCATATATTACATACAATTATAAAATTTCTTGTAAACTCTTCTCTTACTTTCTAATATGCCATTCATTTCATTTTTACATGGTTAAGATTAAATAGTGTTCAAAAATTACATTAGAGTAATATCCATTATATTGTAATTTATGTTATTATAACATTCAATCATAATTTATTCCCATAGCTAATAAGTGCCAAAGATCATGCATATAATCCTTTATTAAAAATAAGCCTCAACCTGTTAATGTTGTTAATCCTCGATGAGGTAAAGTACCTCATGTTCTTTCTCTCCCCTCCATCAGGCAAAACCCATCAATCTAAGGGATTTGAAATTATAGATCTATTAAAAAATACTAATGCGAAAATTTCATTGTTAGAAAGCTTAAAAATAATGCTAATGTACAAATAAATACTATATGAGGCATTAAGTAATACACTTTTACCTTACAATGTTGAAACTCATTATGTAGCCTTTATTATTAATACTACCTAATGGATAGAAGAAAGTATTTATTTTGAAAAAGAGGATCTTCCACCAAATCATATCAAGTTTAAATATTTCTAACATCTCTTTCCTAAAATTACTAGGCATAATAACTAAAAATCTAACTCATTCAAATATGAACATTAATGGATACCAATTACTTGGTAAAATTACATTGAATATCACTTTGGGCCCATGCATGGTCAAATTACATTGAATATTTTATTTGGATGACCTTAGATTCATGACATGAATGTTATTCCATCTACACTACATGCATGCCTTAAGTCTAGTTATCAAGTTTATATATACCTATCATTTTGATAGACATCCATTTAAGTATTAAAAAATGGTTCATCCTCTAAATACTTATGTCTCATATATGTAGCCTTATTCCATGTAGGTTACATAATTTAATTTATTTATTGATTTACAATTATTTATACCACATTTAAATGACTCATAAATCAACTGTTATCACTCAATTTTACACCCTTATAGAGGTAATTCAATATTTCTCTAAATTGAGTGTAAAATGGGTTTACCTCTAGGCCCATGGGTTTCTTATAGTAGAGGTAAACCTCTTGATTAAAGGGATAACTCCCTATATTTATCTTGATTGCTCATCACCTATAATAATAACTCATTGAGATGAAAAGGGAGAGAGAAAATATAAAATAAAACTATACTAATGGGGTGATGCATTAATTGTAAATTGACCACTACCAACCAATTATAATGACACTTCAAATAAAATCCTAATTTGCAATTGACACTAATGTAAATCTGCCTATTACATTAGTATTTCTCATGGAGGGTTGTGAAGCAAAATTAAGCTAACAGGACTGAACACAAGGTCATGACCTAGCACTAGTGAAGATAAAACTCACTAAACTCATGAAAAAATTCATTATAACACTTCAAGAGACCTACAAAAGACTTTCAAAGATGAACATGAATGCAAACAAGGAAAACATGCCAAGGAAGAGAATCTATCACTTAACAAGATCAACTAGTCTAACATACACATTGAAACAACTCATGGAAAAGGTAATCCATATTTTTATTTATTTCTTAAAGGATACAAATTAGTAGATATTTTCCAAACTCAGGTGGATGATACAAACTTAGCCTAAAGTGGCTCAATATATAACACAAGTGTGAGAGAAGAGAAGAAGGGCATATGAGAGAGAGAGTAGACAAATTTCATATGAGTTAAAAATAAGAAAGAGTTAGGGAACTACCTCAATAGGTCTAGGATGACATGCGTATATGCTATAAAGATGATCTAACTCTCCAAGTGGTGTGGGAGTTAAAAATCTTGTTTGACACCTTGAATGACTTCTTATAACTTCTCTTCTTCTTGACATGTTGAAGGACAAGTGGACTTATTGATGGTTAGATAAATTTATCCTACCTCTTTATCTACTCTTGACACCTCTCAATTAATCCCAACATGTTCTCCTTGACACATCACCTCTTCCTCTTTCAAGGTGTCTAAAGGACTTTTCATCCCCTTAAGCCTATTTTTACACAAGTGCTAAAACTTGGATTTGTCTTATTTAGCTCATCCAAACTTCATTAATAGCCTATTCATACCATATTGGACCTGAATCAATTCATTTTTATGCCTCAAACTAGCTCTAAAAATTCATTCTCTACCAAAAACCTCAATTAGGCCTCATTCCTTGTAACCCTAAAGTGATGAAAACCTCCTTATGTAGAGAAAATTATAGAGGATGATTATAATATAAGGGCACATTACAATACTCAGTATGGTTTACAACTCTAGGTTCAATTTCATGATCTGAGAGTGAGTGGAGATATCCCTTTTTGCCCTTTATCTCTCCTAACTAGGCCTTAATTAGGCCTCCCTACCAAGAGAGTGAAAAATAATTATACAAACTTTCCACACATTCCAAACCCCCAAAAAGTGTATGATTTAGTTATAAAATGTCCTCCCCATCCTTCATGCCAAATTTGGAAATTTGACAAGTTGTACGAACTTGTAAAATAGCAAAAATCTATCTTTTAGCCCTAATTCATAAAGTTATGTACAATACTACACTAACTAATGATACATGATGATGATCAGGGGATTATTGAACATGTTATTGGTGCTTTATAAGTTTTTATGATCCATCTAGAGTTATTAAAGTGGATTTCTCTCTCATTAGGTCCTTATGGCTCTCCTCAACAACCTAAAAGTGCTTTGAACTCTTAATGATAGTTCATAAAGATAAAAACATGAAACCATAAAAAAATCCACAAAATGGAAGTGTAATAGGGTGTTAAACTTACCCTAGGAGATCAAGGTCCCATGCACTTCCTTTATTCTATATTGAGCAAAGTAAACTAACCTCTCAGGTAGGCAGTAATATTTTATAAGGTTTAAGCAAGATTGCAGTCTGTAGGTGCATGTTTTAGAGTTTGGTTTGGGTACAAATGATATAAAAATGTCTAATATTTCCACATCTACTTATTTCAATTATTCTCTTGCCACATTTATTCATCAATATCTTTATTTATGCCACTATCCATCTCACTATATCAGGCCTAGGGTTCTTATGTCAACCTCTTAAGATACCCTAATTTATATTTCCCATTTTTTCACTAAAAGGGGTCTAAAATCTTATGTAATGCTTGTGTATGTTATTCAAAATCTCCTTAAGGCTCTCAATGATCTCAATTCACTCCACTAGACTAGCCATCTCTCAACTAACTGCCCATATGGGACTATGTATATGACTAAGTCTATAGGCTAAATAGGGTCTATTGTGTTTGTTTCCATTTTATTAATTATAAAGGTAAAAAATGGAATGATATCACACTATTTTAATTACCCTAAAATCATGTTCCATTTCTTTGTATGGTTTAGTTACTCTAGATCTTTAGATTTCTCCATACAAACACAACTTTCTCTCAACAAATTATAGATGACTATGAAGATTAGTTAAGTAGGTAGGGTTTGATATTTGGTTGATAAATATCCTTTGAGTTAATATAACCAAGACCCATATCTATCTCTCATTCCTTATGTCATATTGATAATATAATCTATCTCTTCTTTTAGGTCTGGAAAAGCTTGCTTATTCCAATAGACCTGTAGGTCTCTCTTAGAGAAGTCTCAGTATATTTTAAGGGATTTTAGGGTTTATATTAGCATTCAATAAACACCTTAATGGATCATATATATTAATTAAAGTATGGAAACCTCACTCAATTCCTTGAGACTTTAGACTTCTCTAGATAAACAACATTTTTGAGAAAGTATGCAGACTATATGTGTAGGGACTGCATATGTAGGGGTTTTAATTCCTCTACTTTCTTGTAGAGCCTATTTGTCCTTCATGAATTGAAACCCAAGTTATTTTATATTCTTCAGACAATCACACACAACTATTCAATATTTTTAGAGACATTAAGTGACTCAAACAAACCTACAAACCTATGTATCAGCCTACACATGCTCATTTGATATGGTATGTAGTTAGGGCTGTTATAAGAGCCTGGATTAACATTGAAACCATATAAAATATTTATCAAGATATCTAATGACTCAATACCTCATTTAAAATCCCTTGAAACCTCTATTATTTCATCATCATCCACTATCAAGACATAATCTTTTCTCAATTGGTGGCTGGCTATAAGTAGTTATTAGGGAATTTGATCGTGTATGTGGTTTTTAGGTATATTATCATAATTATTAAAACTCACAATGGATATATTATATTTTAAATAAGGTCTTAAATTATTTCTCACTATCTTGGACTCCAACACTACTAACCTCACTGTTAAGGAAAAATCTCTTAGCAAGCTATAGGTGTTCAACATGAGAAGGTCTAACTATGAAGTCTAAGTTTTTTTCCTTCTTCAATTTTATCATGACCTCTAAAGAGTTCAAAATTAATCAATAAAGACTTATCACTATATTAAATAACAAATTTGACATTTTAAAATCATCTTCAACTTTGTGTTCACTATCATTCCACATACAATCTGTAGGTGAGTGAAGGTGACTATGTTACTAGGTTTGTCTATGTCTTAATTTTGGAATTACACTACCTCAATAAACCATGATAATATAATATTAGAAAAAATATTGAATAGCCTCTCCTTAATTAATTTCAAGTTCATTATCTTCTTACAGGCATCTTCAAATATTTGCATTCACTATTTATCTTATAATCTTGTAGGATGCATCTTTTAGGCTCATAGCTTGTCATCAATTCAGTTTTGATCTCAGGTGCTTGGAGACCCCTATTAGTCCATGAAAATTTCAAACTAAAAACATCACAATGTTTCCTACAAATAGACAACCTTATTTATCATTAAAACCATGTATATTCTTTAGAGTTTCAGACTTATAGGCTGTACAGGGTGAGGAATGTAACCTTATTCATAGAGGTTTTGGAAAGTGATACTACATGACTGATAAGATTGAAAAACTATTGCCACCATTTTATCAACACAATTAACATAAATAGTAACCCTCAATCTACCTGAAATACACATTCAAACTAATTCAAATCATTTGAACTTGCTAGCATAGAGAATAGAGTCCAAGATTGATAAACGATGTGACCATCTCTTCAACCTTGTATGGAATAATTGAGTGATCAAGAATACATGAATAGATTGAGAGAGTATTATAAGACCATGAATAACCACTTAGATGAATTTGAACCCTTGGAAAACTTAGAAATATCTAAAAATGATAGTCATTTATAGATAATGCACAAGAGAGAATTTACTTGCCAAAGTAACTTCCAAATGTACCACCATGTTGAATTAATGAATTTGTGAGGCATATATCAACATATGAGGACCTAATCCATCTAGTTTTATGTAGACATGAAATCAAATTTTTCATTGGATTTAATTCAAACTCAGTCTATAGAGTTTTAAGCTCTCAAAAGGTAGTGTATCTTCTTAGTGATTGATCATAAAATTAAGAGAACCAATCAAATAAAAAATGACACAAATTATAATCCCATAGGGTTCCTAAACTTTGGCCAAAATATCAGCCCCCAACTATACCTTTACAACTTGTACCATCTGATTGAACTTGGCCTTCAATAGTTCATGAATGGAGTGATGGGAGAGAGAAGTAGTTTTATACAACTGTGGAGCTCCAATATTATTCCCAAGATTTTTACTAATCTATAAAATCTTAAAAGACACTTTGAATCTATTTTCACTTGCAAGTGACTTCAATAAGTTTATACAACTTCCTTAACTCCTCAATATGGCATTAAAAATCAAGAATCTAACTTTACTCTAATTCGTTTGATATGTGTGATAGTTGAGTGACTACTCCAAGGACATTTTAAGGTGTGTGGTATGCATTTTTCCTTTAGTATAACTTTAACAAACATAAATCTAGACATAAATCCCATTTTCATATATTTTCAACACCTTAGAGTCTACCAATGAACCTCAAAGTTTCCTAAACATCATGGAATGATATGGTAACATGTTTAAGATATAAAATGACATTAATAAATCCCTAATCACCTATGACATAAATTTACCATGACTTATCTCTCCATGACATGTCTAAACCATTATATGACCATAACATGACTTTACCTTAACTTATCCAAACTAACCTTAAACAATGTCAACAAGGTTAAATGAAGATGTAGAGTAAAAAATAATCTACGTCTAATTTTGATTTCCAGTCGTGCAATCCAAATTTTGTCCCTAAATACTTTGGTTCAAGACAGTGAAGTTTTGACTCAAAGCGTAGGCTCAAATTTCTTTTTGCCTCAATTTTGTCTAAATGTCAAAATCGAGCGAAAGCTGCCAAGTGTCATTAGCTAAGACACTTTCCATAATTTCAATAGGTAATGCAAAACATGCCATGTGTCCCATAACAACTTAGTAGAGTGCAACAAGTGTCAACATCTATGTCTCATGTTTCATATACTTTTCAAAGGCTACTTTCCAACAAGCTTTCTCAGGATCAAGCAAAGGGCACTAGGTGGCAATCACAGAAGGTTTCAATGTGCTTTTATAAAATCAATGGAAGATGCCACATATCCCCAGCTGAAGAGAGTGGAAGCCACCATGGGTCAACCTCTGAATTATCTTCATTTGGTTTCATTGACAAGTAAATACTATGGTGGGTCTCGCATTTTGTTCTGAGGCAAGCAAAAGCTGCCAAATGTTGCCATCTATGTAAGTATGAAATGAGGCTTGATTGTTTCTATAGTATAGATAGGGTAACACCGAGACAGACACGTGTCACCTTCCACAAGTTTCTCAAAAGGTAGCTAAAGGCAGTGGAGATCACCACATGTCCTTTGTCAAGAATAAGTGGAAAGTGCCACATGTCCCTGTTCCCTTTTTGAAGTTGCTCAGGTGAGAATTGCTTTGGGTCCCATTTTCTATAGAAGTTGTTTAGGTTTTGGAGAAGAGGATGGTGATAGATGTCAAAGACCGAACACCTCTATGTGAAGACATAGTAAGATTATAGGTTACGTGGAATGTGCCGTGTGTCTTTAGTAAATGCTGTGAAACATGCCAAGTGTCATTTTCTAGTGCCTCCTAAATAATATGAAGGTTTTCAAGAAATTGGCCAAGTGTCCTTTTCCATTTAATATAAGGGATCATCCTGTGTATCTATTTTAGCCAATGAACTGTAGGAAGACAAACTATTTTAGAATCTAAGAAATATCCTCTGTTAGACACTTCTAATTCAGTTAGAGTTTAGTTGGGCTGTTAGATTGGGAACACGCAGACAATTTGGAGCAAATTCAATGCTATAAAGAGGGGTGTAGAGATCACCAGAGATCATGATCAGAAGATTGGAGAGAATTTTCTACAAGAGACTATTGTCAAGAGTTTTAGACTTTTAAAATTGTGATCAGGAATATCATTTGCCTTTGTTCTATTTTCTTTAGTTGAAAAGTTTATGTAATTGTGCATGTTTTTGTGCCTTTTATGTGACTAGAGAATTAATAAGAAGATAGAGTTCTGTGCCTTTGTTGATGTTTTTTGTGTCATTGCAAAAGTAGTCTAAGCTGTGAGCCTCTATTTCTATTATTTTTATCTTTTACATTGATATTGCCTTGTTTGCTCTTTAATGTAATTAAATCTTACATATAGTTTCACTATGCTTAGAATTAAGGGTCGAATTACATTCAGGCACATCACCATAGTTGTATTTTCTTTCTTTGCATTTTTGTTTCTATTTAAATTCCTATCCCTTTCCTCCCAACACTTGAGATAAATAAGAGACCAGCTTCTTAAAAATATGGAGGTCATTTCAAGTCGCAAGTCCCACATTCTTGAAACTTCCCATTGTTGGTGTTAGAAGTAAGCACAATTTTAACCATCAACAAAAGACTCTTAAGGGCCATTTAAGGTATGGCATGACCATGAAATAATCACATGAAATTTTAAATTTGGAGGGGCTAGCCAAATTTGGCATGGAGTAAAATTTAGTCAACATTCTTGG
Source organism: Torreya grandis (assembly GCA_037957365.1). Lineage (NCBI taxonomy): Eukaryota > Viridiplantae > Streptophyta > Pinopsida > Cupressales > Taxaceae > Torreya > Torreya grandis. The sequence continues at coordinate 713,412 of JARHVA010004418.1, forward strand.
TGATTCATAGGGGTAGCATGCCTACAATGCTAATAGGACTAGTAGCCTTGCATGTCCATTGGGAAATGGAGTCTCTTGCACTTAATTTTAGACCTAAATAGAATTTTAACATGACACAACAAACTTATTGAACTTAAAAACCCACAAAAACAAAGAAAATAAGACATAAACAAAGTAAAACACACACATGTGCTATCAAGCGCTTAGGAAATACAAAAACAACATAAACAAACTAGACTATGTACAAACTAACGTGAAGAGAACTTCTTTCTCCTAGATCAAAGGGGAATCTTGCACAATATTTTACTCCAAGATATGAAATAGGACATGATGAAAATTGAATTTTGAACCTTTTTTATATTGTCTTCATCTCCTTTATGCTTGTCACTCTTTTTGGCTTGATCTCTAATGAAATAATAGTAGATTCAAACATATCACCTATAAAGGTGAATTTATTTTGTGACTCAACAATATTATCATGAGACTCTTTAGATTCAACCTTATCTAATGATGATTCATCTAATAATGATTCTTTGATCTCCATGGAATCTTGAATGACATCCAATTTATCATTAGCTATAATCTCATAAATCTCTTTAATGAGCTTAGCATACTCAATCCAATCCTCATAATTATATTCAATAATGACACCTTATTCAACCTCTTTGTGTACATGAACTTTGACTTTGTAAAGGCCTTTAATCTCTTGAAGTATCTCAATATGCTACTACTAATCACCTTTGTCTTATTTCTCTTCAAGAACCACAACTTATTTAGCTTCATATTCTTGGTCATTGTGCACTTTGTTAAATTCAACTTGCTTACTTGAATATTTTTCAAATTCAAATCTTGTTTCAACTTGCACAATTTTGGTACTTGGGAAGCTATCATATTGTCCTTCAAAAGTTAATGCATCTATAATAATGTATTCAAATTGACTAGTAGGGGGTGTAAGATTTTGAAGAGCCCCAAACTCTTCAAATATCTCATTGAATATTTACTATAAGTAATTTATTTCCATGGAGTCAACAATAACATCATCTTTTATTGTTTTTTTAGATTCACCCTCTTGATTTTGTTCATGAGTCTCAACCAACTCAATTGATGTGATGTTATTTTAAAACACCTTATCTTTCATGTTTTTATCAACTTCTTCATGATTAGCTACAACATCATCAAGGTAATATATTTTTTCATTCAAGAATATTGACTCATGTTTGTCTTCAGAAAGTGGGGTGCCTATGAGGAACTCTTCATCATAGACACTTGAGTCATCTTATTTATCAACTATAAATTTAGCTTGATCTTCTTCACTTATCTCCCATAAGATGGGTTCTCCTTAACGAAGGGATGAGGTGGGATGGTGGTGAATAGGTTCATGGGTTGGAGAAGGAGTATTAGGTGTGGTCAATGGCTCATGGATTGGATATAAAATGGAGAATTCTTGAAAAAACTCTTGGGGAGATGACATGTTAGGTTGGGCAAAGGGAGAGATATCTTCTTTAACAAGGTTATCTTTTTCTTCATAGCCTTCTTGAGGCTCTTCAACATCTACAAGTTGATACTTAATCTCTAGACTTTCCCAGCTCTCCAACCTATTTATCCACCATTGGATATAAAATCTCATTTCATGCAAGTCATTATTAATGACATAGTGGGATTCCTCTTCAACTAGCCTCCACTTACTCATAACGAATTGAACTGACTTCCTAAACTTCTCTATGAGATGAATATGGATCACACCACCTTCCTTATCCCATTTTATCATCACTTTTTTTTTAGTTTAACATATTTGGCATGAGTGTTAATAAGGATTTAACTTGAGTTAGAATTAAAGTAGGAGGAGGAGGGTAATAGTGAGGATTTTGATGAGCTTCAACATGTTGATTGGGCTGCCTAATTAGAGATTCCAAGGCCTTATTTCTTGCATCCTAATTAATGGAATAATTTGATTCTTCATGACAAGGTTGATAGGAATCATGCTAAGGTTTATATGGATCATATTGAGGTTGATAGGGATCATATTGAGGTTGATAAGAAAACACTTTTTAGTAATTTTATTGATATCCTTCCTCATAAGATTCTTCATAGGGATACTCAATAGAATCATGGTTATGTAGAGGGGGAAAAGGTTGAGCATAAGACTATCATGACTCGTAAGGAGGGTAACAAGTTGGATATGGATATTAAAGCATATAGGGTCATGACAAGGATGATAAGGAGATATACAGTAGGAATTATCCTCATTACCTAGCCATCCCAATTTCATGAGTCAAATTAAAATACAAGATATTAACAAATGACTTTCATAATAAGTACCTGGGCTAATAGAACCAAATGATTATATTTAGAGTCACCATTGGTGTTTTTTAAATGCTTCCAAAAGTTGATAGGTAAAAGAAAACACTAAGAATTAATTGACTCTTTTGGACCTTGGTCCCATGAAGTGTGCAAGAACTATTGTCACTCAATTTTGTACCCTTGGAGATGTAGTTCAATGCTTATCCAAATCGAGTGGAACATAGGATTACCCCTAGGCCTATTGGTTGATTATAGTAAAGGTAATCATCTATATTAAAGGGCTAGCTCCCTAGATTTATCTTGATTATTTATCACCTATACTATTAACTCATTTGGATGAAAAGGGGGAGAGAAAACATAAATTAAACCTATCCTAATGAGGTGATGCACCAATTATAACCTAACTAATGCCAACCAATTATAATGACACTTCAAATAAAAGCCTAATCTACACATGATACTAATCTAAATCTGCCTATTTCATTAATATTTATCATGGAGGTTTGTGAATCAAACTTAAATTAGGAGTACTTAAAACAAGGTCATGATCTGACACTAGTGAAGAGATAACTCACTAAACTCATGAAGCACTTGATTATAATGCTTAAAGAGACTTGCAAAAGACTTTCAAAGTTGAACATGAATGCAAACTATGACAACATGCTAATGAAGAGAATCTATCACTTAGCAAGATCAACTAGTCTAATATACATATTAAAAAAAATCATGGAGAAGGTAAAATAGCTTGTTATTTATTTATCAAAGGCTGAAAATGAGTAGAGATTCACCATACTCAAGTGGAGGATATAAACTTAGCCAAAAGTAACTCAATATATATCATAGGTGAGAGAGAAGAAAAGAAGGGCATAGGAGAGAGAGAGAGAGAGTAGACAAGTGTCATATGAGTTATAAATAATAGAGGAGTTATATAAATTCCTCAAAAGGTGTAGGATGACATGTGTATCACATATAAATATGATCTAACTCTCCAAGGGGCATGGGAGTTGAAAAGCTTCTTTGACACCTTGACTAGCTTCTTAAAACTTCTCTTCTTCTTGACATGTTGAAGGATAAGTGGCATTATTAATGGTTATATCAAATTTTCCTACCTATTTCTCTAGTCTTAACACCTCTCAACTAACCCCAATAGGTTCTCCTTGAAACATCACCTCTTTTTCTTACAAGGTGTTTAGAGGACTCTTCATCTCCTTAGGCCTATTTTGCATACAAGTGTCAAAACTTGGATTTATCTTCTTCATCTGGTATAAAATTCATGGATGACATTTTAATACCATATTGGACCTGAAATAATCCATTTTAAGGCCTAAAACTATACCCAACAAGTCATTCTCTACCAAAAACCTTAATTAGGCCTCATTCTTTATAGCCCTAAAATGATGAAAACCTCCTTGTGTATAGAAAAATAAATATAATTTTGAGAATATGAGGAAATATTCCAATACTTAGTATTTATTTACATCTATAGGTTCAATTTCATGCTTTGAGAGTGAGTGGAGATATCCCTTTTTGCCCTTTCTCTCTCCTAACTAGGCCTCAATTAGGACTCCCTACTAAGAGAGTGAAAATTAATTATATAGACTCCCCACATGTTCCAAAGAAAAAAATGTGTGTTATTTAGTTATACAACATCCTTCTCATACTCCATTCCAAATTTTAAGATCTAAAAAGTTGAAAGGACCTATAAAATAGAAAAAAACTAGTCTTTTTAGCCCTAAACCATACAGTTCCATATAGTGCTACACTAACCAATAGTATGAGATGATGATAAAGGAAGTTTTTAAATTTTTTTGGGTGGTTTTTAAGTTTTTATAATCCATATAGAGTCATAAATGTGGATTTATCTCTCATTGGGTCCTTATGGCTCTCCTAGGCAGCCTGAAAATGCTTTGAACTCTTACCAATAGTTCATAAAACTGGAAGCATGAAACCAAAAAACAATTCACTAAAATGGTAGTGTAATAGGGTAGTAAACTTACACTTATATATCAAAATCCCATGCAATTCTTCTATTCTATACCGAGTAAAGCAAACTAGCCTCTCAGGTTGGTAATAGCATTTTGTGAGGTTTAGGCAAGATTGTAGTTTATAAGTGCATGTTCCTGTGTTTGGTTTGGGTACCAATTATATAAAAAGTTCTTACATTTCCACCTATACCTATTTTAATTATTATCCTTCCAAATTTATTCATCAATATCTTTGCTTATGCCACTATCCATCTCATTATCTTAGGCTTAGGGTTCTTATGTACCTACCTAAGACACCCTAATGGACTGTATTTTAAAATTTTCTTCACTGAAATGGGTTTGTAATATTATGGAATTATTTTTTAGTTTATTCAACATCTCCTCAAGGCTCTCAGTGATCTCAACTCAGTCCACTAGATTGCCCATCTCTAAATTATTTGCCCATATGGGATTGTGTATGTGACTAAGTCTACAGGCTGAACAAGGTCTATTCTATTTGTTTAAATTTGATTATGTATAAGGGTAAATGATGGAATGATATAAAATTATATTCATTACCCCAAAATAATTTTCCATTTCTTGCTATGGTTTAGTCACTCTAGATCTTTAGATTTCTCCATATAAACACAACTTTCTCTCAACAAACTGTAGATATCTGTAAGGACTAGTTAAGTAGGTAGGGTTTGAGATTTGTTTTCTCAATAATCTTTGAATTAATCTGAAAAATACCCCTATTTAACTCCCCTTACTCATGCCATATTTACAATAGGCTATGTCTCTTCCCTTAGGTCTGGAAAAGCTTGCTTACTCTAACAAACCTGTAGGTCTCTTTTAGAGAAGTTTGAATATGTTTTGAGGGCATTAGGGTTTCTATTTATATTCACTAAACACCTTAATGTCTCATGTATATTATTGAAACTATGGAAACCTCCATCAAGTATTTGAGACTTTAGACCTCTCCAAACAAATAACCTTTTTTAGAAAGTATGTAGATTGTATGTGTAGGGACTGTGTATGTAGGGGTTTTAATTGCTCTAATTTTTACTTAGAACCTATTTGTCCTTTATGAATTGATAAAATGAGTTATTTAATATTATTTGAACAATCACATGACACTATTAAAGATTTTGAGAGACCTTAAGTCACTCAAATAGACCTACAAGCCTGTGTATCTACCTTCACATGCTCATTTGATATGATTTACAATTAGGGGTGTTTTAGGAGCCTTACATAACATTGAAAAAATATAAACTCTTGATAAATATATTGAATGACTCAATACCTCATTTAAAATCTACTAAAACCTCTATGATTTCATCATCATCCAATGTCAAGACATAATCTCTTCTCAACTAGTGGCTAGCTATAGGTAATTGTTAGGGAATTTGACTATGTGTGTGGTTTTTAGGTCTTTTATCATCACTATTAAAAATCCTAATGGCTATATTATATTTTAACTGAGATATTAATATATTTCTAATTATATTTGAATCCAAAACTACTAACCTCACTATCAAGGATAAATCTCTCATCAAGATGTAGGTGTTCAACATGAGAATGTCTAACTATGAAGTCTGAGTTTTTGTCCTTCTTCACTTCTATCATGACATATATAGAGTTTAAAATTAATCAATAAATGTTTATCACTATCTTCAAGACCACATTTAACATTTTAAAATCATCTTCAAATTTATGTTCACTATCATTCCACATACAATCTGTAGGTGAGTGAAGGTGACTATGTTACTAGGTTTGACTATGTCTTAGTTTAGGAATTAAGCTTCCTCGGCACACCATGATAGTATAATAGTAGCCAAACCTATTGAGCACACTCTCCTCTATTCATTTCAAGTTCATTAGTATCTTCTATGCATATTCAAATATTTTCATTCACTATTTCTCTTACAGTCCTATAGGATGCATCATTTAGGCTCATTAGCTTGTCATTAATTTAGTTTTGATCTCAAGTGCTTGGAGATCCCTATTGGTATATGAACAAAATTGAAAATCATAATGTTTCTTATGGATTGACAATCTTCTTTATCATTGAAACCATGCACATTCTTTGGAGTTGTAGATTCTAACAAGGTTAAATGAATCCTCTAAAGGACCATATAAGGTATGAAATGACCATGATATGACCACATAAAAGTTTGAATTTGGAGGGGTTGGCCAAATTTGACTTGGGTTCAAGTTTGGTTAACATAAAATTTAATAAATATCATTTTATATTTAAATAATTATAAAAATATAAGTATATCACTGACTAAGAATTGGGCAAACATGCTCAAGGCATTTTTAAAATCTTAATACTACTTCTATTAATGAAAGACAAGTAGGTATTGGGTATAATTATAAGTCCAACTCTCATGAACCTCATCTAGTTAATCAACCTCACAAGCTCATTTTTACCATGCATATGCACTTTCAACATAATAATCAAGTCAATCATGTTTCTTGATTATCATTAGTGTATTCTGAACTCATTGATAACATGATATCCACATAAATATTTACATTAAATTAATTTTAATATGATGAATCTCTCTTGGATTATCTAAATGCATATTAGGATCTTGCTTCCTTCCATCATAAGACCATATTTACTCATGAAATAAATGCACACACATATTTTGGTGAAGTGATGATTCTATCCTACAAATGCAATCATATGGTCCCAATACTATTCCTATTGTTACATATGTGGAAGAAGGATCAACATTACTTAATAAGGAAACTATTGTGTTTAATTTTGGCACTAAAAATGATCCATTACTAGTACTCATCGTGACTATGTTACAAAATGGTGAATGTAGGTAAGTGCACAAAGTTAGGGGATAATTTTGTGGATTTTTTTGGTAACATGATCACATTAATAAATAACATGATCATGTTATTTAATGAATGTGATTATATTATTTAAATTATGGCTCGGTAATTACTAAGCCATAACAGGATCACGTTATTAAATAACACTATTGTGTTATTTTAAACAATAACACAATTAAGTTATTGTTGTTTTCAATAATTTGATCATGTTAATAATGTGATCACATTAAATATGTTATAAAAATAAAAAAAAATTGAAACCTGATTGCAACTTCATTATTTTACATTCAAGTTTCTTTTACTATCCTTGCCTTCCATGATCATGTTTTGTGTGGGAAAGACAAAAGCTTGATAGAAATCTACTAAATTCATCCTAGAAAGCTGCTAATTGTTGATCCCACCATGTAAAAGAGGTAAGTCCGCAAAATATACACTTGTTAACATTAATTTTTCATCAATTTCATTATTTAACCATAATTTTTAGTTGTAATTTTTTATTTTGAACAACCCATCCTGCTAACCCCCCTAACCCTCCATAGAAACCTCTTATTCCTCCTCTTAACCCTCCACCTAACCCTCCATAAAACCCTCTTTTTCCTCCTCCTATCCCTCCACCAAACCCTCCTACAGTTCCACAAAATCCCCCAGGTAGTTAGGAGATTCTAATTGAGAACATTATGGGAAATAAAATTGAAATTGAAGAATTAATTAGGAGAATGAGGGATCTCACTTCCACCAATTGGGCCACTATACCCATCTAGCCAATTAACTAGAGACATTATTAGGTCATTGACTCTATAAAAATTCAAATTGATAGATGGACTTCATATCAGGATAGTTGTAAGGCTTATTATGCTACAAATTTGTTAGTACTTGAGGTTAAGAACAAAGAAATATCAAAATCCTCCATTTATGCCTTATTCATTGACCCAACCACCAATGGCCCATTTCCCATAACTACTAAACATTTTCCAATCGATCATTACCAACATAACTTAGTCACATCCAATTTTTGGGATCAATAGTAGATGGTGTTTGATTATCCACTATGTAACAACCATAAGGTTCCATTGTATTTTTTAAGGAACCTCTAATATGAGTTTGTCCTCAATGAGATTCCAAACTATTTCAATTTTAGTGAGTTTCAAGGCCAAGGGAAAGGATTTGCATAGGATTGACTAGGTACACATCATGTACCTTATCAAAATTGAAGATTTGTATCCAAAAACCACTTAAGCCCAATATCCCCTCTGTATTTTATTAGGTCATGAAGATCAACACTCTACATGCTATTAATTTGATCACTAATATACTTGTTCTACATACAAGTAGGCTCTCATAGACTGATGCTAGAGATACACCACCTAGTGTGCATACCCAATCCCACCCTTGAAGTTCTTATGCAGATATGTGAATTAGACCTTCTAATGATGTCACTAGTCGTTTAGAGGGATTGGATAATATTTTTTGAGTGATGAGTTTTTGGCATGCACATTTGGTGTGAAAACATCAACCACTACATAGATGTAGGTATATTTTATATAAATATCATGTTAAATTTAAGTTATATTTACAAATTTAATTTAGCTAAAAAATAATTTACATAGAAATTGAATAATATATATGTAATTTTTTTATGTTTTAGGATTTAAAAGTACCTTCATTTTCATAATTAAATTTTTAATATTTGATTTCATGAAACCATTATTTACATATTCATATCCAACTATTGGCCCATCCACTACTACATCTATATTTGTTAGGACAACACCTTTTACTTATACAGAGGTAAAATTTGAAGTTAATCTTATACTCTATGTACATTTATTTTATGTATATTTTCCTTATAAGTTTAAGTTAAATTTATCTATTAAGTATATTGATCCATAGGTTCTAAAAAACTCCCATGATATGGATGGAAACACATGTTTACCTCTGCCAAATACCTAGATCTGATCTTTTCTTGTCCTTATTTGTCTTTTGTCTTCAACCTCTTTATCTCTTTGATCACTTTGCATTTATTAGGTCTTTCTTATTCATTATTACCTACTCAATGAATCGTAAACATCCTTGTATTAACTTAATCCTCCTTCTCTACTTGAATTCATTTTACTAATAAAATACTTTTCTGATATTTCCTTTTAACATCAACCTCCTCAGTTCATACTCTATTTTCATGTTCTCTTTTTATCCTTGCTCTGTTCTTTAGAATATTCTTATGTGTTTTCATAGGTCTACATACTAATTTGATTTTTTCCTTCCATAATACTCATAATAGAATCTAACTACTCAATTAAATCTCATTTCATACATCAAACCATTCCACATAACCCCCAAGATTCAACTCTTCACTTAATTCTTCTTTCCTCTTTAACACCTTCTTTCTACTAGCCCTTTTTTGAGGCAAACCTCCTTGTTATGAGTAAAATACAAAGCTCCAAAATAAACAAAACAAAAATTTATATACCCATTTACATCACATATCTCATGTAGGGACTTTCATAATTTAACTCTCTTTGCAGAACACTTAACTCAACACCCCTCAGGGCTAATTAGGTCTCCTAAGCCTAATTAAAGGCTACTGACTATGAAACTATACCATAAAAAATAAAATTGACTTTAAACCTTAAAAATAATGTTCCTCCTACATACATACACATATCCATACATTTTAATGACTTTTCATCAATTAAATCACTTGTTATCTCATTTTGTAATTTCAAACCCTAACTTGTGTTGTCTCAATCCTACACCTACCTGAAAGGATAATAGATGAGATATAATGACATTTTTTCAAAGATTATAAGGATTTAAATGGATCTAAACTTACCACATTCATTTTCTAAAACTATTAATTTTTCTTTCTCAATACTAAATCAGTCCTAACATGTAGTTTTACAGAAATTTTATACCCCTCCAACATGACTATGCCAACAAATAGGATATAATAAACCCTTAAGAGTCTTTACCTTCATTTGAGATAAATTTAAAGAATAAAAAAAATGGAAAAAACATATCCCACAACACTAATAACCTTAAATCCTCAACTCTATTTCCAAGAACTCTATATGGTCTTTCTTTATGATTATGCAAACTCAGAATTATTACTAATTGGGATGTATATAGTCTTCCCATGTATTTTTCATTTTCTCAATAGGATTGAAACTTTAAATGTGTTTACAAAAATTTCATAGATATACTCTATTCCTTACTCATATTTTAATCATTTATAATGACACTTTAAACTATACTATCTTCTTTTTGACTATGCCTAAAGATAGAGTATTGAAACTTGGGTTTCACCACTTTGAACCTATACACTTATAACTTAAATCTTAATTGACTAGAGATATGAACAAAATAGGATTGATAATAAAATTCTAGACACTTATTTACATTTTACTCTAGCTAAAGAAGCTTTAAAAGTAAGGATAGAGTTCTTGATATGTCTCTTATTTCTTTTATCTCCCTAACTTTGCCTTATTGAAGTGTTGTGAACTAGGAATTTGACTAAGAAGAGGATATTAGTATTGTGTTAGTGACAAAATGAACAAATCAAATTGAAAAACAACACACTAAACTAACACCTTCATGCCTAGTTACTAGGGTGAGATTAATAATAGCAACAAATGACAAACATAACTAAAAAGCAAGGAAAAACAAGAATCCTTCACCTTCCTTTGATGCTCCAAATACTTTTGTAGTAGTGGCTTGCTCGAATTTTGCTCATAAAGTCTATTGTAATGGATCTTGACTATCCTCCACCTCCTCTTGACACCTTAGGATTGGATTGGCTTAGAATAAATTTGGCATGGTAACACTCATTACAATAGCTTTTAGAAGATATTTGAGCATAATAACTTTGCACCAAAATAGCTTAAAAATGATGTTCATGATATCTCTATTTATAGATTTTGGAAAATGGTTAGAATCAACTTGAACCATCCATCTTACGATTGAGATGTGTGGATAAGGATTAATCCAATTATGCAATTAAAATTGATAAATAGGCTCATCAATATTTGGAATAAATGAGCAATTAAGAGGCATGGAGGGTCATTATGAGGCATAAGAGACTCATAATCTTGATATTTATGGCATTTATGGCCTACAGATGTCTTCCCAAGAAATGAGATCACCTAATGATATAGATATTAAATATTCATTTATAAAATTAAGTATTCCATAAGTTTCCATGGAATTCTTAATTAGGCTCTAATTTGGTTTAATTAGCTCTTAAGAATGATTAAGCACCTTGTATACAAATTACTCAAATTGATCAAAATGTCTTATTATTAGTTTAAAATTTGACTAGATTGGAATTAGAATGTGATGTCAGATGTATTGGATCCATTATCTCATTTAGAATGTTTCCAACACTAAATAATAAAGGCACTTGTCTCATGCAAGAGATTTTACAGAAAAGAGCAATCCAAAGCACCTAGGTGCAAAATTATCATTTTGACTTGAAAAGATATGATCAAAGTTAGAAAGACCATAAATTGCATTGTCCCATTTAAGGATACCGTAGCCAAAATTGACACTTGAATATGTCAAATTCATGTCATTTAATATGTTTTAGTGTTTTTAGGCTAAATTGTGTATTTTGGTGGAAATTGGTCAAAAGACTAGTTAGAGGTTATTGGTAGCTAGATTTAGGTGTCTACAGTTTTCCCCTATTTGGGAAGGCATTACAAACAATAGGCAATGCAATGTCTTCTCAAAGAATGAGAAATCACCTGTATGCCAAAAATAAGATGATGGTTGAAGAACAAAGCTCTAAATAGTTTTGGGAAGCCTACGATGATTCTCCCTCAAGGGAGTGGTCATGACATTTGTTAATGGATGGTCCCTAAAATGGAAATAAGAAGAAAGGTGGAGTTAACCTGTGGCTAAGTTTAATCCAAATGATAAAATGCTTACATGCATTGATGTAAAAAAAATTATTGATTTGCCTAAAGATGGTTATAATCAGGAATAAAATTCAAAATAATTATTTACCCATAGTCATTTATAATCATTAAGAGGACCTAGATTGGATAAATATTATTGTGCCCCAATTAAGGATGATTAGCAAGCATAACTCAAGGATATAACCTAGAATATAGATTAAAGATGAGCAGGTGCAAAGTGATGAAGGAGATGGATAGAAGAATACGATTAATCATTATAAATAATTCAATTATACCTACCAATGAGGAGATGCTCATACTTATTAGTAATGATACAACTAGAATGGCTAATGAGTTAATTTGATCAAGGGTGGGATGGGAGAATTTGCCAAGGTGCCAATGAGAAACTTATGTATCTCTATTGATTGTAGACCTTCCTAAAGCTAATATTTGCTATATCATGTGATGGTAGGCTTCATGATAGAGCACCATGAATACTATCCAAAAATATGCATAAGGACTAACTCTGAATCTAATAAACACTTGAAAATAATACACCAATGATAAAAACCATGATGATAATATTGACTTATGAATATGGATAGACTAAAGAATAATGTGATCAAGGAATTACCTATGAATGCATATAGATTGAGTTGAGGCAACAATGTTGAAACCAAACAAATAGGAAAGTGAATAAACACACAAAAAAATAGAAAAACAAACAAACAAACAACCTAAAATAAACAAATAAATAGAAAGCCTCAAAACAAAAGCAAAAGAAAGCATCCTAACAATGACAATGCCACAGTAAGGTGGATTGAGGTTAATTAAATAGGCTTATATAAGACAAATATTTTTAGATTTTGAAATATTATGAATGTTTTTGTCATTTTGAGGTATCTTAAATCGTTAGAGAATGACAAAATACCTACTCACGAAATGGTGAGAGCATTTAGCTTAGGTTACTCAAAAAATGGCAAGAGCGTATGGAAAGTGGGATTGATGTGACCTCAATATGAATTGAGCATGACCCACATAGTCCTAAAATGACCTCAAGTCATAGTAATTCCATCCACACAAAAGGTAGGGACAAACCAACTAGGTCCCAACAAGTTCTCGAATATGGCAAATGGCCAGTTAATGAAAATAGTAAATGGTAAGGTGATGTGGAAATGCATGATAAATAAGTGTTGCCCCTAGTTTTCCCATAGGTAGTTATAACTAGGATACAATGATAGAGGTCAATGATACTAATTTTCCCATAGGTGGTTATAATCAGGCCTATATAAATAAGCTTGATATAGGATGGAAAATGAAAGATATCTTGCCAGATCAACTATCACACTAATTTCATAGACTGTCATTGTAAACATGAATTTGATAAGAGTTAAAACCTGATCAAAATCCCCTCATAAAAAGTGTAGGAAGAACCAAAGTAACCAAGATCAAAATAGGATTGGGTAGGATGACTAAAAATAGGCTTCGATCTAGATAGGAATGGAATGATAGGATGGATAAAATGGTAAGAGGGTTTGCCCCCAAGTGATAGGGTGAATATCAAAAATATTCAATAATGGAAAATGGATATGTAACAATGGCAATGGCATGGCAATGTGAAATGGTATGGTACATGTTTTTGGCCTAGGTGTGGTTTTTGATTCTATTGTTCTTGATAATGGGGAGATGCATGTCTTAATAAAAAAATGATACAAATAGAATACTTGATCATGTTAATTACTAGCCCACACCTCATTTGAATAATTTATCCATCAATAACTACCTATAGATTTGGATGTTGAGAATGCTTTTGTGATCTTTATTGGTCATTGATTTTGATTCCTTCAAGTATTAAGACAAGGTATCTTTATAGCCTCTATAAAGAAAAGTGCAACCATGGATGGTAAATAAGGACAAATAATGGATGGTAGGTTTGATTATGAAATGTATAATGGTGGGGAAATAAATGAAGATTGAGACTTTTAGTCACACGTAATGTTGTTGATGTCAGATTCGACATAATTTTGGTTGTGGTGAGGCTGAAAACTTGTTCTCTTAATAGGACCACCAATTTTTTTTGTTTGATCTTGAGAGTATCTACCATCTAATTAGGCTATAGATTGGAAGCTATTTTGATTTGATCTTTGATTTTGTCTTCATCAAGTAGTAAAGAAATTTTGTGCTCAGTCATTAGTGCTTCAAAGAGGTTTTCACCAGTGAGTTTGTCTTGATTGTCTCTTAGCACATCTAAGAAGGTTTCACTAATGAATATTGGCCTTTGACTTTGATTTTCTTTTAGCGCTCCTAAAAAATTTTCACTAGAAGATGCTAAATTGGAAATTTGATTGTATCCTAGCACCTCTTAAAATGTTTCACTAGGAGAGTGTTCTTATGATACATGAATATGGTCTTAGCCTCTTTGCTCTTCTTCAATTGCTATGTCACCATGGATTTAGTTCAACAAAGTGTGATTTTGTCGATCTTAATCGATACTTGTGGGAGATGAAATGCCAATGATATGGCTATTTTGGTTGATGGTAATGGTTGTGGAATGGTAAAGAAATGGGGAGAGACTAAAAAATCCTCATAGAAGATACTAGGATAACTTGTGTTGAAGCTGAATTACTCATTCTTAAAAACCATAGAAGGATCACATTGTATTCAAATTGATCTACAAGGCATGTGTAACCAATGTTGTAACATCCACAGACATATTCTTATTCTAAATTTGATTTTAACTCAAGGGACTCTAAATCCAATGTTGAGACTAATATTGATTTAGATTTTGATGGTAAATATGATGTTGATTCAAGAATAGAACCTAACTCTAAATCTAATTCTTCATCTGATGGGTACTTTGTTACAATGAGGTCTTGTTGAATATTTGGTTTTGGACAAGTAACGGTTTGTGATGGCATAATGGGCTCCACCAAAATTGGTTTGTTAGAGTAGGACTCCTCTAGGATGGGGAAAAGGTCAAGAGACAACTCTTCAGAGATTGGCTTATCAATAGGAGGCTCTTAAAAATAGGCACATTGTCAAGGTAATGATTTTCCTAGAGGTAGTTATAATCATTAAGAAGTGACTTGACAAAGACTAGCTTATCAGTGTGAGACTCTAATTATTGTAAAGAGGGTATGGATATATATCCCAAAAAACATTATCTATAGTTGGGTCTTCAAAGTCCTTCTCACAATCCTCTTCATGTCAATCCAAGTCTTGAGTTGAATCTTGTGGATTTTGACTATGTTCCCCATATGGAGTATTGTAGGGAGAATAATAAAATTCCTTAGAAAATATTTCTCTATATGGGTTTTTAATATGATTTTGTGCAACCACTCTATCATAAGTTAGATTGAACGTGACTCCACCATAGGTGTAGTTAGACATATCTGTGTAAATGATGAAAGCTATGAAACAAAGAGGTTTAGAGTTCTATAAACTCTGAAAAATTATTCAAAGGAAAAATGGTTCAAACTTGGTCTTAACTTAGTTGAAGGGGTGGAGTTGTATCTCCAATATGGTCTAAAAGTGGAGTTGTATCTCCAAAATGATTTGTGCTAAAACTTGGCATAAAATAGTCTAACATCAAATGTCTAATGCCAAATGTCATATACATAAAAGGTCAAGCATCTGAATAAAAATTGGTATGTCAAAGGTCTAGGTCAAGGTGTTCCAAACAAGGTCTAAACTAGGAAAGGGAAAAGTTGAGTTACTAGGTCTTTTGTCTAAACACAGAGGCAAAAGCTAGGCTCAAACAAATAGGCATATGCTAAGATTTTTGGCCAAATGACATCAAAATCTAGAATTGAAACAAATGTATCATGTGATTTGATTTAATCTAACAAGTTTGGAAACAAATTTGACATAAAATTGGCAAACATAAACATGATCATTTGGCATAAGGTATAAGGCAAATGACTCTTTGAAGAAAGACCATGTTTTCTCAAATAAAGGCACAAATGATGATGAAGATGTGTTTTGAACAAACAAACCATCAATAGTTTTCAAATTTGGGTAATCAATTAACCAAATTTATGAAACCCAAAAGAGAAATATCTATGTATTAGCCCCACAAATTGAGGCTTAAATAGAAATCAATCAATATTTAAATCCAAACTTGACAAGGTTTATTGAAAACTCAATGTTGAATACTAGGTTTTGACTAAATAAGCTAGACAAGATTGGAAAACATGATAACATAAGACAAAGGTCCAAATGGTATATATGACATGGTTTGAAACAATGGTTTTTGTTGCAAAGGGTAAAAAAGTCTTAAAATAAATTGAGCAACCTAATGGCATAAGCATTCTCAAATGATGTGATCAATGTTATGTTTCAAATACTCAAAGGAAAAATGGTTTGATATGATTTTGGCAGCATAACACTACCCTCTAAAACTCAAATGAAACACACACAAATAAGTTTAACAAAAATTTCAATGCACAAGTGTGGTGTAAAATTGCTATTATAATGCCTCTTTAGACAAAAGAGTGACATATAAAAAAATTGGTTTTGACATGGATTTATGAACAAACAAACAAGTTTTAGTTTCAAAACAACAAGTAAGATAAATGACCAAAATATACTAAGTATAATCATCAAAATTCTAATAAGGGTATGTCAATGTGGGGTTGACTAAACTATCAAGTTTTAAATGTCTCTAGGGGAATCAATTACATAATGAATTTCATGTCAAATGATGTAAAAGACAAGCATGAAAATTAGGTGATCGTAGCATTAGTTAGTTGTAAAAAGGTCTAATCCTTTTTACAACTACTACATCCTACTATTTACTCAGTGTAGTGTGATGTCCAAAAGTAGATACATCTCATGTGCAACTCTAATATGGACCCAAATGAAGTCAATGCTAGGAGATGAAACCCCGTGTCAAAGCTTCCCTAAATAAATCACGAGAGGTAATGATGTCCCCCTCACAATCCAAGTTTACATGAAATAAAAGACTAAAATAGAAATACTTTAGGGTAATTTTCAAGGTCACCCAATACTTTTGTGAGATTTTGGGGAGTGCTTTAGATGATGTTCTTTCTATGACTTGGACTAGGAAATTTGTAATAGGAATGGTGCTTTTGATTCCAAAGGTTCCCTAAAGGGAGCAAATGGAAGAGCATACACACAACACCCCTCTCTTTGCTAAACAAAATTAGATCAAGCAACTATTGAAGACAAAAAATGACAAGTGTGTTTAATTTTAATCCCAAATAAAGATTTTTTGGTGTTCATTTGACCCCTTGATCTTAATTTGTAACTTTGAAAGCTCACTACAAGATTTAAGAAATAACACCCTAAATGATTTTCCTTTAAGAACCAAAATGAAAATTCTGATTCATTTTAAAACACCCTAAAAGAAGTTTAAAAGGATATATTTAGGCATGCTTTGATGATTTTTTGATTAAAACTTGAAAAAAAATGTTAGTAATATGTTTAGTTTAGAAGCACTTTTGAAGATGAAACAACCAACTTAGAAAAATGAGCTCTCAGGTTTGTGTAAAAAAACATAGTGACCGTCAATGGTTATACTAACTGGTGATGATGATATTTATGTAGACTAATGATGGTTTTACTAACTGGTGATGGTTATGCAGACTGATGATGGCTATACTTAATTGACACTGGTTTGTCAGTGGTTTACTCAATTAGTGATGGTTACTATGTAAACTCGTGACAAATAAAAATGGTAAAACAAAGTTAGAAAATCAAATTTCAAAAGTTTTAATGATCCAAATGAAGATTTAAAGTTGCATAATGATCTTCTTCATGTGTGAGATGCATTGGGTCCCTTCGGGCATGCCATTATGTGAACTCAAAATTTGACTAAGAAGAAAAGATTAGTATTGTGTTAGTGAAAAAATAAATGAAGCATTTTTACAAAAAACACACTAACCTAACACCTTCATGCCTAGTTACTAGGGTGATATTAATAACAAAAACAAATGACAAACACAACTAAAATTAAGAAAAAATAAGAATCCTTCACCTCCCTTGGATGATCCAAATGCTTTTATAGTAGTGGCTTGCTCGACTTGTGCTCATGAAGTCTATTGAAATGGGGCTTGACTATCCTCCACCTCCTCTTGATAGATTTGGAATTGGATTGGCTTGGCTTGGAATAAATTTGGCATGGTAAAAATAATTTCAATATCTTTTGGAATATTTTTGAGCATAATAATTTTGCACCAAAATAGCTTAAAAATGACGTTCATGGCCTCTCTATTTATAGATTTTGAAAAATGGTTAGAATCAACTTGAACCATCCACCTCAAGATTGAGATGTGTGTATAAGGATTAATCTAATTATGTAATTAAAATTTATAAATAAGGTAATCAATATTTAGGATAAAGGAGGAATTAAAAGGCACATAGGGTCATTATGAGGCATGGGAGACCCATACTCTTGATATTTGTGGCATTTATGGCCTAGGGATGTCTTCCCAAGAAATTGGGTCACCTGATGATGCATATATTCAATATTTATTTCTAAAAATAAGTATTCAAAATTTTTCCATGGAATTCTTAATTAGGCTCTAATTTAGTTTAATTAGCTCTTAATCATGATTAAGCTTTTTGTGCACAAATTACTCAAATTGATCAGAATGCCTTGTTATTGGTCCAAAACTTGATTAGATTGGAATTAAAATATGATGTTAGATGTGTTGGATCTTTTATCTCATTTAGGATGTTACAAAAACCAAATAACAAAGGCATGTGTCTCATGTAAGATATTTGATAGAAAATAGCAATCTAGAGCACCCAAGTGCAAAATTGGCATTTTGACTTGAAATGATCTGATCAAAGTTAGCTGGCCCATAAATTGCATTATCTGATTTAGGGATGCCCTAGCCAAAATAGGCACTTGAATATGTTAGTTTCACATCATTTATTGTGTTTTAGTATTTTTAGGCCAAATTGTGTATTTTGGTATAAATTGTTCAAAACCCTAGTTAGAAGTTATTGATGGCCAGATTTAGGTGTCTATAAGTGTTACTATTATTTCCACATCCTACTCTTCCACTCACACTTCCTACATGTATTATAATATTTATATTACCTCCAACATGTAAACTACTTTCTATTCTTGTCAATTGCATGTTGTATGGTAGTTACATTCCATGATTATTGGTTTACATTATCTTTTCATGATATGCATGTTGAAATATGTTGCCATATATATCTTGATTTACATTGAGAAAAACTTGCCATATATATCTTTGATACTTTATATAAAATTAAGTGAGACCTTGTTTACATGAATAGTTGATGGCTCAAGTAGACACTCCTCCCTTTTTGTGAATTGAGACATACATAGGCATTACTTTTGCAATGTCATCTATACAGGCACTGACATAGGTATATATTAACTTGTAATTTTGAATTTTGAAAATAGACTTGTTTTAATAATTTTACTACATACTAGGGGAAAATATAACTTATGTGAATGTATTATCTATGCAAGGTTGTCCTATAACATTTGATAGTCTCACTTAGATGATTAGTAGGGAAAATTCTCATGTTTTTCCCATATTTCAGATGCCTATTGAAACATTTAAGCTTATCATTGAATTGTTTGAGCATTAAAAATAGATTGAGCAAGATCAAGAACTTGGATTAAGTGCATGTTTAAATGATTTTTTATTGTAGTTTAAAATTAATTTATTAATAATTGGTTAAATGTATTTTATGTTAATTTTTTTAATAATACTTATATTGAATAGGTTCAGCTGCAAGCAAGCTATCAGCATAGGACCCACAGTCGGACCTTAGATCAATTCAAGGCATTAGAGGGGTCTCCATCTAATATCAGGAAATATTAGGGAGATTATTCTTTGATGAAGGCAAAGAGAGGGAGGCTATTTGATGAATAGGATGTCTTACATGAGATGTACTTTTTTACATGCCTATATGGCTATTTACACATTTTTAACATTGTTTATGCATATGTGACATTTACCCAAAATTAGATACTATGTTGGTAGATGCAATTTTTTGTATGTCTATCATGGAAATCTATGTATTATTGACATTATACACATGTACCTATATTATATGCCTATCATGGCAATTTATCTAATTTATATTTAATTTTTATTTTATTGTGTGTTATTTTATAGTGTTGTTTTAATCTTCCAAAATATTATCTATCAGATCTCATATTTAATGTTGTACACAAATGAGGATCAAAAAATTATTATTTTTTGATGCTATAAATCTCAAATCTCCCATATTTTTCTAAATTAAAGTTTTTATTTTATTGTGTGTAGTGGAAATGACTAATGACACTCTTATCTATTTTGCATTTATCATCACCCATTTATAAATTTTTAATTGATCATTAACAAAATTTTATTACACTTAAAACCCATACCCAATCATGTTCAAACTTGTATAATGTAAAGACATAAAAATATTCATAAATCCTTATAAATTTCTCACTCGGATAACTATACCTATAAGTTACCTAATCTTTCACCTTTACTTGTCTCTAATTATTTTTTGACTAGTTTTTCTTGAAACTAGGCCTACTTCTTGTATGCCTTATATCATCCCATTATACCACCTAATGCACAATTTTCTCTTCTATGTTTAAGAAGGCTATGAAAGTCCTATTCATATGATTTAAGATCATGAATAATTCCACCTTCATTTATCCACTCTTATTCTCAACTCAATTCAAAATCCAATCTCAAACAATCTTCTTTTAAACTAGTCAATTAATAATTAGATCAATAGGTAAATTACTCATACTAGAGTTTGTCAATAGGTCAATTACTCATTAGGTCAATAGGTCAATTACTCATTAAATTTTTATATCTCTAGACCTAGTTATTTCTCTAATAGGTTATTTTATCAAAATAGAGTTTTTAGCTATTAAAAATTATATTTATAGTATTATTTTATCAATTATAACATGTTATAACCCGTATCCAAGTTTATATAACTCAAATCAACCAAAAACTCATCTTACCCAAGTTTTAACATGTTTTATAAGCTGAGTGTTTAGCTGAACTATTGTTATGTGCTTCGTGACTAAAAATTAACACTTGTAACACATAATAGGGGGGATAACATATATTATTGGGTTATTATCCTCTCATTAGGATTATTGACAAACCTGACACCCATTCTAGCCTCAAGAATGCCCTTCCCAATACAAGAAAAATGTAAAATTTTAGCCTAAATTCAAATACATGTAAAAAGAAACCTATAAGTAATTTATATAAACCATCATATCTATACCCTACCAATTTAATCCATATAATTTCACCTTTAATCACTCATTTGGAACCTTCAAGATCAACCCATTGGATAATTTGCAATGATGGGTCAAAAAATGCAACTTTTTGGCATTAAACAAGCAACTTCTTGAGCTCCAACTGCCATTGCTACCTTCAAGACCTCCACCTAGAAATATATCACTTAGATCACATAAAAATATGAAAATTACATGTTATCACACTAAAAAATTTCCAAATACACCTAAAAGTGCATTTTCACTACCATTCTATAGCACAAAACATTAACAATAAATGTTGTCAAAGTTTAAGTTATGGTTATAAAACTATGGTTTCAATGCTTCTTGACAAAAAGTTTACATTTAAAAAAGGTTTTATGGGGTGGATAATTTATAGGAATAGGTTTTTGGACTCCCATTAGGCCTTATCGACAAACCCACCACCTATTTCAGCTTCAAGAATGCCCTTCCCAATACAAGAAAAATGCAAATTTTTAGCCTAAGTTCAAACATGCATTAAAAAAAACCTATAGTTCATTTATATGAATCTTACTATAACTACATTTAATATTTAATACCTCTAATCTCACCATATACTACTTAGGTGGAAGATTCAATAGAAATCCATTGGACAAGTTGCAATGAGGGATCCAAAAATGCAATGTTTTGGCAATGAACAAACAACTTCTTGAGCTCCAATTGACCTTTCTACCTTTGGGACCTCAACCTAGGAATATATAAATTTAATCATGTCTAGATATGAAAATTAAATGTTATCACAATACCATGATGTTCAAATCCACCTAGAAGAACATTTTCACTACCGTTTTGGAGTGCAAAAACACTGACAATAAATGTTGTCAAAGTTTAAGTTGTGGTTGTAAAACTCTAGTTTTGATAAATTTTAACAAAAAAATGACACTAAAAACACATATAATGTGTAGGATAACATATATTAATATGTTATTGGCCTCACATAGGGTTCGATCGACAAACCTGCTACCCATTTCGAAGAATGCCCTCCTTAATACAAGAAAAATGCAATTTTTTAACCTAAGTTCAAATATGCATAAAATTAAACCTATAAGTAATTTATGTGAAACATAAGATCCATAATCTAATTATTTAATCCCTTTAATCAAACCCTAGATCACTCAAGTGAAAGCCTAGATAGCAATCCATTAGACAAGTTATAGTGAGGGGTCCAAAAATACATCTTTTTGGTATTAAACAAGCAACTTCTTGAGCTCCAACTGCAATTTCTACCTCTCGGACCTATAATTGAGAATATATCACTTTTATTATGTTTATATAGTCAAATTACATGTTATAACTTTTACAAAACATTCAAATCCATCCAAAAGTGATTTTTCACTACCATTCCAAAGTGTGGAAACACTGACAATAAATGTTGTCAAAATTTAAGTTGTGGTTACAAAACTCTAGTTTTAATGATTCCTAAATAAAAATTAATACTAAAAAAAAATTAAAGGGGGTAGATAATGTCTATGACTAGGTTATTATCCTCCCATCAGGTGTGATTGTCAAACCCACCACCCATTTCGATCTCAAGAACACCCTTCCAAATACAAGAAAAATGTAATTTTTTAGCCTAAATTAAAACATGCATAAAATGAAACCTATAAGTCATTTACATTAACTATCAGATATATATTATACCTCTTTAATCCATATAATTACACCTCATATCACTTAAGTGTAATCTTTGAGAGCAATTTATTGGACAAGTTGTAGTGAGGTGTCCAAAAATGCAAATTTTTGGCATTGAACAAGCAATTTCTTGAGCTCCAACTACCATTTCTACCACTAAGACCTCCATCTAAAAATATATAAATTTCATCATGTATGGATAGGAAAATTACATGTTTTCACACCACTATGACATTCAAATCCACCTAGAAGTGCATTTTCACTACCATTCTAGAGCACAAAAACACTACCAATAAATGTTGTCAAAGTTTAAGTTATGATTATGGAACTCTAGTTTTAATGATTCGTTACTAAAAAATGACACTACCAACACATTAAATGGGGGGATATATAACATATAAGACTAGGTTAATGGATTCCCACTAAGTCCAATTGACAAACCTATCACCCATTCTAGCCTCAAGAATGCCTTTTCCAATATATGAAAAATGTAATTTTTATCCTAAGTTCAAACAACCATAAAATAAAACCTATAGATAATGTATGTGAGATATTAGATCCCTAAAATACCTATCTAAGCCTTATAATCACACCCTAGATCACTCAGGTGGAATCTTTGAGAGTAATTCATTGGACAAGTTACAGTGAAGGGTCCAAAAATGTAACTTTTTGGCATTGAACAAGTAACTTCTTGAGCACCAACTACCATTTATACCTCTAAGACCTCCACATAATAATATATAAATTTTATCATATTCAGATAAAAAAATTACATGTTATCATATTTACACAACATTCAAATCCACTTGAAAGTGCATTTTCACTACCGTTTTGGAGTGCAGAAACACTGACAACAAATGTTGTCAAAGTTTAAGTTGTGGTTGTAGAGTTGTAGTTTTGATGCTTTATAATTGAAAATTGACACTACTAACACATCATAGGGGGTGGATAAAATATAGGACCAAGTTATTGGCTTCTCATCAGGTCTGATCGACAAAACCACCACTCATTCTAACCTCAAGAATGCCCTTCCCAATACAAGAAAAATGCAATTTTTAGCCTAAATTCAAACACCCATCAAATGAAACCTATAAGTAATTTCCTAATATTCAATCATGTCCAACCTAATGTTTTATCATGTCCAACCTAAGATTTTATTAGCTTTAAGAATATAGAATTCTTTACTGATAGTGCCAACCATGTGAAGGTGGAAGTTTATCTGGCACCACTAACCTATAAAAAATTGTTAGTAAGTTATAAAAAATGAAATTCATATGTACTACCTAGAAAATAATTTTTTTTTTTGGTAAAATTGATTATAGCTACATTTAAAAAGTCAACATTCCTATATATTTCAATCTAATGAATCACTAGGATCTATTCTAACCTTGATAGTATCAAGAATAGCTTCATGGTCTGACTCCCAAACTTTCCATAGTTTCCTATTTAATGTCTTCCCATGATATTTTTGTAAATAAATATTCATTTAAATAGTAAAATTTGAATAGCTTAGTATCTTCTTATGCATTTCAAACTCTTCAAACAACCATTGATTTGAATATTTTATAGGATATCCTCAAAATCAAGTTCTAGTGACTACCACTGACCTAGTGGGATAGTCAATGTTTTCTCCATCTATAACTAGGGAAGTCATTTTTTTATTTATATCTACACACTAACACGAGTATTAATCAATTACCTGTTTACTATCATCATCTACACTAATTATAGATACATGTATATAAAAAAAACCATTTTTAATGACAATATTAAGATATTTAATAAGAATAAATTGTATATAATGAAAAATATTCTACCTAGATGCACTAGATCAGATACATGGTCAAAATCATCTAATGATGTCATATTTTTAAGTTCCAAAGCTATTGGAACATGATATGTGTTGATTGGAATTAGAGGTTTTGAACTCTAATAATCTACCCACTCTTGTGACTCACACTCATTACAAATAGAGTACATGCATGTAGAATAGAAACAAGGGAAAGTATCTCGTATGAACAATCCAATAAATTTTATTTTAAATATGAAATGAGTGGAGGTCACTTGAACCCATTAGAGTCATACAATTTTCATACTTTACCAAGTGTTTTTCCTTCATTAACCAAAAATGTCTATAAATAATAGAATTTGGTTGAGAACTATGAAATATTTTCTCATTACACCATTCAAACATGGTTTTTTAATTTATCAAATGAACACCTTCTTCAAATTTCAACTCCTCCCTTGCAATAGATCTTTTTACATATGCTTCAACACCATCATGCTCCCCTTTTCCATGTCTAGCCTTAGTGAAAATCCAAATGTGTTATACACTAGTGGAAACATGAATCCTTCTCAACCAATAAAAAATCCATGCATTTTTGAATTGTGATGTGAAATTTCTTGATCAAATGTAATGTTGATTTAAATTAATGTTTTTTTGACTTAACTATTCATAGAACTTCTTAAAATAACCTTGCACATACTCTAAAAAATGTGATTGGTAAATGTTGATATAGAAATGGTACTCCCTTATTATTTTCCATTATTTTTTTATACTATCAAGTGTATAAATGAATGTTATATGCACAAATGTGGTAAATTTTGATGAGTTGTAATACTATGACTAAGATTCCGTTTGGGTTTTGAATGTGTAATTTTCAGCAAAATCAACTACTAAAAAAATTAAACCAAGTATGAATGTATCTTTACTTATCTTGAAATTTTCATCCAAACATCTATCCTTGTGTGTGTAATTTTCATATTCATAAACAAAATTCTCCCTAAATTTGACCAAAAATTTGGAAACATGTATCCTTTTTGTACCAAGCTCATTTCTTTTAGATTCTTTGTCATCTTTTACTTGATATGTCATTGATTTATATTTGCTTAAAAAAACTAATTCCTCTCCAATTTCACTTGTAATATCATCATGATTACATTTTTTTAATTTTGATAATCCACCATAAATTTTGTTAATTCCATTTAAGCATGATATATTATAAAATAATTGTCCATCCGATCTTTTGTAAAAGATAGTTGGAATAAATTACCTAGCTGATTTTGGTGGCAATTCAATGCCATACTCCTAAAAAATGTTATTAGTATGTAAAATACAATGAATATGGAGAAAAACATCATAGTGCATAAAAAAATAAACATGTTACCTACAACAAGTGGTACGTGTGTGATTTATTTTTATATAAAAAATATTTGGCCATCTCAAAATATCTTTGACAAATAGAAATTTGTGGATATTTGTCCAAAAATTTAGAGTAAAATTATGTTTAAGTCATATCAATAAATGTTTTGGATGTGGTTCATATTTATGAGAACCAACTCTTCTTTTTACAACATCTCTTGCATTGGGCAAAACTTTTGTATTATATTTATAAAATTCAGCAACTCTTTGAGAGTATCAACTATAACCTTGTCCTTTCATGGAAGTCTAGATTTCATTGGTATTATGTTCATTAAGTCTTTCACATATTTAAATTACTTTCATTAATGTTTTTATATTTATATTAAGTGTTTGAATTGTTTTTGAAACCATTTCCCCCCTATTTTATCACTTACTACACAAGTTGTAAGTATATGTTAGGCAACATTATAATCTTGGGTGCATGAATTTGGGCCTAAAATATGATATGCATCATGTATGTTTTCAATAGTTTCATTATTTTCATCATCCATGATAGATGTTCTTAGTCCTAATGTGTACATTATAGGTCTCATCTTAATCAATTTTATCACTGAAACAGATTATCGACATCTTTAACTATCATATTATAAATTATGAAAGAAAGTATCCCAAATTTGTTGAGATATTCTTCTTGAATGGTGATCAAATATTTTGTTATGCACTAGTTCAATTACTTGTCTTTTTTATGCACAATTCTTGGAGGTGTTGTTAATGGTGGAATTTGTTGAGAGGGTGTTTCAAAATCATTATTACTTTCATTGTTTAGAGGTGGGATGACATTTTATTCATTATTTATTTCTTCATTATATGTTTCCATGAAATTTTATTGATGGTTAATTTCATTATTATTTATTTCCATCAAATTTTATTCATTCATGGGGGGGTGAAACATCATACATAAACTCATCATCAACAAAAGCAAAAACTTGGAACTTTGAATGTAAACTTATAACATTATCTAATTCATTATTGTCAATTCATTATTATTAATTCATTATGGTCAGTTTCATAATTTTTTAATTAATTATTATCAATTGGCTCATTATCTATGGCATTTGGTTCATCAGGATTAGGGTTTGTACCTTGTTTACCATGCATTTTTTGCATTTGTATCTTTTTTTCTCTCTCAAATATTTTAATTCCTCTGATGTTTTTTAATATATTACTCTTCCTAGAACATGATCTATCACCCATACAAGACAATTGATAGATTTTAAAAGATGGGGTCAAGTACACAGGTATCATAGGTCCCACAAAAGTACACAAAGAATGTTTGTAGGGATATAATTCTTGATTTGGGTTTAAAATAGATGCTAAAAAATGAACTTAGTCTATAATAATAACATGATAATGTTATTACATAACATGATAATGTTATTACATAACATGATCTCATTATTTTTGATACTAGGTTCATCTTCAACATACATATTGAGAAGCATATATTAAGAATAACATGATCATTTTATTACAATAACATGATCACCTTATTCTTAATACTCGATTGGGGTTGGAAATCAACATTGAGAATCATACGTTGTTTATATCAAGGATCATGTGATAATGTTATGAAATAATGTGATCACATTATACTTAATATAGATTAGGGATTAAGGCATTAGTGCATAGGGTTTAGGGATTAGGGATTATAATTTATGTTTTAGGGATTAGGGATTACAATTTATGTTTTAAGGTTTAGGGATTAGGGCATGTAGGGTTTAGGTTTAAGGGTGTATATAAGGTCTAATCACTCTATGCCATGTGTGAACCTAATTTTTACTAGAAAGGATGCTAATTAGGACTAAATTAATTAGTGAATAAGGAAATTTTTTGGTTTATAATTTAGGGTATAGTGTTTAGGGCTCAAGTTTAAGGTATACATGGTCAATCACAAAGATAATTATTAGTCTAAATGATGTTAATTTTGGATAAAATGATTGGTTTAGGGTTTAAAGAGTTTATATTTTTGGTTTAGAGTTTATGGATTAGGAGCTTTAAGCATTGGGAATCGGGTATAAGTTTTAGGGTATATAAGGTACAATCATGATGGTGATTAGGGAAAATTATTAAACATAGAATATACTGAGAGGGGGGGTGAATCAGTATATTATATATCTTATAAATCTTTCCTTTAACAAAATTCCACTTAATTAAACATTCAAGATATGCAATAAAACTCAAATAATAAACATCCACACAAGATAGAGAGAGACACTAGATATAACATGGAAACCCAATGTGGGAAAAACCACAGAGAATCAATCTCAAATATATTTGTGAGAACAACCCCACAGGAGCACCATACCCCTTTGCCAAGTACAAACCTCAGCTATAATTCATGAGCACCAACCCACAGGAGCTTCAAACCCCTTTGCCGAGCACTAACCTAGCACCTATTCATGAGTACCAACCCACATGATCACTAACCTCTTTGCCAAGCACCAACTCAACAACAATTCATGAGCACCAACCCATAGGAGCACCAACCCCTTTGTGTATACCACACACCTATCTCTCAATGTTGCTATCTCAACAAATGATAGATCAATACAACATCTCCTTTCTCTCTCTCACCTTTGATCTTCTAAGCTAGATATAACAAATACAAAACATATTCATCTCTCATAATTGCTCTTCTAAGCTAGATATTACAATATCAAAATCAACCACTCATTCACATTTTACAAATGGCTTCTCAAGCCTTTATTTATAGCTTTTCAAATGACCTTTGGCCTTCCCCCTTTGTGACCTTTCAATCCTCATGGAAAATGGTGCCAATCTTGGATGACCCTTCATATCCAAGTATTTGAAAAGTCATGTGGTGACCCTTCATGACCAAAAATGTGTTTCCCACTTTTGTCCTTATCTTTGGTGACTTTTCGTATTCCTCAAAGTGTCCCTTCATGAGAAATTTGCCCTTTACTCTTTTGTCTTCACTTGGTGACTCTTGGTATTCCCCAAGATGACTCTTCATGGGAAAATGCATCCCATCCTTCTTTTGTCTTTATCCCATGACTCTTCGACTTCTCCATGGGTCCTTATTTTGTCTCATATGCAACCAAAAATATATTTGTTAATATTAAATAAATATTAACTCATATTAGCCAAGATAAACAACATTAAATGCAATGGGGCCTTTATCACCAATAATACTAAACCTTTGACATCAATGACAATATTTCCAATAAAAATTAGAGCTAATAAACCCCAAAATCACATTTTATTGTTATGAAATTATGTTAAAGGGGCTCAAAATAACCCTAATTTACTTTAGATGCATAACAAGATTGGTATTCCAAATGCTATGTTTTGTCCATAGGTTTAAAAAATGCATTTTATGACATCTCATGATAAAATTAGTTATTTAGTAAGGAATTTATGTTTATGACATGTAGTGGGAACTAGGGCATAGGGATTATAATTTAAGTTTTAGGGATTAGGGATTATGGCATAGGGTTTAGGTTTAAGGACCTGTATAAATGTCTAATCACTCTATGCCATCTGAACCTAATTATTACTATAAAGGATGTTAATTGGGAGTAAATAAATTGGTAAATAGGGAAAGATTATGGTTTAACATTTAGGGTATAGTGTTTAAGATTTATAATTTAGGTCTTAGGTTTTAATGTATATATGGTTTAGGCTACACAAAGTTAATTGCAAAGATAATTGAGGATAATTTGAATCACTTGGACTCATTTGTGACTATAGGATGTGTTTTGGGGTTGTAATTATACCCCATGTCATTATGAAAATTTAGTGAATTAGTTAAATGGGGTAATCATTCATGTGATTTAGGCCAAATTGAGCCTTGTGAACTTAATTCTTAGTCTAGATGATGTTAATTTTGGCTAAAATGATTGGTTTAAGGTTTGAAGAGTTTATATTTATGTTTTAGAGTTTAGGAATTAGGAATTTTAAGGATTATGTCTTAGGGTATAGGTTTTAGGGTATATAAGGTACAATCATGAAGGTAACTAGGGTAAATTTAAACTCCTTAAACCTATATTTGTGAGTAAAGAATGTGAATTGAGCTTAATTAGCCTCTACATCATCATAGATTGAGTCAATGAAATTAATTTTGGTTTAATGAGTGATGAAATTTTGATGAAGCTCATCCCTATGAACTTAATTCTTACTATATATATAAAGGATGTTAATTGGGGCTAAATTTATTGGTTTAGGGTTTAGGGCTTATGGCTTAGGGTTTAATGTAAATGGTATAGGGTTTAGGGTTAAAGTTAAATGATACAAGGTTTAGGGTTTAAGATATCAGATATAGGGTCCAATCACTAAGGTAATTAAAGAACATTTGAGCTGCTTATTCACCTATTTATGATAATTACCTTCATCTTTGCATTTATGATAAATGTAGGGTTAGTTATGCCATGCACATGTTATACAATCGATTGAGCCATAAATTTTGTTTAGGGGCTCAATTTTTCCTAGATCATGCCCCTAATTATACAAATTGACTAATTAGATCTTTTCTTGATAGAATCAATCTTTTCATTTTGCCACAAATCATATCTTACTCTTGAAGGTGTTCAAATTGGCCTCAAATGCCTCTTCAATTAAGAGAATCAAATCTTTGGTTAATTATATATGACATGAAATTAGGGTTAATTTCACTCCAAATCACATCATATACAATTTAAAATAGGATCATGTGCCTCATTTTGACCCTAATTACCTCCACAATTTACCAAGTCAACATTTGCATTTATTAGCTAATGATTTCAAGTTTATTAAACTCAAAACCACATTCTATACACATATAACTTACATATAAGTAAATAATATTTCTTTTCTTCAATCGAGTGAATGAAATTAGAGCTAATCAACCCCTAAATCACATTTTATAATCATGTAATTAGTTTTAAGGGGCTTGAAATAACCCTAATTTACTTCAAATGCATAATTAGATTGGTACTCTAAAGGATAAGTTTTGGCCATAGTTATAAAAAGTGCAGTTTATGACATCTCATGATAAAATTAGTTATATCATAAGGCATGTATGTTTGAGGCATGTAGTAGGCATTAAGGCATAGGGATTACAATTTATGTTTTAGGGATTAGGGCATACAATTTAGGTTTAAGGACCTGTATATAATGTCTAATCACTCTATGCCATGTTAAAACCTAATTATTACTACAAAGAATATTAATTGGGACTAAATCAATAGGTAAGTAGGGAAATTTTAAGGTTTAGAATTTAGGGTATAGTGTTTAGGGTTTATGGTTTAGGGCCTAGGTTTTAATGTATATATGGTTTAGGGTAAATAGGGTCAGTCATAAAGATAATTAAGGATAATTTGAATCACTTGGACCCATTTGTGACTATACAATGTGTTTTTAGGTTGTCATTATACCCCATGTCATCATGCATATTGAGTGAATTAGTCAAATGGGGTAATTAGTCATGTGATTTAGGCCAAATTGAGCCCTATGAACTTAATTATTAGTCTAAATGATGCTAATTTGGGTTGAAATGATTGGTTCAAGGTTTGAAGAGTTTATATTTATGGTTTAGAGTTTAGAGATTAGGAAATTTAAGTATTAGGGTATAGGTTTTAGGGTATATAAGGTACAATCGTGATGGTGACTGGGGTTAAATTTGAACTCCTTAAACCTAGATCTATGAGTAAAGAATGTGATTTTGGGATCAATTATCCCCCACATCATCATAGATTGAGCCTATGAAGTCAATTATGTCAATGAGTGATGCAATTTTTAGCAAGTTCATCCATGTGAACCTAATTTTTACTATATATAAAGGATGTTAATTGGGGTTAAATTTATTGATTTAGGATCTATAATTTAAAGGGTTTGGTTTTAGGTATTATAGCTTAGGGTTTAAGGTAAATGGTATAGGGTTTAGGGTTTATGTTAAATGCTATAAGGTTTAGGGTTTAAAATATCTTATATAGGGTCTAATAACTAAGGTAATTAAATAAAATGTGAGCTTCTTGTTCACTTATTTGTGATAATTACCCGAACATGTTTGCATTTATGATAAAAGTAGGTTCAATTAAGACATACATGTTATACAATTAATTGAGCCATAAATTTGGTTTATGGGATTAATTTTGCCCAAATCGTGCTCCTAATTTCAAAATTTAACTTATTAGATCAATTCATGATAGAATCAAAGTTTTAATTTTACCCCAAATCATATCTTCCTCTTTAAGGGGTTCAAATTGGCCTCAAATGCCTCGTAGATTAAATGAATCAATTCTTTGGTTAATTATATATGACATGACATTAGGGTTAATTTAAATCTAAATCACATTTAATATATAAAATACAATACATTTACATGGCTCATTTTGACCCTAATTACCTCCATAATTAAACTAATCAACATTTGCATTCATTATTTGAAGACTTAAAGTTTATTGAGCTCAAAAACACATTCTATACATGTAGAACTTACATATAAATATATTATGTTTCTTTTCTTCAACCAAGATCATGAAATTGGAGCTGATCAACCCCCAAATTACATTTTATAGTCATGCAATTAGGTTGAAGGGGCTCGAAATAACCCTAATTTACTTCAAATGCATAGTTAAATTGGTAATCCAAAGGCTAAGTTTTGGCCACAGGTTTAAAAAATGCATTTTATGACATCTCATGATAAAATAAGTTATATCATAAGGCATGTATGTTTGTGGTATGTATTTTTATGACATCTATGAACTTGACAAAAGATAACTTCTTATATGCAAAATAGGGTATTAACACATTGATATAACTTGAAAATAGATCCTTATAGAGCTTAACTTACTAACTTAAACAATATTATCAGAGACTCAAACAATACTACAAAGTTTATAATTTTTTTTACAAGTTCCAAAAATCACCAATTATTCACAAAAACTAATGCAGTCCTGTTTAACCAAATTCATCCTCTTTTAGGATTGTATACACTCTTGACACAAAATATAATGAACCTTGATTTATTTATTATTTTTAAAAAACACCATTTGAATATTTAAAATACGATAAATTCATTTTAAAATACCAAATTTCAAATAACTAATCCTTAAACATTTATCATATCATTGAACTCTCTTTTAAACCTAATACTCTAGGTCTGTTCATACTCAGTATGAGGATATTTGTAATCTAATTGATTTTTGGAAAATATATTTTATTTAATCATGTTATAAATGAAATATAAATGAAATATACCAAATTATGAGTGATTTGGATCAGTGAATCACCAAAAACCAATTTTTGACTTCCTGACCCTATCTAGGATGAACTAGGACTATCTGCATTTTAAGGAAGATTAGAATCATGCCAAATGAATAATAAATTGATTCATAGGTTAATACATATATAATTATCATTAAATTATATCAAATCTTAACAATAACATTGGTCCCAAATAACAATCTTAATCAACCAAGCTTTGTTCTTAAGACTACTAGGCCAATGGATCTTTTTGTAGGTTAAATTAGAAATTTAGGTTTTTGCGTATTGTGAATATATAACACAATTATGTTATTAAGTAACATGATTAGATGAATAAAATAGTTAATAACATGATCACCTTAATTACATGATCACATTATCAATGAAATCATGCTATTTGAATTTGAATTCAAATCTCATGCCTTTTGGCTTAGGAATGGCTTGGATTCTCAAGCCTAAGGCTTGAACCTGTCAATCTACAACTGAGTTCAAGAATTATGATAAAAAAAAATTCAACTTTTATTTTCAAATACACTATGAATTTCAATGTGAAAATTCAAAAGCTTAATACTCTCATGATGAGCACGCTCTCCTCTTTCTAAAAATATGATTTTTAAGATTTTTGGACTAATTTAAGGTTTCAAACTATGTTGATTTCTAACTATACATTTTTTAGGCCACTACATGCTACAAACATACATGCCTATACATGTTCATGTAATTTATTTTTCATTGATCTAAGAGAAAAACAAATTATATGGTCATAAACTAGGCCTAATTCTACACACATTAAAAAATAGATTTTTTTGAGGTAGTTAGGTACATCACATAAATGACTATCCATTTTTTTATATCAATTTTCAAGATCTATTTACTTGCAAAATTCATAAAAAAAATTATTCATTAAAAAAAATAAGAAAATATAGGTCACAAACTAGAAGATCCTATTTAAATTTTCCTCATAGGGTTTCAAATAATATTAGACACTGCTAAAAAAATGGTGCACCACATGGCTGTCTATCTACTCTATTTTCTTAAAAAAAAATGAGTTCCTCTTCAAATTTAGATGTTTGACCTAGTTATACTTAACAATTTTTTAGAAAAATTAGTGTTTTGAAAACTAGACTGAAAATTCTACATTTCATATTCTTACACCATCAAATTTGGAGTGTAGATATCTCAAATTATCTAAAAAAGTTTATATTTCTAAAATTTCAAGAAAATCATGTCCATAGGTAGAACACTTTTTGTCCCCCAAATTTGTGCACTTATCCATTCAAATCTCTTGAACAAGATTTACATTATTATCCTAAATTATTTGCATGGGCTATAAAGATATCAATAGAATTGACTTAAGGTTAGCTTTGAAAAATATTATGGTATATCCAGATAATAAATTGATCAAGTAAAAAATAAGGGAAATGCATCCAAAATTTTATTTGTTAGTCAAAAGTGATGTTGAAATTATTTTATATGTCAACTTCCTTCATGTTGTTGATTTTCCTAAATGGGTCTCTAATATTATACTAGTTACAAAGCCTAATGGAGATATTTGATGTTACATGTATTATCATGAATATATTTAAAGATTTTCCTAAAGATGGTTTTACATTACCAAACATAGATATGATTGTGGATTCCATCATAGGATATGAGATGTTATCATTCATGGATGGGTTTTTAGGATATAAAAAAATCAAGATTAATCTTACAAATCAAGAAAATACATCATTCATCACACCGTGGGGGGCATTTTTTTTATTGGCATGCCTTTTGGATTAAATCATGTAGGAACAACTTATCAATGGGCCATGACACATATATTTAATGATTACATACATAAAATAGTAGAAGATTATGTTGATAATTTACTATGTTAAATCCAAGCATTGACAAGACCATGTTATCAATTTATGATAAATATTTGAAATAATGATGAAATACAATGTATGTTTAAATCCAAAAAAGTATAATTTTGGATTATCTTCAAGAAATTGTTGGGTTTAACCATTTCACAAAGATGCATTGAGGTTGACCCTAAAAAATTAAAAGTTATACTTGATATGCCACCACCAAGAAATTGAAAACAACTTTGAAGCTTACAAGGTCGCATTCAATCAACTCAATGTTTTGTGGCTCGATTGGCAAATGAAACACAATATTTTATAAGCTCACTTAATAAAGATATCAAATTTTAATTTGATTATTATCTTCAAAAAAGTTTTGATGTAATTAGATAATATATTTTTAACCCACCTATTCTCATGCCTCATATCCCTAGTTGATCCCTCTTATTATAAATTTATACCACTGATCATGCTTTAGGTGCTTTATTTACATAGTACAATGATGATCATTGTAACATGTTATTTAATTAATTATCCACACACTCCTTAATTATGAAAAAAATATATTTCTATTTAAAATCTATACTTATCTCTTGTTTTTTCCACACATAAATTATATCACTATTTAATTCATAATGAAATTCACATCATTACTAAAGTGGACCCACTCAAGTATTTTATGTTAAATCCCCATATATTTGGTTGTATAGCCAAGTGGGTAATGCTTCTTATCAAATTTGATTTAATTTAATATCATAAAAATATATTAAAGGGAAATATATTGTAGACCAATTGGTTGCTGCCCCTACATGATCCACTACCCATTATTACCAAATTTTGAGACAAATTTACTTGTAATATTGATCATGAGATGTGAACCATGTATTTTGATGGATATAATTATGTTATGGGTGATGGGGATAATATTGTGCTTTCTAATCCACAAGATGAACACATGCCTTTTATTTTATGCTTATGTTTTTCATGCACAAATAACATAGTGGAATATGAAGCTCTAGTATTAGTCTTACTAACAACACTAAATTTGCACATCCAATCTCTATGTGTTTATGGTTATTCACAGCTTTTCATAAATAAATTTATAATTTTTTATCAAACTAAATAAGAGAAGTTAATCCATTATAAATACATGGTCTAATGTCCCATATTAAACTTTTCTTCTTTCTTCATTAAGAGTGTCTCTCACAAAGAAAATCAACATGGTGATGCCATGGATATGATCACATATTTGATATTCATTGATATCAATGATGATCATTTAATATTTACTATCCAGTAATTACATAATATTTTGGTTGATACAAATATTATCAACACATTAGACATTTTGGCAATCATAAAAAGTGCAGATAATCCTATGTGGTACAATGTGATATATAATTACCTTTATAAATCTACTTTTTTATAAAATGCTATGTGAGAGGATAAAAAAATGGTTTAAATGCCAAGACATGTGTTATGTACTCATTGGTGGATCCATTTTTAAACATTCTTTCTATGGATAATTATTATGATGTTTAAATCAAGTTGAAGCTCAAATTTATATACTCAAAGTTCATGATAGTGAATGTGAAGGCCATTGTATTAGTAAAATCATGTCTTTCAAACTCCTACGTCAAGGATATTATTAGTTGGTAATGGAATATGAATGTCAAAACTATGCTAAATTATGTTCCCAATGTCAAAGGCATAGAAATATCAATCACACTCTATAATATTCACCATAACCCATTGTATCTCCATGGAATTGATCTCTTTGGGGTTTTGATCTATCTGGGAAAGTCAATTAAGAATCTTTAGATAGACATAAAATTATTATTACCACTACCAAATATTTTTTAAAAAGAGTAGAAGAAATGACCATACAATCTAAAACAATAGAGGACATTTTAAATTTCTTTCTAGCACATATTATTGCATGATTCAACCTACCGTTGCCAATTATAATAGATAATGGTTCATCTTTCAAGAAAAAAATAGTCAAAATATTTGGTGCTAAGTTAAAAATCCTTTCAATTTTCTCCACCCTATACTACCCTCAAGCTAATGGTAAATCAGAAGTAACTAATAAAATAATCAATAAGATTTTAAACAAGACTATTATAAATCACATAATTTATTGACATAATAAAATCATCTATGTTCTTTGGGCATATTGCATAAGGATCTACACACTAATGAAGGCTACACCATACTCTCTTATTTATAGAACATAAGCTATGATTCCTCTTAAAATATAAATACCTTCTTTATGAGTCTCACTAAAGGACATTATCAAATATAATGAGTATTGAAAAAACATCTACATGAATAAGAAATTATTGATAATAAATCCATATAAGCTCTCAAATATTTAAAAATTTATCAAGCACATATCAAACGAGCATATGGAAATAAAATTCATGATCATGAATTATGAATTGGTGATATTATTCTAAAATAAAATAAAAATAATACTAATACTAAAAAATAAAACAAAGAAAAATTCTAGCCCAATTGGTTGGGTCCATTTTTAATTAATAAAAGGTTAGGTACACGAGCTTATCATCTAGACATATTTAAAGGCAAGCCTATCAAAACTCTAATGAATATAATGTAATTACATTGTTATTATACCTATATAAATATTTTATCTAATATTTACTTTAAATATTAAAAAAAATTCAAATATGAAAAAATTCAAAAACATGTGAATAATTCAAAAAATTAAAAAATTTAATAAAATTCAAAAAAATAAAATAAATTTCAAAATCGGGACCTAAGAAGCATTTTTAAATTGATGATAGTTTACTTATTTACATATTTTATTCTATGTTATATAGATAACATTATTTATTTTTTGATAGAAATTACTTTTCATGAGGTATTTTAGTGTGATATAAGATATACTTCTACATGGTTTCAATGTTAGGCTTCCCTTATTACCCAACAACCTTGCTAAGTTGGGGGCATATATTAATTCTCTATGAAAAATTCAATAGGTTTTATCTATACACAATATTTCTACCATGTCGATATACATATTATACAAATGTTTTGTTATTCACTCATACTATACATGTGTTACACAAACTATGATATTTTCTACTAATGACAAGAATCCATATGGTGGACATAAACTAGTTTCATTTATTTTATGCTTATTTTCTTACTTTATTACATGTTAAGTTAGAACTTTCCTGATTATTATGTGTGGATCTTGGCCTTCTATGTTCAATTTTGTCTTATATGACATAATTGTACCATTTACTTGTGGCCCTTTGCCTTGTGTGTTTATGGGACATTCAAATGTCCCTTTATTAGTTTTTGGGCCTTATTTGTGACATTATGTGCAAATTACATGATATTATATGATATTAATTATATGTTCATTACTTTTATGTTATTATAGTGACATGATTCATATCATGCATTACTTATGCATTCTATTGATTTAGTGCCATGATACATATCATGAAAATCATACTTATGTGCCTTAATGATACATTTTTTTTTTGATATATAATTGAGGGTTAAAGGGGACCCTCACCCATTGTACAAAGCATTCTAAAAAATCTTGCAATCATCAGATGAAGATCCACAAGGGAATAAGAAAATAAAATTATAACACCCAATAGATTTACAAAAAACTTAAAAAGCTAATAACATAGTAATTCAAGTGCATGAGAAACTAATATGTATGTGTAAACCAAAAAAAAAACCATGCATAAATAAAGAACCAAAAAGGAACCCATAAAATGACAAAAAACTAAAATGCATGTCGAACTAAACCAACACTGGAGGAGCTTCTCAACTTCCATCATTGTCCATGATCCCAACCTGTTCATCATTTCCCATGGTGATCACCACATTGGCCATCACAATATCATATTGGTATAGCCATATCACACCCATAAATACACCTATTACAATATTTAAAACTATATATGGAGCCAAGCCCTCACCAACCCCTTTTTCATCTACCAACATAATGCTAACTAGTGAAGTTCCCTAAAAATCAAACTAGTATGGGGTGAAAAAACCTTATCACCCCTGAAAACACTACAAATAAGCTAATATATGTCTCGAACATGGGTAGAGGAGTGGGTAGACATGACCATTCATAAATAATAAGGTGGATAATTCATAACTTCCATGTCCACCATTTAAATCTTTTTGATTGAGTGCATCAGAGCCTTAACAACCTCATGAAAGTTTTACATAATGGCTAAAGATGAGACCAATTGAGCCTTCACTTCCATAAAAATTGAAAGAGGGAGAAGTCTTACCATTTATTTTCTTGAAAAATGAATCTCAATAGGGCTCTTAGATAGAAACCTAAAAATTACATCCTCCAAACCTATTTTGTATCCAAGTCTAATCAACCCTTCAGCGATATCTTTCACCAGATCTCTATCCTAAAAACAACCAAGAAATTACTCAAGAAAAGGGAATCCAAATCTGAGTTCACCTTAACACTACGAGGGATTTCAAGGTAAATAAAACCTACGAGGGATTTGATATCATTTGTAATTTAGCCTGATTACACTATAAAGATGTGTTTGATCATGATGTCGATAATATAACCTTCAAATGACATGTCATGGTGCTCCTCTCTTACCCTTACCAAAGGTTTGGTGAGGGACAATTGCATGTACCTCTCCATTATAACACTCATCCAAAATTGTAGTAAGAGATTACAACTAATAAAGAAAATCACCTCAAAATGAAGCACATGAAAAAATCATTTGATGATCATATAAATAATAAACATAGAGTGACATGATCCACCACATCATACATATATCCTCATGAATGTCAAATATAAATCAATGGTTATGACCACCAAATTGAAAAATTCAAACAAACAATGTGGGCCAATCCACATCCTTTAAGGAAAAATTAATTGGAATCAAAGTGAGGCCATGGGCCATTCCCCAAACATTGTCACTAACAAAACCAACCTACTGATATGTCCCTTGGTTAGCCAATAAGTTTGATTTTTCATTTTCTTCCTCAAAGTAATGTGATTCCTCCCACTAAGCAAAAGAATTCAAAATATCCCAAGATTAGCCCAAAAT
The DNA here is from genome assembly GCA_037957365.1 of Torreya grandis. Classification (NCBI taxonomy): domain Eukaryota; kingdom Viridiplantae; phylum Streptophyta; class Pinopsida; order Cupressales; family Taxaceae; genus Torreya; species Torreya grandis. The sequence continues at coordinate 753,673 of JARHVA010004418.1, forward strand.
ATTTTTGATGTATCAAGCATATGCATGTCAATTTTTCAAATCCTAAATCATAACCATATAATCCCCTTCTAAAATCACCTTTTAAATGCCAAATTATCTCACCAAGTTTATTCCCAAAGATAAATCTTGGGAATCTACTTTATTGTTAGTTTCATCAAGTAATTTGAAGGAAACCACTCTATTTAATGATCCTACATAATCATGAATGATGTAGCTGGCCCTTGAAACTCCTAGATTTCCTCGAGCTACCTGTCAAAATTTATTTTGAAAAATACCAGATGGGGCATATCCCAAACTACATTTTCTACTTTATGAACCCTTTTTTTGGATACCCTGAACCCATTAGTAGGAGTTAATGATACATATTTATAATGCATGCTCATTTGAAAATTCAATGCTATATCTAAAACTATGATGCAAATGCATTCAAAAATTTTAAGTGCTACTATATGATTACATATTTCACATATTACATAACTTGTATTTTTATTTAATTTTATTTTAGGATATGTTTGTTATCTCAAAAGGGAGGAATCACAATGGGCTTGTCTTGAGAAGTCAAGTCTTCATGAGCAAACTTTTAGATTTATGGCACTATAGAATTTTAAAATTATAGCATGATTAAATTTTTAAGGATTATGGCATCATGTGACATGCATATGCACCCATTCCTATAGTCACAAGTTTGAAAAATAGTTATAGGTTTAAATAGTCTCAAATTTTAAATGGCACTCAATATCGATATAATATAATAGAAGGGACATGATACCCATTCTTTTTTAAGTTACTACATGGAAATTTTCAAGTTCACAATTCAAAATTTTTTGGAATTTGAAAAGTTTCAAAAACAATATAGATCTACTTGCAGTGGTGTGATTGGTCTTCATGTTGAAAGTGGGCCACATTAGAGTTTAGTGACAATCAACATGTATGGTTTCACTTTTTCAAGATGTAACAAGCCAAAATTGGTGGTTCCACCCCTTCAATTATTTTATAGATTACTCTATCTATTTTATGTAGAGTTTGAGCATAAAATTTTATAACTCAAGAGCATTCAAAGACTTTCAAATTAAGACTTGAACACTCTCAATTCACCACAAGTTCAACATTTCTCAAAAAGACTCAACAAGGGGGTAAAAACTTATCATCTTCAATTTATAGGGAAAATTTATTACATACTCTTTCAAGTGTATAATTTCATTTCTCTCTTTGAAAAATTCAAATTTCAAAATTTATAGGTTTAAATATGGATAATAACTACTTTGAGTGGAATTGTCTTTTTGTGTCATTGAAATATTATATGATTACATTTATGTGCCTTTTCATAGCATATTATATTTCAATATTATATCTACATATTCCAACATTTGTATTTTAATAGTTTAATATGTGTCACCTATTATTGTTCATACACACAAGCATTTCATGAGGTATATGAGTGTGATGCATGACATACATATTATAAATGGATTCTTAGATATTGAAATCATTTCTACCTAATGGCCATGCCTATGTTTAGGGCATCTTATTTTATAGGTTATATTATCACTGGTTATATCCATCTATGACCTTTCCACCATGTTGAGCTACATATCTTACAAGTGTCTTGCTAGTTACTCATATTTTTTATTATGCTACATACATACGCTACTTTATTATAATGTAACATTGATACATATAGATGGTGTAGACTAGTTTTTATTTGTTTTATGCTCTTTTGATGTTGTTATTTTCTTACATGACACAATAGACATTTTTTGCTTATTGTCTGTGGCCACTTATCCTTATGTGTGTGACATATTTATGTCTGATGTTCAAAACATTATTAATGTTCTTTATGTGTGGCCCTTGGCCTTATTTTTTGTGAGTTGTTCATGTCCTTTATATGTGGACTTTGGATTTCTATTTGTTATTATGTGACATTTTCATGACATTTTAGATGCATAAATTTGGTCACATGTACTTGAAAAATATAATTATTGACATATTCATAACCACATGACTTTACTCCAATTACATGACTTTTATTTGCCATATCTCTAGGCCATTTATCTATATGTAGGATTGACCCTTTATTTGTCATAACTACTACACACAACTTTCAATTTAAAATGCTCAAGTTGTCTAAAATCACCTTCATACTACCTCCAATAGAAAATAATTATCCCAAATCTTTCCATACAAGTCCCCTCTAGGCATATAGGAACATAATGTCATCCTATCGACTTAGGCTAGTCACATCTTGTGCTAAATAGCAACTAATTTCCAAATTTAAAATCAGTATTTTGGGGTTTTTGCATAGTTTTCATGGTCAAATAAAGGAAACTAGAAAAATATTCACCTATAAATACATACAAATATTCATTTATTTATGGATCTTAGAACTATCTATTGAGAACTTATACACTTCTGTACATTGAGAAAATATACCCTATTCTACCCAAAATATAGATCATTAACAAGAAGTAACCATAAATCAGTTAGAGAGATACCATCATCAAATATTTTATATGCATACATATATTTAAAGAAGCCAAATTACACATTCAATCTATGTGGGAGAACTACATGGGATTGATTTCCCTTGGAGTAGTGGATATGTAGGTAGAGATCAATCATAAAAGGGGTGATTGAGGACATCTCAACCCATTACACTCCCATTTTTTCTTGTAGGTTTTCAATATATCAAAGTTAACTAAAGATTTCAAAGGCAATAGAAAATAAATAATTTTTTTTTGAAAAAACACTAATTGTGATATCTTATATTACTCAACATCCATAGGCATAGAAGGTGCATCAACTAATTCTTTGACACATTCAACTAGGACAAATATGTGGTCAATGAACTTGAGTGCATTATGTTCTATTCATCATATATAGGTCACATAAATATATGTTTTTTGATCCAATTTTTGATCTATCATTTTCATAATTTTACTTTCTTTGTCATTTCTTGTCAATCACCTATCATAGTCAATTGGGAAAAGTTAGTAGTCAATGGAATTGAGCACATTACTCTACCATCCACTTATAGTGGTCCTATCAATATTCTATTTAATATCTTATGCTTAATCACAAGCTTTCACAATCACCTTTTATTCTAATTTTCACTCTCACATGGTCAAAACAATCAACAAAAACATGTGTGCAAGGTAAGTATATCTCTTCTTAGCACTTAAAAAAAATATAAACTTTCCATATCTATTAATTTGTAAAAATCAAAATAGTTGAATATTTTACATAATTATCATTCTGATATTTCTAATTTGACACCTATAATTATAAGTAAAATTTATTATGTTTTATATAAAATAAGGTAAAACATATTGGTGAATCCAATCTATTATTTTGAGCTTTTACTTTTTTGATTTGGATTTCAATTATAGTTTTCAATTTTGATTTATTTTTTTGTCTTCCTAGAAACTATGTTTTAAGAATTTTAAAAGTCATAGGATAATTTTAAAAATCATGGAATAGGTCATCAATTTTATTTGAGCCATGGTATGAGGGGTATTTCCCCAAAAATTAATCCATTAGACAACAATATTCATGGATTGGAATTCACATATACCTCATAACATATTAAAAATGCCTAGGGTTTTTTTCAGCCATAGGAAGCTTTCAACCATTTATTCTTATAGTGGACCAGTAAGAATTTAACCCATAGAAATTAATCTCAATGTAACCCAATAGATGGAATAGTGTGGATATAATAATGGTTTAATTATTTGTAGTGTGTTCAATATTTATGATTGGGATCAATATATCTAATAGCCTGCAAAGTAAACACACTTTCCCTAGTCATAACTTTTTCCATTATTTATTTTCTTATCATGATCAATTGTTTGATAGTATTAGGTTGGGTGATTTTAATACTTAATTTATCTTGGTTCACCAAATATAAAATTTATTATCAAAATTAGAACTTTAATTATGTTCATCCTTTAGATTTATTCTTCTATCATAATGATTTATTTTGAGCCAATAAATTTAAAATGCATGCTAAAAGGGATAAAATGACTAATGTGTAATATCAAGCCTTAATCAAATCAAATTATTGAAATAATAATCCTAAGATACAATAAAAATTATGGTGAACCTTTTTAAATTATATAATTACTTGGTAACAATAAAAATTATACATTTAAAATGTTGCAAGGCATAAAAAACACCCTGTTGATGGAATCATCATGACTTTTGAGGCTAATAAAGCTAATAAAAATAAAGAGGATGAAGTTAATGCTAAAATTTTAATTTAATATATCAATTACAACCCACATAATATCATGAATCATTATAAGTCACAAGATATGAGCAAAATAAATTAGCCTTAACTTTTATTTCTACTTCAGATATTCCAATTACTACCATTGCTTCTATTTTGATATCAACCTCTAATACATATGTGTCAACATATTTAGGTATAGGGGTATCACTTGGTTTAAAATAGATTCATATGCCTATATATACACAATAATCTTATACACTCCTATTTTTCACTACAAAAGGTCCACTTCCACCCTCACCTAATGCATACTCTTTTGAGTAAATCGATATAGCGTTACATGCTAAAGTATTACAATTAGAACAAGGTTATTATAAAATTAACAATTCATGGGATTATTAAACTTTTTTTCATAATAATTTAGGACCAAAAATATCTTATTTACCATTATAAACATGTTTCATAGCTCTCAATCTATAAATTTATGAATGTCAAGGCGATCCTAAACAACATCTTTAATCATTCCATGTAGAATGTTTGGATCATGCCTATAATAACAAATTTCTTACCAAGATATCTAAAATAAGCCTTAAATAATATGCCCTATTATGGTTCTATGATATCAATCACCAATAATTTAGAGTATTTAACCCTTTGGAATATCATTTATTAGCACACTTTTCTATCAATGTTGGTGACATTATCTATGGATCATTTTTCATCCCTCTTAGTGTTGCACTATGTTCCCATGCCTGTATATAGAATGCTTATGCATTTGGAGTGTCCTTGGTGGACTCTGTGTGATAATTTCTTATTCTCAAATATATTTAGTGTTTCCATGATAGTAGAAGCCGTTGTTCTATTCTCGATGTATTACCTTTTACTTTTCATCAAATTATTACCTTTTCCCTTCCTTTTCTCTAAAAAATATTTGGTTTAGATTAATGATAGATTTACCCTTATGATATTTAGGTCTATGTGTTAGTCTTAAACCAAGTGTAATTTAAATAGAATAAATATAACCTACTCCAAAGGCTCATCCAAAGGGTCCCACACTTTGGTGCACAATATGACATCTTGTGAAACATAGTGGAGGAATGCAAGTAGTTTGTCAATCTCATGATCAAATTGATAGTTCCATATAACATAGATAATTGATAGGTGTTTTAGAGTGATGAGTAGATTATTATCTTTCTATAGAATAAGGTAAATTTTTGTACTAGGGACCAAGTGTAGATGTAATCCCAATACAAATATCAAGTCATCCAAATAAAAGGAAACAAGATTCAAAAAAGGGTTAGTCACCCTAGAAATCATCTTCAATTCTAATAACTAGCTCAAAGGAGAAAAACAAAGCATGACAACAAAAAAAGAGATCTCTGAGAAAGTAACCATTTTCGAGGGAAAAGTCCTAAAAGATGGCAAGATATGCTCCCAACTATAAATTAAGAGCTTTATTGAACTCAATAGGATATATGATGATATATTTTCATGGAGACAGGGAACTTATAGGATTTGATCTAGGCTTAATGAAACACATAATTAATCTTGACCTTGGCACATAGCTGATCTACCAAAAGTAAAGGCCTATCAACCCAAATCTTAAACCATTAATGAGAAAGGAGATCTCAAAGCTCATTAAATCTAGTATAATACTTCTAATTAAACACTCTTCATGGTTTACCCACTTAATCTCAGTGTAGAAATATAATGGAGAAATCCATCTATGTGTGGACTTTAAAGACCTAAATGAAGCTTCCCTCAAATACCATTATCCACTCTCACCAATATAATAGATCCTAGAAATGGTTATAATCATAGAAAGATTCTCATTGTTAGATGGTTACTCAGACAACAACCATATTCTTGTGTAAGGGTGTGATCATTATTAAAAAAAATTCACCACTAAGTGGGGAACCTTCACATAATAATGAATACCATTTAGTTTCATGAATGCAAGAAAGAAAACTTTCCAAAGAGCCATAGATATGCCATTTAAGGAGCTCATCAACAAGGTCATCTTAGTTTACCTTAATGACATAAATATTTTATCTAAGTAAATAGAAGATCATTTAAGCCATCTATAGCATGTCTTTGAAAGGTGCCAAGAGTTTAGAATATCTTTGAACCCTAGCAAGTGTATCTTCATAGTTCATGAACGTGATCTATTAGGGTACACTATTTCCAAAGAGGGACTTGGAATTGATCTAGATCGAGTCAAGGTTATTTCATCTCTCACTCTTCCAATCCATAATAAAATTTTCTAGAGATTCTTAGGAAGAATCAACTTTGTTAGAAGATTCATACCTAAATTTGACACCTTAACCAAATTACTCATTGTGATGCTCAAGAAGAATGTTGTATTTAGATGGACTCGTGAAAGCAAGGATAATTTTGAATCCATTAAGCATACCATCATGTAAGATCCTATCTTGATCAATCCAAGTTATAGTAAATATTTTATCCTTTATGCATTCATTGAAATTGAAGGCATCTTAGCTATCCTTATGCAATAAAATAATGATCATCTAGAATAACCAATTACATTCTTTAGCTAGGCACTAAAAGAATATGAGTCATGTTATAGATTCATAGATAAGCCAATAATTTTAGTTTTGAGAGAGATTAATAAGTTTAGGGATATTATCTCTAACAAAAAATATGTCTTATGGTTATACACATAGGCATCAAAGAGTTTCTACCCAATGGGGACATCAACAAGAAAAGATCCTGTTGGTTCAGGAAGGTGATGGAGTATAACATGGACCTCCAAATCACCAAACTAGTATGAATAAAATTAATTTATAAATAATTAGCTAAGGTGGCATGGTTTTAATATGAAATAGTACTAGTGTCACTCAAAAATGAATTGATAAGCCAAAAGGCTACAATGGACTGGATGTCAAATATTATTACTTTCCTTCAAGCTGACTCATATCCCCCTTACTTGAATAAATCCTAGTGTAGATATTTTAGGTTTAAGGACATTCCTTATGAGCTCATTATTGGTGAAATTTTATAGAAGGATGTCAATGGAGTCCTTTTGAGGTGCATATATATAGATCTACTGAGTAGAATTCTTCAAGAGTTCTATGATAGCCCTATAGGAGAAAATTATTCACCTAAGACCATTGCTACAAAAATTATGTGAGATAGCTATTATTTTTAAACTCTATTTAGATGTACATGAATATGTGTAAAGTTACAAGAGATGTGCCTTTTTTGTAGGCAAACAAAGGCTGGCAACCTTACTATTGTGGCCAATACAAGTCGATCAACCCTTTGCCTAGAGGGGCCTTGATTTCATAGGCATGATCAACCTACCATGAAGTAATGGGCATAAATGGATCCTCATAGCCATAAATTATTTTATGAGATGGGTAGAAGTAGTATCACTCGAGGAGGCTAATGAGACATCCATATTGAGTTTATATGAAGGCATTGTAATAATATTTGGCATTCTAACACCCATCATCTTTGATATGCATTGGCTTTTTTTGTAATCAGGATCAATGAATGGGCTATCAAACATAACATCCATCTGAGTGCCTCATCAAATTATTAGCCTCAAAGTAATGGTCTACCTGAGTCCACAAATAAGAATTGATTGATATTATAAAGAGGAACATGAAAGACAATCAACAAGCTTGACATACTAAGCTTATGACTACCCTTTGGGTTGATTGGGTCATACCCAAAAGAGTGTTGAGAAATTTTCCCTTCATGTTAGTGTATGAAATGGATGCAAGATTACCCACATCTCTCAAGTTTTGTTCATTGGAACTCATCCATTAGTTGGAGTTACTCTAAAACAATCCCCTCATGGTAAAACTAGTAGAACTAATGCAGCTCAAAGAAACTGTAACGTAGGCTATGTACACTCTAGAACTCTAATAGGCCCATATAAAAGGGACACTGATAAAAGTTTCTAATAAGGATATTTAGTACTCAAATGGGATGAAAATAAAGAAAAATATAGAAGGTATACTAAGTTTGACTTGATATAGAGTGGTCCATATACCATAACTAGTTACAAGCAAGCCAACACTTTCCAACTTGTTAGATTGAATGAATAAAAATTACCTATCCCAGTCAATGGGATATATCTTAAAAACAATCTTTGATAATAATTATATAGTTTATAAATAATTATTTTAGATGTTTTCCATTTCCCTAAGTGCCTTGTGTACATATTTTTAGGGTAGTTTTATTTCCTCTAACCACTTATGCACAGTTCTTTTCTTAGCTTTGATGTTCTTCCTCTAAGTGCCTTTGACACAGTTCTTTATTTTAGTGTGAGTATATCAATTCATTTCAAAGTTAGGGATACACATACAGTGTGTTAAAGAATTATAGGACCAAAAGTTTTAACAACTCCTTGCCAAAGGATTTTTTCAAACGCTATTTGATTCTTGCTTAGTAGGTAAACAACTTATAGATGTTTCTGGAAGTGTGGAATTTCTAAGTCATCCCTAGTCTTCAGATAGTGTAGGGAGAGGTGTGCAAGGATAAATTTAGAATCATGATAAATGCATCCAATATCTATAGTCTTTATGTACATTTCTATTCAAAAGGGTCTTTACATATCCATGATGAAGTCCCACACCAAATTGAAGAGTTTCTCTTCTGTGCTCTCATAAATCATGGACTAAGATCTATGATATGCATAGAATTCTTAAAATGCTAACACAGACTCTAGTTATAAATCAAATACTTGAGAAGACTATTTAAAGGGGACTTAGTGCAAAAGGGTTAAAATTCGTGCACCCCTAAAGAAGGCTTATACATCTTACCCTTCACCTATTTGTGGCTCACTATAGAATCTAAATACATAGCCCTTAGCATGAAGGTATCCCCAAAAGGTCTAAGGTAATTATTCCATTTAGATTCAAAATATGATGTGGCAATTGAAGGGAGAGCCATGTAATGATTTATAAGTGGTAATAAGGTATAAAGAAGTAATTAGAAAAGAAGTTGAATAATGTTTGAGGTCTTGTCAGATTAAATAAATGTAGAAGTGATCGTCAGATGTCAAGACATGATCACATACCACCCCTATGACTATTATAAATATCTCCTAATCTTAGACATGCATGTGGATCCATAAGATTCCTACCACCAACTCCCAAATCTAGATTATTAGGCATAATTTAAGAAGCATGGATGTGGCACCATAATAAAATTAAAAGACAATATCTACCACCGTAAGGGGTTCATTTATGATAAATGGATTAATCTATTATAAAATCATTTTTCTTCATTTTAATAAGGGTCAACACATTTTAGGCAACCTAACACTACCAAAAATTACCCTCCAAGAGCATTTCTATTAGCTGAACCTAGCATGCTAATGAGAATTAGGTTCACCTCCCTCTATTCTTCTTACACTCTATGTGTTATTTATGTTTATTGACCTTTATATATAGGTAATGTCCTCCCCTCTCATCATTGTTCATTCTTAACACCTATGTGTGGAACTTGAAACTCATTTACAGGTTATATTCTGTGTATATTTAGGTTTGTGTAAACATTATATGTGGATCATTTGTCATCCATCTTAGTGTTGCACTATGTTTCCATGACTCTATATGAAATACTTATACATTTTGAGTGTCCTTGGTGGATTCTATGTGATAACATCTAGTTCTAAAATATTTGTGGTGTGTTCATGGTAGTAGAAGAACTCGCTCTATTCTTGGTGTATCACCTTTTACTTTTCAAAAAATTCTTACCTTATCATTTACTTTTACCTAAAAAATCTTAGGTTTATATTAGTGGTAGATTTAATCTTATGTTATTTAGGTCTGTGCACTAGTATTAAACTAAATTCACTTAGAATAGAAGGAATTCAACCTCCTCCAGAGGCTCATCCCAAGTAGTTCAAAAGTCCCACACCTTGGGGACATTCCCATCATTACAATGAGAAAATTGATGCTCCACATGCATAAGTGAGAAATAACACTTCCATTCCAAACACCAAACACTTTTGTGCCCTACGTAAGGCATTCATACTATGCACCCTACCACAAAACCTCCTGGATTACAGATCATCCATGGGTGCATGTTTTGAATGATAACTATTTTATGCACAAATTATTAAACTTAAGAAAGGGTCAAATGAGTAAATTATAAAACATGTTATTTGGTATAGTAATATTATCATAAATAGGATAAAATCTATTCAAGATAATTAACTATAAGAAATAATCATATTAATATTGATAGCACCACTTCATGAATCACTCGTGTTTGGTAAAGTCATATCTTTTGATGAGCTATGTAATATAATAAAAGAAAGAGAGGTCAAGATATTAACATGAAACAAGATAAAATATGTGTATATCATGATTAAGAGAGATTTTAGTTCATTTTTAGTTTATTCAAATTTTTTTTGGCAAACATGACATCTCAAGCATGATCTCTTGGAGAGGCAATGTCTAGTAGGATGGAAAGAAATAGAAAAACACAACAAAACATTATACCTTTTCAATTTATTCATTCTCAAATCTTTCATGACCATAATTATATTTTTATATAACATAATAAAATAAATTAATGGTATAGTCCACAAAGAGTTTAACATGAAAAACATATAATGAGATCCATAAATGTGTTATAGCCAACACAAGAATTAGACTAAGTATATAACCCGTTAACGACTTCTTTAGGAAGTAATTTCTCACCACCTAGTATTTGGATATAAGTGGGTCAATGTGGTCATACCCACTCACCTCTATTTATGTACTATGTTGTGACCTCCTTATAAAGTTATTACTAATTTATGCCCTTACTTAAGTAGCTATACATGCTATAAAATAACCAGTACCTCATGGGTAGTATCAGTAAAGTCCAAAAAATAAAGGTAGAGTAAGATTAGATTCAATACAAAAATCATCATAATAATCTTTATTAAGTGTGATTCATCAAAATCAAAACCAACAAATAGAGATCAAGGGAAAAGGATTATTTCCAAAAATAACGCATGTTATAAATGAGAATGCTTCTCATTTATCTAGAATCTCTCTGGCATGCCATTACCACAAATTCAATAACATATAAAATTCATAACATATAAAAATAATAATCATGCAAAATAATCTCCATCTTTAATTATTACCTCAAAGTAAATAATACAATCCATAGATTTATATCTCGAGCACCAGTATTGGAGAAGTATAAGGAGTGCCTAATAAATAAACAAGTAAGGTTTATTATGTGTAAAAAATAATTTGTTTCAAAAGTTAAAAATATGTGTAAATAAATATTTTTCACAACCAAAATTGGTTTTTTCAAATATTTCTCACAACAAACCAAAATAAAAACCTCCCAAAACAAACTTAACTCCTAAGTGAGTGTGAATATGGATATAAATAAAATTGGTTTAGTAAAATCCCAAACCACTATCATGGGTGAACACATCCACTCCAACACCCTCCATTAATCATAGAATAGGGAGTGAGAAAAGAGAAATCAAAGAGACTAATGGGTCCCAAAAACTAGGCTTAATCATGAACCTATATACAAATCATAGTGAAATACAAAATGTCCCTATGGTAACCACTATATCTTACAAGAATACATGGATGTATAGTCACTATAACTACCAAGTTAAATAGGAATTGGTACTCTTTATGAGGCTCACTTTATAAAAAACATTTATCAAAAACTAGGGAAAAGAGTTACCATGGATGAAACGTATCACCATAAGGTACCCAAAAATTAGTAAAACTACAATGAGAGTTAAGAAGAAAACATATGATACAAGGAATACCAATAAATATGAATAAAAAAAACTCAACATAATCTTATAGTAGGTTCACTTGATGGAATGAAGCCCATTGAACAAAAGATGCACTCAATCAATTAACTCCAAAATAAAATGTGGTGTGCCAATGGATAACAATGAGAACAACACCTAAATCAGTATTGTACACATCCCCCACATAATGATCAAAAGGGTGTAATGAATCAAAAAAATATCTGTATTAGTGGGCCAATCCCACTACAAAAACACTAAAATGCTGACACTGGGCTGTACAAGACTAGCTACTCTTCAGAGGGAAATCAAACTCCATAATAAATTTGAAGGAAACTATCAACATCAAAGGTACAAATATAAATATATCAATAATATGTCCTTAGTGGTGATGGTATAATAAAATATTTAAGATTAAATTTCTCAACATGGAGCATAAAAACTTGAATAAAAGTACTCCATGACTCTCAGTGTGACTGAAAATAAAGGTCCCATACAACAACAATATCTCCAAGTGACATAAAAAAGTCCACAATGTAGTTAGTAGTAGATGAAATATGTAAAATGAGATATGAAGGATCCAAAAATAACATCTATATAAAAAGGGTATAAAATCCAAGGATCATCAAAAGGCAAGAGGAGAAATTTTTAGTTGACAAAGTAGAGTGGTGGAGGAACCTTGCCTATAGAGTCCTCTCAAAGAACAATGTCAATGTTGTAAGAATGATAAAAAATTCACCCCAAATGAACATTAATGGTGGATTAATATGCCTAAATATTTGTGGTGTTATAATTAAAATTATTGAGATGGGGTTGAATCAATCTTCAAAACATTTACACTCTTTAACTTGTCATTCATGAACTATCAAAATAGTATAGTAAACTAGCAACACAAAAAGAACCATGAGCATGAGAGAAGAACATAACATAGGACACTATTTTAAGTGTGAAAAACTAAAGGGGAATAAAATACAATGATTTTTAAGATGGAATACTACCTTATAATTCAAACATAAATATTTGGTAAAGCATCAACTTCACTTGGAACGCCAACCCCAACTAGCTAAGCACCAACTTGACTAGGATTTAACAAGCACCCACTTGAAAGGAGGAACCAAAACCTAAGATAAATCAAAACCAAAAAAATTTTATAACCTTAATAAATATTTATTTCTCATAAAATAGATGATTATCTCCATTTTTATATCCTCACATACACCTATCCTTCTCAAACTGGTCTCTAGTCTTCTTTGCTCAATTATCCCTCTTCTTGACTAGGTTAGGTCATATGACCTTGATAATAATATTTAGTAACAATATAATATATTCATGATTATTTATATGTAACTTTATTATTTTATTAAATAAATCTTTCATCTCTTCAAAGTTATATCTCATTCGCTTTAACATACATATCCTCAACCTAGACAATTAGTCCTATTAGTCCTTGCTCTTATACTAAGATCTTGCTTATACACCCATTGGTAAGCAATAAAAAATTTTAAACTTAGTTTTATAAATTAAATTTGCCTTATGACATGTAAAAAACATCAAACAAGAATTAAAATATGTCGGTCATAACATATAGGACCAAAAACCCCTTTTAGGCCTTAAGGAGACCTAATTCAATTAAGCCTTCATTAACACACATTACTCTTTGAATACATTAAAACACTCTAAAAATTATAAAATGGAATGAAAACATAATATTTATATTTAATATACCCATACCAATCTAATTTTTTGTCCATGACACCTTTTATCTCAAACCACCACTTGAACCATGCCACTAGCAGTATTCATAATTAAGCTTGTGTATACTCAAAAAGTTTGTCTTGAACAATTGAACCAAAAACATAATATTGTCAACAAATAATGGAAAAAAATAATATATAGATAATTATAATTGCCTAATATTCATCAAAATATGAATTATATCTCATAATTAAAATTAAAATTACTCAAACCCTTCTCTGCAAGTATTCCACTCAGAACTATCAATAAGCTACAAAACATAGTCTTGGAAATAATGACTTAGAACACATGTATAATATCTTTAATTGACATAAAATACATTTATATGATAATAAAACATCCTAATAACAAATTATAATAAATAAAATATAATATATAATATCATAATTGGTCTTACATACCAATCTCACGGCTTCACTATACACAGACTTCACTAATTTAGACAAGTCAATTTGAGAGAAAATTCTACTATATAAAATCATATTAAAATATTTTATCTAATATATACATTTTTTATAGGTCTTTAAAAACATACCAATGTATTTTTATCAATTCCTAATCCATGATAACACATCCCTAATCTCATTTCCACTTCTGCCTAATTTTTCTCACAGTCTGCATCACTAGGCTTTTTTAGTGATATGACAACTTACATGACCAGTTTAGCATATTTTAGGTCTATAATATACTCCTAAATCACCATTAAAATAATATATAAGTCTCAATATTCAACCTTCATCAACTTATCAGCTTTAACTTGGTCAACTCTACCTACCATAGTAAAGTTTTGAGAAACATGGTTTTTATTGTAAGGTCCACTCACTCTTATGACAAACCAATGACACTTGGAGGTTCCTAAGAGATTAAAATACATGATTAAATCATAAAAATAAGTCATACAATCAATTATGAGACATTTATATCAATATATTTGATATTGGGTCACTGTTAGGGTTTTAGAGAGGGTTAAGACCAACTTATAGTTTCAATGATAATTCATAAATCTTAGGCCCTTAATTTAGAAACCAATTCTTGAAAATTTGAGACAGGAAACTTAAAAATATAAAATTAATGGATTATGTTTTCATCTATTGGTTAAAAATTCCAATGAGTATATGAATTTTCTTCTTAGGTTGAGAATCCTTTATTCTGTGCACACAAGAAACCTCAAAACCACATTTCATGCCTTTATTTGTAAACCTTGACCTCAAAATTGGTAAAAATACTTGAAAAAACATTCAATAAATATTTAAATACTATTTTTTCCATTATTACCTTGAAAACTAATCCTGATACCTCATTACACCACCATCTTTCTCTTTTCTCTTTAGGATTTTGTCCTACAAGTCACTTTAGGCCTTGAAACTATCCTTTTGAACATTGTTCAAGAAATATCCACCTTAATCACATTCTTAAACAATATATCACATTACATACCAGTATTTTTTATCCTTCATAAGTATTGACAACACCTCATGACCCCTGATTAGACCAGGTAGAGTCTAGGACGAGTTTAGTTACATGATAGGTCTCTAGGTCTTACCCGTATATGCTTATTTTAAGACAATTATGATTGATCCAATGTCTCATATGCATGGTCAAAAATCATCATAAATTATCTTATACCTCTATTCATCCATATCATTGGGACACCATGCTGCTTTATGCATATAACTAGATAATCCATGAACAAATCTTCTCAAGTCTCTTTGCTAGGTTTAAGCACTTAAAAACTGATCTTGAAACATTATTTGATGCTTATATACCTTGATTACATGACTTATAATTTTTTAAAACACTATAATACTTCTAATAGATTCAATAAAACACAAATAATATTAAATGAACTCATACCTCATGAACAACCTTTGACATCAATGACAATATCAATGCCAAACATCAACAATAGAAAACATGCTCAACATATGGGTGTAAAGTCCATGTATAATAATGAGAGGTAACATACAAAGAAGTGTTAAAGGGGTGTATGATGTGGTATCTTATTGACCACATTTTGTTAGCTAATATATTGTAGATGATAAGAAAATCCATGTAAAGGAGGTACAATAGACACCTAACATTTTACTTATTTGAAGTAGTTCAAGGTAAGGAAGATGAATAAGAACAAGTTAAGATCTAATGTTCTCAGAAGGATAAGGATGCTGTCAAACCATATAACTCAAATTTGTTTGAGTGTTGTGCATATGGTTGTGGTGTAGTAGGAGTGAGTAGTTAGGAGTGTTGGGAAACAAACATTCCTACATGTGAAAGTAAATACAAATTTTGGAAACAAAAAAAAGATACAATAAAACACAAAAAAGGAGAGACAAACCATAATACCATATATACGTGGAAACCCTTAAAAACTAGCAAGGGAAAAACCATGGGACAAAGGAAAAATTTAGACTTCATATTTCATTAGCAAATCTCTCTCTAAATAGTTCCTCTCAGCAACTCCTTTTTAGTGCTAACAACCATAACACTTAGGTGAACAAAGTTTACAACCAAGCTTTCCATGCTCAAACCTCTAAGCTGTAACATGAAACTCTTACAATGATAACATCCATAGTATCCAAGGGATCTCCAAAAACATCTACTTCTAACTCCACGGGCTGAGCTAAAAAGCCTCCAAGCTTCATTTCCAAAGATCCATCCCATACACCTAGGTGAGCCAAGTATAACAACCTTTCAGGATCTAACCTACAACCTTGTATATGATGCTTACAACCCAATCATCTAGGTGAGTTAGGCTTACAAGCCTTACAAAATATAATCTCTTATCATGCAATCACAAGCTTGAAAGGATCCAAGTGATACACTAATTGGATTAGCAATACAAAAGAGTAAATAATGATTTATAGCATTTTATGATATGAGAAAGAAAGAGGAGAGATAAAATGACGTTCCACATTCCCCATGGGCTCAATAGTAACTAACAGAGCCTTATATGCACCCATGTGCATAATTCATAAGGCATCCCATGTACCTTGGATAAAAAATGTGCCCCATTTGAGTGATGAATAATGATCAAATAGTAAAGATGCTGGTCTCCATGTGCAAGCTCAAAAAAATAGGTCCACTACTTTAGGCAAGATCAAGTCACTCCATGTGACTCATAGAATTTTACCTCACTCACCCATGTGAGGGAAATCAACAATAGGAATCATCTTGTCTCCATCCCATGTGCACAAAAAAGAATCCAATCACCTTTTTGACTTCTTCACATGTGAATCATGGGGCCACCAAACATGGCATCCCAAACCATGACCTTGTAATAATACACTCCAAAACAAGCCCATATGACACACCAAAGACAAGAATCATATCCTCAAGTGAAGTACTACACCCCACACTTGTCACATCAACATGATTACACTTGGGATATACCATGGGCCCCACCACCACATCACCTTACTTCTATATCACCTGCATGCCATATCACCTGTATGTCACATCATTTACATCACCTACATACCACCATCCACATCACCTACATGCCATGTCACCATGAATAGTGCTCATGAATAGTGGATTCACACCCAAAAATCTCCCACTTGAAGTAATATACATAGGACTTTAAAACACATGCATATTATTCCAACTAGATACCACCCAATAGCTATCAATGTTGTCATCAATGCTCACTGATGCTCCTAACAAGCCTAGTAGAAATTTTTTGCACTAGTAAAAACTATCTACCCTGACCAACTTTGTCAACATCTACTCCTCCATAGTATATTTGTAACAAATTTAAGTGACTCCCATTTCACCATAAACCCATAATTTATGCAAAGATTATGCCATAAATCTCTCATAACTCCCACTACTTGGAAGTATTCGGTCTAGTGCACACCATGGCTTCATGAGGATTATCCTACTCTAAATGAATACAATACATAGTAAAACCATCTTCTCCTCCTCTATTATACTTTGGAAGACAACTTAAAACTGAAATAAATGGGATACTTTACTTTATTATTTTTCCCATCCCTTTGCATATCCATCCTTGATTTGCTCCTTCATCTTATCCTAGTCACCTGAGCCATCAAAACATTGATCTCCACTATGTTGGGGCCAAGAATCAACATGTAATCAATCCATAGAAACCTCTTATAAAACCTTGTCCCTCCATGAAGGTACCATTGTACTCCATCCACACATCTTTTGGAACCCATACAGTCTTCAATTCTACAAACTAGCAATTCTTTGCCTCATTCTCATAGCCTCTTGGATACTCCATCTCATCATGAGACCACCATTTAGGAATGATGGTTTTGTATCCCACTACTCAACTATGAAAAGTAACAAGTGCTCACCACACTCTTGACAATAGTCTAAAATCAAAAATAAAAACCCACAGAAGTTAACACCTAACTTTTACATGTAGAAAACCGCTACCCACCATGATCAACATGGTACTTATCCAAAGTTCTTGGGAATTAATCACACTACTCAGTGCATCACAACACCTACTAAGTTTTTGATCCCATAAACAAACTACATCCTACTTTACTTCATGTTAAACCAAATCATGTGTAGAGTTACTCCATGCATCGATCCACTTGGCTACTCACATCAACTACACCATATCCCTCATGACTACTCATTTTTGCTACACTGTAACCACCGAGCACTTCACTCAATGCATCTCTGAGTCTATGAAAGATTAAAAACTGACCTCTTCTTCCATAAAACCTCAAGTCTCAAAATGTTCCTTTCCATCAATCAACTACTCCATCAAGTATAGATTCAAGTTTTTGGTACCTCCTCCTCTACATGGAAATTTGCAACATCTCAACCAACATGTTGTGGTAGTAGTAGCCCTTAATTTTTACCCATTCACCAGTTGAGAAAAACAACAAGTTAGATGTCATGTCCTCACCATCCATCTACACCAATGGAGACTAGCTTACTCTATTACAAGCTATACATCTCCTTTTTCAACAGGAACACTATTTTGGTGCTGATATATTTGGTAAAGCTTTCTCAGCTTTTCCTCCATTATCCATCTTCCACCAAAAGAGAATACCTGCCATGAATTTTTTTTGCTTGTTTCATATCTTGGTCTCTTCACTTATAGCTCCCACTTACACAAACCAATGAATAACCATGGTTATGATACCACTTATTAGGAAATAAATATTCCTACATTTTCAAGTAAATACAAATTATAGAAATGTAAACAAGCTATAGTAAAAAACAAAACATGAGATACAACCCATAACACTAGATATATGTGGAAACCCTTGCAAAACTAGCAAGGAAAAAACCATGGGGAAAAGGCAACATTCAGACTTCATATTCCATTAGTAAATCTCTCTTACACAGCTCCTCTCAACAACTCCTTTTCAGTGCTAACAATCATATCACTCAGGTGAGCAAAGATTACAACCAAGTTTCCATGCTCTGACCTCCAAGATGCAACCTTCAAATGTTAATATGCTAACATCCATAGCATCCAAGGGAGCTCCAATAACATCTACCTCTAACTCCATAAGCTGAGCTAACAAACCTCTAAGCTCCATCTCCAAGGATTCATCCCATACACCTATTTGAGCTAAACATAACAACCTTTTAGTCTCTAACCTCTAATCTTGAATATGTGCTTACAACCCAAGCATCTAGGTGAGCTAGGATTACAAGCCTTACAAACTCTAACCTCCTATCATGCAAGCACAAGATTTCAAGGATCCAAGTGATCAACTAATTGGATTAGTAATATAAAGGAGTAAATAATGCTTTATAGCATTTTACAATATGAGAAAGAAAGAGGAGAGATAAAATATGATGCCACATTCCACAAAGTTTCAATAGTAACCACTAGAGCCTCACATGCACCCATGTGCATAAGTCACAAGGCATCCCATGTGCCTTGGAGAAAAATGTGCCCCACTTGAGTGATAAATAGTGACCAAATAATAAATATGCTTGTCTCCATGTGTAAGGTCAAAAATGTAGGTCCACTAATTTAGAGAAGATCAAGTCATTCCATGTGACTCATAGAATTTCACCCCACTCACCCTTGTGATGGTAATCAACAATAAGAATCATCTTGTCTCATTCCCATGTGAATAAAAGGGAATCCAATCATCTTTTTGACTTCTTCATATGTGAATCATGGGGCCACCAAACATGGTGCCCCACACCATGACCTTGTAATTATACACTCCAAAACAAGCCCATGTGACACACCAAAGATAAGACCCATGTCCTCAAGTGGAGTTCTATGCCCCAAACTTGTCACATCAACATGATCACTCTTGGGGCCCATCATGGGCCCCACCACCACATCAGCTTCTTACCACATCACCTACATGCCACATCATCTACATCATTTGTAGACCATCAGCCACATCACCTGCATACCATATCACCATGAATAGTGTTTATGAATAGTGTTCATGAATAGTGACTATAAATAGTGGATTCACACCCAATAAGGAGGGATGCAATGTAGTTGATGTGAGTAACTAGGTAGACTGATGCATGGAGTAACATTGGAGGCACATGAGTTGGTTCTTTGGGAAAAATTAGTTAGAACATGATGCATTTTGGATGCATTCTTGAGGCTTAAAAAATTGATAGGTGTATTGATGCACTAAGTAGTGTGATGACTTTACAAGAGTGGTTGATATGTCCAATGAACTTGTGCCATGTTTAGGCATGGCTGATAGTTAGAGGCTATGAGGAGAAGTCAGGTATTGACTTCTATGCCATCTTATTTATTGACTACTATCAAGAGTGATATATACATTGGTTGTTGTTTAGAGTTAAAGCATCTTGATTCCTACATGGTGATCTCTCTAAAAGAGATAGAGTAGCTAGAGGGATATAAGGATGAGATAGAGTTGATGGTTTATAGATTGAAGAATGTACGAGCTAAAGTAGGCATGTGGATGGGAAAATAATGATACCTTTATGGAGAGCCAAAGTATTTATCATAGGTTGTTGCTATATGTGCATGTTGGATGTAGGTCCCAACATGATCACTAGTGTGATGGCTCAATGACAAAGATGCAATGAAGGTGGTATGAAGAGAAAATCAAGGATAGAGATGCATAAAGATGAAAAAACAAGGAAGTACACCACTTCTTGCATTATGAGTTATCTTTTCAGGAACATCTTATGGAGGAGAAGACATGTTGTTATCTTGTGTATTAGATTCATCAAGATTAGGAAGCCTTATGATGTTATGGTGAGCATTATATTGGATACTTCCAAGTAATGAGAGTTATGATCGATTCATGGTAGAAGACTGATAGGATGATTGGTTTGTGTGTAGAGAAGTGAAGAATCACTTCAAGTGTTGTAATATTCTATGGAGGAGCAGATGTTGATAGATTTAGTCAAGATGGAGAAGTTTTTGTAGTGAAATAAAACTTCTAATAGTTTTATGTCAAGGAAATAGAGGGCATGGTTGGTAGCTAGATGGAAGAATACATAGGTGTGACAAAGCTTGTTTATATTGATTTCAAGTGGGAAAATGTTAGGATGAGAAGTCACTATTCACATGTCACTATTCATGAGTCACTATTCATGGCCACTATTCATGTGATGAGGTGGCAATTACTATTCACATCGGTGAGTTGGTGGTGACTATGATGATGAGGTAATAGAGTGAGTTGGTGATGACTATACTTATGAGGTGGTACTTTGTTGATGTCGCATGGTCCACATGAAATATTTTATTAATTAGAAGATTATAAGAGAGAAATGGGGCATATTTTTCCACTTAGGCATATGGGTGACCTTTGGAATCATGTGGGAGATAAAAGGGAAGTGAGTCTCATCATTGTCCTTAAGCATGTGCATGTGATTGAAGTCAAAAGTTGAAGAATCTTTTGACTCATGTGAATGCACATGGAAAATTGGGGAACATGTTTACTATTCCAAATTGAGGTCACATGTAAAGTTGGGTGTACCATTTTGGAGAACATGAAGAAGGTCAAATGGTATCATGAAGATGGCATGCAATGTTGGACCTTGCACATGTGAGAGGCAACTTTCAATATTAATGAATAGTGAGGCCACATGAAGGGTGATGCATTTTTCCTCTCTCTTTTATTTTTCATCTTTATTCTCTTTTGTCTTTTGTATTCCTATATATGTATGACTCTCCCTTTATGTATTGTAGAATCCTGTGAGCTTTTGAGCAAGTGAGTGAAGCTTAGAGAAGTTTGTAGAATCTTAGTGTAGTATCCTTGTGAGGATTCTTGGAAAGCTTGTAAGTTAGTGTTTGAAAGGCTTTGCATAGCCTTGTATGCTTCATGCATATGAAAGCATTGTAGTAGAAGAGAGTGTGTGGGGAATTTTTTTTTATGGAGAGGTTGATTGTTTGAAGTTAATAGAATAATGGATGTTGTATTTGCCTGTGGTTTTTTCCTTGCTTATTGTCAAGGGTTTTCCACATATATCTCATGTTATCTAGTAACATTATTTGCTCATTGATTTTATATCTTAATTAATTCCACATTGTTATTACTTGTATAGACACCTAAATCTAGCCACTGATAACCTCCAACCAAGATTTTGACCAATTTATACCCAAAGTGCACAATTTGGCCTAAAAACACTAAAACATGCAAAATGATGAGAAAATGACATATTTAAATGCTGATTTTGGCCAGGGTATCCCTAAATGGGGCAATACAATTTATGGTCTAGCTAACTTTGATCAATTCATTTCGAGTCAAAATGCTAAATTTGCACTTGCATGCTCTGGATTGCTCTTTCCTATCATATCTTTTGCACAAGACTTGTGCCTTCGTTAGTTGTTGTTAACAACATCCTAAATGGGAATATGCATCCAACACATTTGACAGTGACTTCCAATTCTAATCTAATCAAATTTAGGACCAATAATAAGGCATTCTAATCAATTTGGGTAATTTTTGCATAAAGTGCTTAATCATGTTTAAGAGATAATTAACCCAAATCAAGGCCTAATAAAAAATTCCATAGAAACTTGTTGAATACTTGTTAAAAATAAATATTGAATATCTGCATCATCAAGTGACCTCATTTCTTGGGAAGACATCCCTAGGCCACTAATGCCATAAATATCAGGATTCATGCCCTCCATGCCTCATCAATGCCTTCCATGATGCCCTCCATGCCTCTTAATTGTCCCTTCTTCCAATGCCATGATGAGGATGATTACAAAATTAAATTGAATTAATCCTCAACCACACATCTCAATCTTGAGATGGATGGTTGAGGTTGATTCTAATCAAATCTAAAAATCTATAAATAAGAGGCCTCACAACATCATTTTAAAGCTTAATTAGTGCAAAGTTATAATGCAAGATTGGTTCCAAAAAGCTTCATGAAACTAGTCTTATAATGCCAAATTGATTCCAAGCCAAGCCAAGCCATAAGCCAAAGGTGACAAGATGAGATGAAGGTAGCCACACTCTATTGAAGAAGACCTCTTAAAGCACAAGCCGAACAAGCCACCACAACAAGCATTTTGGAGCATCCAAAGAAGGTAAAAGAGTTTTCTTTTGCATTTTAGTTGTGCGTTTCATTCATGATTGTTAACTAAGCTCTCCTTAGTGTTTAGGCCTAGAGATGTTATGCTTTTAGTGTGTTTATTTCACTTTGTTTTCATTTTGGAAATAACAGAATACTAACCATCCTCTCTTGAGTCAAATTCCTAGATTACATGATGGCATGCTTTGTGGGACTAGACACATCCTATACCTGAAGGAGATCCTTTTGCAACCTTAAAAAAATTATTTAAGATTTTAAAACTCTTGTAAATTGGTTTTCTAATTTGTTTTTGCCATTTTTGATTGCCACAATTTTTACACAGTAACTAATGTTGACAAAAATATCAACATCGGTTACTTCTATTAACTGACGTCAGTCAGTAGAATCGATATCGGTCATATCTTAGTTAGTCATAACCAACGTTGATGGTATTAACCGACGTCGATCACTATGTTTTTTAAAAAACACAGACTTGAGACCTACTTTTCCAAAGTTGCTTGTTTCAAATTCAAAAGAGCTTCAAAGCTAAAGGACATGCTAACAATTTTTTTATAGGACCAAGTGGGATATTTGATTAAAACATATTTAAATCACTTTTGCATGCTTAAAAATGGATTAGGAACCTTGTTTTAGTGATTAACAAAGAATTTATGTGTTTTTGGTGAATGTTTTCAAAGTTTAAAACTAAGACCAAGGGGTTAAATGAACACCACCAAACATTTCATTTGGGTTTAAAATTGAACACACTTGTCAATTTTTGCTTGTAATAGTTGTTTAGATTAATCTTGTTTGGAAAAAAGAGGTATGTTGCATGTATGCTCTTCCATTTGTCCCCTATAGGGAACCATTGGAATCAAAAGTGTCATTCTTATTGTAAGTAGCCTATTCCAAGGCTTAGAAATAAATTCATCTAAAGCACTCCCCAAAAACTTATCAAAGTTTGGGTGATCTTGAAAATACCCTTAAAGTCTTTCTATTTTCATGATTCATTTATTTATGCATCTTGGCTTGCGAGGGGGACTTTATCACCTCCCTCAAGTTCTTTAGGAAGCTTTGACCTAGGGTTTCATCTCCTAGAATTAACTTCATTTGACTCTTTTTAGAGTTACACATGGGACATAGTGGCACTTAGACATCGTACTACACTAAGCAAACAATAAGATGTAGCGGTTACAAAAAGGACTAGACCTTTTTGAAACAAGCTAAGTGATACAAACCCAAAGTCCATGATTTTATTTTTCATTATTTGGAATGAAAGTCATTGTATAATTGATTCCCCTAGATCATTCAGAAACTTGCTAGAATTTAGATAAATCCCCACTTGCCACGAAAGTATTGTTGGTGCAAGGTGCATCTCAAGGTCCATGTCATAATATTGTCATTTGAGAGAGGGGGGGTGTAAAAACCCTAATATATAATGTGCATTTACTTTTGTATGAAAACTTAAAATCCTCTCAAATGACATATATTGATGGATTCCAATAGTACCAAGCAACCTTGTTAGTTTAGGATCTAAGGGCAATTAATTAGTTGATCTTGTCCTAGTTTAAAGTCTTTTTTGGAGCCAAAACTTGGTGTAAACAAATTAGCCAAACCCAACATATATTCCAATTTTTACTTTGAACAAAGAGGCATTATACTACCCACGTGAGATCATGCATTTGCCTTGTTCAAAGTTTATCAAAAGCTTGACATTCATATCACCCACTTTGGCACAGTTATGCTACCCAATTGAGTCTAGACCTTTACCAAATTTATTTAAGTCCTTGACTTATAATTTAAATTTGAAATTACACCTTTATAAGTTCATAGGGTTGATGTGTTATGTGGGTTCACCATTTGCACTAGACTTGAGGGAACTTAGGTTTAATTTCCAATTTAGGTAGAAGGTCATTTTAGACTCATAATCATTATCATCACTTGATAGACTTAAAACATTTTGTGCTAAACACTTGAACTTTAAGTCTATGTACCACAACATTTTGACTCATAATCGAATGCCTAGTATTTGTTATAAGTGTTTCAAATTTGTTAGATTAAAACTTTCATCTATTTTCAAATTCTAACTTTTGACGTCGTTTGGCCAAGAGTCCTAGCACATACCTTGTTTGAGCCTATCTTTTGACACCGCATTTGGCCAAAAGACCTAGTAACTTTTAGTTTCTTAGATTAGACTGATTTGAAACACTTCGATCTTAGATTTTGACATTTTGATTTTTTATTCCATTTACTTTCTCATCTTTGTGTGAATAGTGAAATGTTAGATATTTTATGCTAGATTGTTTCCTCACAAATCTTTGCATAAACCTTTTGATACTTTTGAAAATTCTAGACCAAGTTGAAGGCATCATTTGTTTTAGATTCTATTCTTTTTAGAGTTTATATAACTCTTTGACCTTTTTTCACCAAGCATTGACTATGGATCCCAACATGTATTACTACACTCATAGTGGACTCATGTACAATCTAGGGATTAGTAATGTAGTTATGCAACAAGAAATGGTGCAAGACCCCTATGCAAATAACACTACTTATGAGATGAATTCTTATCCTTATTATAATACTCAAGCAGGGGTATAAAGCTAAGATCCATTGGCTAAATATTTAGTCAACACACCACCTTAAATAGATCAATACCAAGAACAAACTACATAATACTTAACTATAATACCTATAGTGGATGAGTCAGTACTTCAACAACCATATTATACTAATTCGACTTCCACGTATGATCCATTTTTGTTTGAGAGACATTTATTAGAGAACAAAGATGAGATTTTGGTTAGGGCCATAGAGGTAGGGGCTAAGTTTCTCACAAACTTCCCCCATGAAAATCTACCAAGTTTAGTAAGAGTTCCCCATAATATCATTTACGATCAATAGGTTTATTCTAGAAATCCTATGGCTCTAGTCCAAACAACGTACCAAGACCACAATATATCCAATCTAGGCAAAAACATCATGGAAGATCACTTTAACCAAATGAAAATAGCATACCAAACCTACCTAAATTTAGCACGTGATTTCAATTAGATGAACATGGTAAGTAAGCCTCTCATTGACCTAGTTCCTTTAACAAAGGTGTTGATGGAATTAATTAGACAAGAGAATCCAAGTTCTGACCCATTTATACAAACTTCTTTGATAGATAACTTGATACATATGCCAATTATTGAATAAGTGTATTCAACTTCTACACTGAATAATGAGACAAACATAGTAAACAATGTGCAAACAACATCCAATCTTGATCAAAGTGGTACTAATGCAAAAACAACAAGCCAACAAGGTGTGCCTATAATTAATCCCATGAGTAGATCATCATACCGAGGAATAAGAGTTTTTTTACCCTAGCCTCAACCAGCTATTTCCTCAAGTGTAAAACCTACAGAATTAGATAATCAAACAATAGTTAATGTTATGCCTCAATGACAAATTATGATGAATCTTACTCCCCCTCAACAAGTAGTGAGTGGTATTCCATAACAATAGACATAGTCTAGTGTATCAATGCAACAAAGGATGAATACATTACCACCTCAACTAGGGGAAACTAATATTCCACCTCGCCAAGCAACAACAAACATACCTCTTCAGCTGTAGAATAATATGTCAATCCAAAACCAAGCAATGAGTAGCTAGTAATGTGCAAATATTGGTCAATGACAGATGCCAAATCTACAACATGATTTCACTTCTTCATAGGGATTCATGTAGCAATGAGGTCCCCATGTTTATTAAGTACCTACTAAACAACCATTGGTTCAAAATGTGCCACAAATTCAGAGACAGGTTCTTGGTCCACAAGTTCCTACTCAATAACAAGGTTTGATTAGTCAGAAGCATGTCCCTTTTGAACCATAGCAGGCATAGTATAGTCATATCCCTTCATCCCAACCATAAAATCCTCCAAGTCAAACCTTTATAATCAACCCAAACCATAATATCGTGTATCCAAATGTGTAATTTCAAGTACATCCCAATCCATGTATGCATATTCCTAGTCCATTCCCCAACCAAGCCAATATACCCCAATAGGTGTATCCATCATACCCTGGTCAAAGTGTCCCACTTGTGACCTCCAAACCATCTATCCAAACCAATATTCTCCCTCAAACCAATATCCCTTTTAGTTTCCTATCCCAAGAATTACAATAGATGAAGGATGCAATTGTTGCCATTCAGGTGGGGAGGCAGACTAAGAATTTCAAATTGGATGATGCATGTTCCTATCCATTCAACATAGAGTATTTGTAAATATCATTTCCTCCATGATAACAACCACCCAAATTTGATAAGTACAAAGGGAAAGGTGACCCTAAGGCCCATTTGACCGAATTCTTTGTCGCATGTCAACTAGTGGTATATAGTGACATATACCTCTTGTTTTTATTTCCAAGGAGCTTGGTTAGACAAGCCTTGGAGTGGTTTTTAAAGTTTTCCAAGAATTTAGTAATAGACTTTGATGATCTTTTTGATAAATTTGTGTAACACTTTTCTTATAATCTCAATCATGAGATTTCATTTGTGGACCTAACACAAGCAAAGCAAAAAGCTAGGGAGAGTTTTGCAAGTTATTTACAGTGATGGAGAGCCTTTGTAAGCTATTTCACTCATAGTTTACTAGATAAATAATTATCTATTGTGTTTACTAAAAATTTACATAGTGAGATAGGCTATCATCTAGAACTGCAATGTGCACATACATTCAAAGAGATCATTAATAAAGGTTTGTTAATTGAGAGGGCACTCATCAATAAAGGAGTAATCAAAATTAATTCTACCAATTAGGGAAATAGCCAACAACAACATCCTAATCAAGCGTAAGCATCACAACTAACACAGGCCAATAATCATGAAAGATCAAAGCAATTCAATCAAAATAGGAATATTATGGGAAATGGAGTGACCGAATCTCATTATATCCAAACTATGCAAACATCATCTATGCCACCTTTTTAGCTTACTCATACCCAGTGATCTTTCCAACCAATGCCACAAGTGTAACAACCAAGACTTGCACTACAAATATAACAGTCTTTACAATTACAAACCCCTCCTCCTATGACAACCATCCCTACACATTGTGTATTTAGTGACCTAGGAAAACCTATTGAATATGTATTTCACAAGCTTGTCATTGCTAATCTAATTAGTTGGCCTATACCAAAGCATTATCCATAATGCATTCATTAACCTGATTGGTACCGTGAAAATGAATTTTGTGACTATCATTGGGTCAATGAGCATAATCTATGAAGATGTGTCCAAATCAAGAATTTAATTGAAAATATGTTAGAGAATGGGGAAATAAAACTAGATAATGGTGCTTCCACTTCTAATAAAACTATTGGGATCTATTAAAACCCCTTTACCTAACATAATAATCAATAGCAGTAGAAAAATTAGCAACAACAATAATGACCAGTGTAACAGCAAAATCAGTAGTATCAGAATCAAAGGTCAAACTATCAGAACCAACAAAATTAGCATCATAATCCACAATGATAAAATAATGGACAAAACCAAAGTCAAAATAGTAATAACCAACAAACCTACCATACAGTTGCACATGACTACAATAGGGTTGTAGGTCATACTATAGGGGGTAGCATTAATACCATCTCCATTAATCCTAGACCAAGCACTAATCAGCCTAGACCATTGCTAAATAACAATATTCAACCAAATTACATGGATAATCTTTCTTTGACCTGAGAGTACATACAGGAAAACCAAAAAACTAGGACTTCCATTTTTGGATCTTATAGTGATAACTCATTCTTGCCATGTGACCACATGCAAGTGCACTAGCAATTGAGACTTGTCCTATCTGGTCCCACACCATTTCTAACATTGGTTAGTAATAATGGTGTAGTATCTAATCCTGATTGTGTAATCACAACTTAGAGGTTAAAGATTACTATCCCAAGCCCACAACCATCTACCACTTTACCTATCATCTAACCAACCATTCAGCCTCAAAATAAACCATTCACTCCTGACCAAGATAAGAAGTTTGATATTGTGGAACAATTACAGAAGACACTAGCACAAATTTTTATTTTAGATTTTCTATGGATGTCAATAATGCACAAGAACATATTGAATGAGTTTTTGACCCAATCCACTATTGTTAATGACATATCCCCTAATAACTTTCAAGCTTTGGTTGGACACTAGCTCCATTCCAACAAGTCACATTCAACCAAAGTGATATGTCTTCCCTTGGCCCACTCCATAATAACCCATTATACATAGAAGTTTGTATCAAATGGCATAAAGTGAAACGTGTCCTTATCAACAATGGATCTGGCCTCAACATAGTATCCCTCAAGCTCATCAAGCTTCTTGGGTACACAATGACAGATCTCCAGCTAAAAATAATAACTATCAAAGCTTATGATAATTAGGAAAGAGAATCATAAGATACCATTAGTTTACCAGTTACTCTTGGGCCTTTGACCCATGATACACTTTACCATGTGTTGGACCTTGAGTTATCATACAACATGCTTCTAGATAGGCCTTAGTTACATGAGATTCATCCAGTCCCATCAACACTGCACTAATGTATCAAATTTTCCCACTCAGGGATGGAAGTGAATATTTTGGGAGATTTATACCCATATGAACAATGCAAACATCTTGAGGCCAAATTTAAAAGCTATAATTATTATTATGGTATGAATCCCAATTCCAAATAGTATACAGGAAAAGCTATACTTATTGATCCTTCATCGGATAATTACATAGATCCTAATACCTTGGATTCCCTTTCCCACATACCAACTCATAAAGCTTCTAATCATTTCACCATTTTAGCTAATAGACTGGGAGAATATGTGACCCATGACACATTTAATATCATTAATCTTCATCAAAATCTGAAAACCTTTGGGTGACCTAAAGTCATTCCACATATGCATTGGCAATAAAAGAATAAAGATAAGGGACCTATTACCTTTATACCAGCATCTGGCCTAGGACCTAACCCTCTTGAAGGGAATGAATCATGGTTATACAATGATGACCAAGTTGATTGTTATAAGAATTCAAAGTATCCTATTCCCAACAGGATCATGGAGCATCACAATTATGAAAGAAGAGGCCTTGGACTGAATCAACAAGGAACCATCGAGTTGATTACCTTGAATAAGTATGAAAGACCTTATGGACTTGGATTTAAACCACCTAGGGGTGACCCCACATATATGATGATGCCAACAGTGAAGTAGAGCCTGATCATAACCTTACCTTTGATAATCTAGTTAAAACCAACCTATTTGATAAAAATGCCATTTGTACCCTTACCCAAGCCATTCATCATAATCCATTAGCATTATATTATCCCTAACTGATAGATTGGGATCAACAAGAATTCAGTCTACCAATTGATGATTTCTAGAATGATGAGGCATTCTATGATTTATTAGGCCTTAGAGACAATGTTTCATTGGGAGCTCATAAATTAGGATTCTCAATCACATTGGATCCTATAGCCTATTTTGGAGAGCAAGTGAACACCTTTATCCAAAAACAAAAAAATAAAACATTGAGGTCCTAAAGTGAAAACCTCTTTGAGGCACTTTTTGACTAGGGAAAAAATCAAGATAAAGGCTAGTTTAGTGGTGAAAACCTGTTTTAGGCATCGTTAGATAGGAGTGTTCATTATTCTTTGAATTTAGACCAAGAGACCACCAATGATGAACTTTCATGTGGATCTAAGTTTAATTTTGAGCAACAACAAGTATTTGATCAAATTCTCCAAGAATTTTTGACTATTTTTGTTACATGTCCAAATATACCATAAAGAGACTTAGATTCATCATGTTTAGGAGAATTTGAAGAGCAAGTCCTAACAAAGGACCTTGACATAATCCAATAGTTTAAGTCACTGCCTACTATCCTAGAAGATGATTCACCCCTTCTAGTTGAAGATACAATGGAGGTAAATATCAGGACTCCATT
This sequence comes from Torreya grandis, assembly GCA_037957365.1. Lineage (NCBI taxonomy): Eukaryota > Viridiplantae > Streptophyta > Pinopsida > Cupressales > Taxaceae > Torreya > Torreya grandis. The sequence goes on from JARHVA010004418.1 coordinate 784,872, forward strand.
AGACCTGAAATGTATAAAACTAAGAGCATCTCTCACTAAGGAGAAACATAATATCTTTATAGCTTTGTTGAAAGTGTTTGTGGATATATTTACATGGGCCTATTCTGACATGCCAAGATTAGACCCCACCTTGGTTTTTCACCACCTTGTGGTTAATCCTTATGCCAAACTAGTAAAACAAAATCTACGTAAGATGCATCCTCACATTATTGTATTGATAAAGAAAGAATTGGAAAAACTCTTAGAAGCAGGATGTATCCCATCCATTGACTACTCAGAATGGATCTCTAATGTAGTACCTATTAGAAAAAAGCTCAAAGGAATCAAAATTTGTACTGATTTTTGAGATATCAATAAAGCTTGTCCTAAAGATGATTTTCCCTTACCTAATATCAACATGATTTTTGAATCCACGGTAGGTTATGAAATGCTTTCACTCATGGATGGATTTTCAAGATATAATCAGATCAGAATAACACCAGAAGATCAACATAAAACAACATTCACCAATCCATGGGGAACATTTTATTATTAGGTGATGCCAGTTGGCCTTAATAATGTGGGAGCTACATATCAAAAATCCATGACTATCATATTCCATGATATGATGCACGATATTGTTGAAGACTATGCCGATGACATATTAGGAAAATCCAAGACTAGAGCTGACCATCCAATAGTGTTGTGTAATATATTTGAAAGACTATGAGAGTACAAAGTCAAAATGAATCCAAATAAATGTGTGTTTGGTGTAAATTTAGGCAAATTATTAGGTTTCATCATATCTCATAGAGGTATTGAAGTCAATCTAGCTAAAGTCCATGCTATAATCGAGATGCTACCACCAACCAATTTGAAGTAACTTCATAGTTTCCAGGGTAATAAAGTTTCAATAATTTTCATTATTATCCATGAAAAATTATAGGCTATTAGTTTTTTGAATTTGCATGGGAGATTTTATAAATCACTTTCACTTGCATTCTATGCATACCATTGTTTTATTTAAAGCACCTTGCATGGCTACTTATTCTTCAAAAAATCATTAAAATTTTTAACTACAATTGAATAATTATAATAAAAAGGTGGGTGAGTGTGAGAAGTTAAGGGGCAAAAAAGTGACAACACCTCAAAAAAATTGTTGATAGCTTGAAAAACAAAACAGATGTCTATTTCTAGAGGTAATGAATATCTGTTATTTGAATATGTCTAGATAACTAAACATAGACATATATCCATCCTAAATGGATATAAATCTATAAAAAATATCCATTTAAAAAGGATATTCATTCAAGATGGACATATGTTTAAGGTGTATGTTGATCCTAAAGATCTTCATCTTCCAACAGGCTGACTGTACTATAGTCTTATAATCTTGTTTCTAGGTCTAATTATTCTTATTTTTGTACTATAAATCACCAAACAAGATTTGGAGATCATTAAATAAAATTCACATGATCATTATCATGAGGTTCATGTTAAGTGACAAAGTCTAGACTCTTTTACTAATTGGTTCCTCAAGAAAAATGGAAATACCTTTCTAGACTTATTTTAGGCTTATTTAGGTCTGTAGAATATATAGTCCTTTATATATATATTTTGGATACTCTCAAGCTTTAAAACCACTTGAAACCTTTATAAGGAATTTTAATGAACACATCTACCTATAATCACCTAAAAATGATACTTGAGTGATAATGGTGATACTTGAGACCACTTATCCCTAGCTTAGCCCTAGACTTATCTTAGGGCCTATTTTCACACTTATCTAGCCTTTATGCAGACTACATGTGTCCCTAGTCATCCCTAAAGTATCCCTAAACCCTCATTATTATATCTTGGCCCTTCATGACTAAGGTTATTCCACATAGACACTAGTTCTATAATAGGGACAATAGTGCCACGTGGTGCTAGTGTCCCAATATTGGTGTAACTATCCTTTCCATCTTTTTTCCACAAATGGATATATTTTAAAATCTTGTACCTCTTAGGGTTAGCCTAGACCTATTTTAGCACCTATAAAATCATCATAATATTATAAATACATGAATTTTATCCCTCCAACCAGTAGATGAAAATTAGATGTAAATCACACATACCAACTCGGAATAAGTTATACACAATTAAGGTTATTAATCCCTATTCTACCCTACTTCTATATACTACCATCTATAACATTCGTAAGGTCAAATTATTTAGATTTATAGTCTCAAGCACATTCAAATCACTCAAGTCAACAATCATAATAGTTTTACTTATACTTGCACTAGCACTTAGGTGGGGAGAACTGCAATTTGGCTTGATACCTTTTTTAGAGTATTGGTATGTAGGAAATTATCATCAAAATGGAGTGTTGAGGATGTCCAACCTACCCCACTAAAAAACACACTTTTTTTGGTTATATCAATAAGATACCCTAAAAATTTAGAGGATTAGGGTTTACTCATAAATCAATCAAAATAGGCCATCTACAAGGTTTTATAAGTCATGCACATAGGAACAAGCCTTATAGATCTAGACACAGGTGTACCCAAAAGCTCAGAATAGTTCTACACATAGGACATTACTACCAAAATAGGGACACTAGGGCCACATGAAACTACTATATAATTAGTGTTCTACTATTTAGAAGGGGTTTTGACACCTAGATATTGTTTGTGATGCTTAGACTAGCCTTTACCTCAATTTTCAGCCTCTAGATCATCCATCTCAATCATTTTCTAGCTAATTTCTCATTTACATTATTTATTATTATTTTTAGAAAGGTCAAAATTAGTAAATTTTTAAAAAAATTAGTGGCTATATTTATTTTATATTTCTACCCTAATTTAATATACTTAGCTCTTTAACAACATAAGCTTTACAATAACAACCCTAGTGCACTATAAGATAATTATTTCAAAACCTTAGTGCACCATTAGGGGTTCCCTTCTTATTTTTAGCATCTACTTGGTTTTTAGTTTATATCCTATCATCATGATTATCATGATGGATTCCATTTTATAATTTTTTGTACAAAATATTGTGGTTTGTCTAACGTGCTCATTACCCACCATTTGTATAAAAATACATATGTATATCATTCCTTTCATGGATCATGTCAGAGCTCAGCTTATTTTACACATTGGTCCTTCCTCTTTTGAGTCACATTCTTATGAGGACCATTGCTACATGGCTCACTTAGAGTTATCTTTGGTTACTTCTTGATGATAGAGGGATTAGATGACTCTTGTTATTCTTCCTCTACCTATAATAGTTGATTATTTTCACTCCCATCCCACCTATACTACTCGCCCTTGGAAAATAGTAGATCCTTCAATTCAATATGTTACTAGATGAAACATGGTTCCTCCTTAGCCTATAAAGGAACAACATAATCCCACCATCTCTCATAATACCCAACACACTAAAATGGGACCTAGAGATCAACACAGAGCATTTGATATTGTGGATTAGTTGAGAAACATACCAATTAAGATATCCATATTGGCATTACTTCAACTGACAACTATTTTCAATGACATTCTTTTTCAAACCTCAATCATACATATTTGCCTCATTATACATAACCAACTTATTTTATATCTATCATGAACACTATAAAGGATATTGAGGATGTTATATATTTTTCCAACAAAGATTTACCATCACAATTAGTTATTTTTTAGAATTTACCACTTTTTATTCAAACACAAACCAATACCATCACTATTAAATGAATTATAATTGATAGTGATTTAGGACTTAACATATGCAACTTCACGTTTGTATGGACTATGGGTGTTGATATATCATCCATTTTGAAGACATAAGAATATTAGATGTTTTTATGACATTCTTGTTGACTAAATTTCACCTTAGTACAATTTGTTCAACCATTTCATGGAGAGCCAAACAACAGTTACAAGAACATGTCATTTCAGAGGTCTAAAATTGTAAGTCAAGGAGGCTAAAGTGTTTTGCCTCCATTATAGTATATGTAAAGTTCTTCACAGGTCAAGTCTTGACCTCTCGTAAACTTGAGTTACTCCCCAAGACCAAGTCAGGTTCTCTGAACGACTTGACTTATAAAAGTTTCATGAGTAGAAGTAATCTAGGTTTATGAACCTAAATTACTCCCAATTCTTTATGGGTTTTCAATGATGCATGACTTCAAGTTTTCTAAGGAGCAAGTCTTAAATTGATTTATAAGTAAAAGCAATCAAAAAACATGAAATGACCTTGATAATGTTCCCCCCCAAGTGTCCCTTCAAATTTTTTTGAAGGGCACTTTGTTTTCCCAAGTGTCCCTTCAAACTTTTTTGAAGGGCACTTTTCTTTCTAAGTGACCCTTCAAAAAAGTTTTGAAGGGAAATTTTCTTCCCAAGTGTCCCTTTGGACTTTTTTGAAGGGCAACTTTTCTTCCAAGTGACCCTTCATAAAAGTTTTGAAGGGCACTTTTTAGCCCAAGTGTCCCTTCAAAATTTCTCAAAGGGCACTTTGTTGTCCAAGTGAGCCTTTGAAAAAGTTCTAAAGGGCACTTTTCTTCCCAAATGACCCTTCGAACTTTTCCAAAGGGCACTTTCCAAACATCACTTGTTATCATTAGGATTAAAATACAACTATCCATTAGGATTAAAATACATGATGTGATATAGGATGTCAAATTTATGACTAAAGTATTCAAGTAAGGAGTAAAGCCATTCAGAGAACCCGATAGGGTCTTAAGCAAAGATAGTGCAAATCAGGTTTCCCAAAGAGCTTTGCTTATGAATTTTACAATTAAAAACAATCAAAAATCTCAAAAAGGAAGAGACAATGCTTTGTGGGTTTTTAAAATAGCTTTGCTTATGACTTTTACAAGTAGAATTAATCAAAGACGCTGAAGAAGCAAGTAGAAGTAAAGTCACTTGGAAAACCTGAATGAGTCTACAGTGTAAAATGTGGGAGCTCTTAGGAAGAATCTAAGGTTCATAGTAGTAATCTAAGAAATTTATTAGTGAGGTTCATCTCACCATTGATTTTTTAGTGATCTTGGTCATTTCAAGAGGGTGAATCAAAGAGAAGGACAAACTCCAACTGAATGAGAGAATAACTAGAATCAGTTTCACTAGGATGGTGACTGTGAACCATTTTAGAGGCTTCTATTTTGGTGCCCAATATCTCTCTCTTCTCTCCCTATTTTTATATAAATATGACCCTTGGGATCTTGTTTTATCATCCATGGATATTATGGGAAAGACCTGCTGGAATGTTTTGCCATTTTCTTACCTTTGAGTAAAGAAACATAAGTCTATTTTCTTTCTAAGTTCTAGAGATTTTCCTGGGCATGCAAGAGACACAGAGTGATAACAAGTGATGTTTTATCCTTATATTCTCTATCCTTCATGTTTTTAAGTAAAAAGTTGATCCAATAGGTCATGTAGAGTGCATTTTAGCTATATGAGATTTTGTACATGTGTAACCTTTTTTTTGGACTATACAAGTTGTCTTTTCTAGTTATTTACCTTGTGTGATATCATTCATTTTGTATCTACATTGAAATACTCATGTTGGAATCTTCTAGAGCTTGATTTATAGATTATATTCTATTGTATTGTGCATAAGTATAGGGCATACATGTGGATATTAATTCTTGGTGTATCACCATCTTAGACTAGGATTTTCATTTATGCAAACTTCTGACTCTTTTCACTCATAAAAATTGGTTCAACAATTTTATTGCACAAAAATATAATATAGGGAGCTATCCCTTTCAACCTAGAGGTTCATTTCCACTTATAGTCACACCCATAGGCCTAGAAATGTCTCAACATTGCCCAAATCTAGAGGAGGCCTAAACAACCCTCTTCTAAGGTGTAAGATTTGGAGATAACAATTCCTAGATAAACATTAGGCTCTATTATATTGGATATTATGGATGGGACAAAAAATATACCTACATAGTTTTAGGTAATGGCTAATCATTTGGATTACAACATATTACTTGGGAGGAATTAGATAAATGTTATGGATGTTTTACTCTCTAACTTGTATAGATGCGTAAATTTTTTATATGATGGATCCTTATATATTTTTCTAGAAAATAATCAACCATTTAGATATTATAAAATCACCAAGCCTACCACCTTGATTATATCTTTAGATGGGACACCTCATGTTCTTATAGAGTCCCCACCTCAAAAGATTCCAATTGAAAAAATTCATATATATGAGGTTTGGGAATCCATCAAGACTATTCCTAAAACTTAACCAAATATTCCTACAACACAATTACCTTCACCCATGATGGAGGAGGACCCATCCATGATACAGATATCCCCACCCAAGGTGAATGATGAGATTTTCATAGCATAGTTACCATTACTTGTTAACTTAGAGTAAGTATACATTCATAACTTTGAAATAGATTCCTAAGTAATCACATAGGATGATCCAACACCTATTAACATTAATGACTATTTATGTGGATTATATTTCACCCCAGTGGGACTAGGAGAGTTTAGAGATGATTCTAAGGAACTCATACCTTTTTCTGCACTAGAAACACAACTAGTTCATATTCCTATAACTATGTGCTCCCATACTCAATTACATTTAGTGGAAAATCCTTCCATTCACTCAGTACATATGGTTACAACTATGGATATGGACCTAGTTATACAAATTTAGGAAGTAAGTTCAAAATATATACCACACCATATTCTATAGATATTACTTGATATATGATTATTGGTATTACCCACAATTCATCAAAGATTTGTCAATGGATTATCATAGTAGGAAGGTTAACCCTTTTATCATTCTCATAGACTTACAAGATAAGATACTGATACATGCTCAACATTATAACATACATTAAATATGTTCAAGGCTCAAGGCACTATTCAAATTATACAACCTCTACCTCCATAGATATAGGCACCATGATAGAATCATCATCAACATAGATACTCATGGAATGATCCATTGACTATCCATATTTTTGTTATATATAGATACATTCCCCATGTGGCTATAGATGAGGATTCTAATCCTAATACTTGCACTTTGGAATTTTTATAGAACATAGGCTATCATGAAAATGAGCTACAACATGCCATACATTATTAGGATTCCATTAGGTATATCACACTACCAGTTGCATGTGCCCCTAAGGTGGCCAAGACATTCTTATTTATCATGAATAGGGGCACTCATCTACAAATTAAACATGGTATTACATGGTTACAAGTGATGGATGCTATAGTTGATTGATTAGATAGATGTTTGACATTCAATCATGATGGACACATGGTCCATATTTTACATGATGGCATAGATGAGAACCATAGGTTTCATATAGATACTGCATAGTCTAATGTGGTTTACCCTAAGACTGCATGGGAGGCATATTACACAATAGAGCAACACACTATTCAGATTGCACATAATCAAAACTAATGCCAAGGGTAAGGCTCTACTGATACATACATAATAGTATGATGATCATGATGATGAGGACTTATTTGAGTTCAGATAGATACAATATTTTATATTAGATGACCTCCGACCTAATCCACCATTTGCTTATCCACATCCCATGGATGTGCTCTTGGGTCTATAGAGATGTTGCAATTTGGTTGTACACTATGTCATTTATTTATAATATTTACTTAGACATACTTTCCTTATTTATTTTTCCTTGTACATAGTTTTATTTTTATGTTACTTACACATAGCTTATATATAAAAAATACAACATTTCAAAAAACACAAAAAATTAAGATATTTACTTACAAAACACAAAATTATAGACTGTATGCATTGTCATGTTTACATTTCTTATATTTTCCAGACACTACATATGCTAGCTATCTTACTATAGTCAGTTTTATCATACATACATGCTTCACTTGTTCTTGTTGAGTGATTTTAGATTGATACATGACTCAGGTCCACTACACCAATCCATATTTCCTATTATTTACCCACGAGGGGCATCTACACAAATACATGGGTTCTTCATTTGACATGTTCACCTATTTGTGGGCACCCTATACATAGTTTAGATTATTAGGTTACATCTTCTAAACTCTACATCACAAATTTATAATTGTTATATCTTGATATTGATCATCCTACACTAATCATATTTTTTATAGGCTATTAATAATTTGACTCAATATATGTACATCTCAACTCTTACACATATTTGTATTACATGTTCATTCTTACTTTAAATTTTAGATTTCCTAGTTTACATTTGATTTTATCTCTATGCTTATTCTATTCTAGGGCATTTGAATATGCCATTGCTCTTTGTCTCTATGCTACTTCTTTTCATAGTATGTATGCTTTGGACATATGACCATGTCCTTGCGTGTGATTTCACAATTATGTATGTGGAAATTTTAACATGTCCTCTTATGTTGATCTAATCCAACTTTCTTGTTATTTGCATGTGGATATTTAATATGTCCTTGTATGTATTACTTTCTTAGATTTAGTGACATGTGTCTGTGTACCTTGTGTTGTGGCCCCTTTGCCTAATTTGTGTGCCTCATGTGTGTTATATGTATGTGTCATGGATATGACACTTGTATCTTTTTTGTTATAGACTCTAGTTTTATATGCCATGAGGAACCTCATGAATCGCCCTTTCCTACTTGGGTGTCATGATGGACATCATGCCCCATCACCCTAGGTAGCTACTTAGTTATTACTCAAATTTGTTGTTACATATATTATTATATCTTTCTTGACAACCTTATAAATGCTAGACATAACATACATTACAAACTTATGCTTGTATTTTATTACATTTTGATGTTATGTATGCAAATTATATTTGATTATTACAAAGATATCATATACGGCTATGACTAACACACATATTGCAAAGATTTTTATTTTGAGGATAGTTCTTGCACAAGTTCAAAAACTCCCCTCAAAAGAGGGGGTGTTCATAGGGGTTTGTCATAGAGATCAGGCTCTCACAATGTACTCACAATGCATTTTTCAACACATAAGCTTAGATTAAAAAAATTAGACCCAAGTAAACACAATGGAAAATAGTGATATAAAGATCAATATAGTTGCATAAAAATCAAAATAGCTGGACATTAGTTCCTAAATTGGGACACTATCACCATATGACACTATTTTCCAAGATATGGTGCTATTGTCTAATAGCATCAACTTTTAAAAAATATAGATTGGATAGAAAATTACAATAGGTATAGTCCAAATTTGTACATGTTTAGTTACAAATTTTATATTTTAACTCATATTCATACCAATTTAGCGTAGATTCATACTAGTTTGCTCAAGTTGGGGGCATCATGCATGACATGACCATTCTCATTTATAGTTAAGAGATAGATTAGTAAAAATCAGTCCTAAATCTATATGTTCAGATATTAGATTTGGGGGCATGCACATGGCACATTATTTTCATTTTCTCACTTACACATCAGTTGATAAAATGGAATGACAAATTCCATGTCATTCTCTATGTTTTATACATCAAACATCATATTCTAAGTTGCACACTAGTTTCATGCCTTACTCCATCTATAATGGTTGGAATTCTCAAGTGGCACAAAGATGTCTAATATACTCAAGTGGTTGCAGAGCTAACATGTCTAGTTAGATATCTCTAGTTAAACATTTATAATTACATAACATAGTTTTATTTTTAGATGCATCTACTACACATGAGTAGCCAATGATAGAGTTATAGTCTACTTGAGTTCTTTCCATCTACATGAGATGGTTGGATACACCATCAGTCCAATCTAAGGTATTCATAGGTCATGATTCACCAAACAAGGGTGGGAAATGATGGATTTAAAACTAGATTGAGTTCTTGAGCCACCCACACATGGGGATTGAGAAATCTATCAACTCAATCCAATATATTCACTAATTGATCATTATATACACACACACATATAGGTTATCACTAACTTTATACATTCATTTACATACTCAATGAGATGTATTCATTCCTTTCCTCTATCTTACTCCTTTGCTCAATTTTGTCTTTGCTTTTGATATCTCTTAAGGACTAATCTATGAATGTTTCACCTACAAGATATACATTCGAGCATGCTTCACATACTCAGATATAGACTCCTAGGCTTCACTTCTTAGGTAAGTCTAGGTACACTTCTTTTTCCTTTATCTTAGTCATTTCACTTTTATACATTTATAAAATAAAGGGGGCAAATATAATCACCTAAAATGACACTTGAGTGCTAAGAGTGCTACTTGAGACCACCTATCCCTAGCTTATCCCTAGACCTATATTAGGGCCTATTTTCACACTTATTTAGACTTCATATAGGCCACATACATCCATAATCATCCCTGAAGAAACCCTAGACCGTCATTCTTGAATCCTAGCCCTTCATGCCACAGGTTCTACCACCTAGACACTAGCACCATAATAGGGATAGTAGTACCACATGGACCAGTATCCAAATATTGGCACTACTATCCTTTCCATAATTTTTACACAAACATATATATTTTTAAATATTATACCTCATATTATTGGCTTATACCTCTTTTAGCCCCTGCACAAGCACTAGAACAATATACATACATGACTTTTAGCCCTTTAATTGTATTATCTTATTTTTGAGCTTACAAATTTAAACTAATATAAATAAAAAATTTAACCCAAAACATAATAGAATTAAAGGGAGATATTATGGAATCAAATAATAAATAATAATGATATTCTTACCATTGCCTTACTCATCTTATCCTCTTTCCAAGATTTTCAAATTGATTTTCAATGATTCTTGATTTTGCTATGGATTGTTATTGATAGATTTAGGATTTTGACATAATGATAGCTTGATCAATGAGTTTGACTATATCATGGAGATTTTATGGATTCATCTATTGGTTTAGCCATAGAGGAGTGGCTTGTTTAAATAGAAGAGAGAGGGAGGATTAAAAAGGAATTAAAAATTCCATGAAAGCCTCTAGAATAGAGACTTCTAAAAAGAAAGGGATAAGTTGGAGAGGATTCTAGAATTGGAAAATTCTAGAATCCATTAGGGGATAAGTAAGATTAGTAGGGGATTAGGATAGGTAATTATATAGGTGATTAGGGACTAGGGATGTAGGAGAGCCTAGGAATAGGTTAGGGTAGATGGGTAGGTGGGTCACGGGAATTTTAAATTCCTAAATATTAGACAAGTGGGATTAGTCAGCAGATAATGGTGATTTAGGAGAATTAATTTATTTAGTGGGGATAATACAAGGTTAGTGGATGAAAAATAATGAAGGGGGATGTTAGATAAATGATTAAGAGGATTATTAATTATGGTTTAGATAAAATTAGATGAGATTAGTTATAATTAGATGAAATTAGTGATGTTAGTGTTGACTAATAATAATATTAGTGATGATAAAATAAGTGAGTGAATTTGGGTGCACACATTTTGCCCCTATTTAAAAAGTAATTACAAGTGGAAGGAATAGGAGTAATGGTTTTTTAAATAAAATCCATTTCATGGATGAATGTTAGTGGATATGATGCCCCCTTGAGGTTACATACAAAGAAGAATGAGATGGATGGCCACCCGAAAGAAGAAATGAGGGGTGGGATGTGATGAATGGATAAGGGAATGGGATGTGAGATGTGAGATAGATGATGAAGAAAAGGAAATCGATCATAATAGTGAGCTATAAATTGATGATTCACTTAGAAAAGACATATGCATAAGGAGTTGAAATGAATGTGTCATAGTTATCGACACATCCTAAGGGAGAATCAAATGTAACATGAGGATGATAATATAAAATGTCGCTAGTTTTTAATGTATCCCAAGAAAGTACACATGCAAGGGAGATCTACAGGCCATGATAAGATAATGATTTGATAAGATTAATGATGATTGTAGCTAAAAGCTATAGTTGAGAGATATGAGAGAGAAGAATTGATATGATTGAGTGACCAAAAGATGAAGGGAAAGAATTAGAATGCATTACATCAAATCAATGAAGCCATAATGTGATGATGCCCATAGCAAGGACACATGCAAGAGATGATAATAAATTTATGATCTTGGTCATGCCCTAATCTCATAAAGAAACCTTAAATTTTAAATGATTAATTGACCAATCAGTGATAATGGAAGAAAAGATGGATGTTGTGATTTTGTCAGGCCCAATCGATAGGTGAAGGGGATTGATGAAAATATCAGGAAGATGATTACAAGGATGGTGATTAATCAATAGACTAATTTATTAATGATTGATATTATGGATCAAGGATTTGACTAATGTAAGATGATATAAATATGGTGACAAAGTATGGGGAAGAGGAGAGAGTGGCTGAGCTTACCTCAGGTACACCATATGATTGAGCACTACCTACATTGTATGAAAATACCTTAGGCCAATGTAGTTTGGACTAGATGATAGATGACAAGATGTTATATGTTATGATATGTTGTTAGGTTAGATGACTAGACCTCGATGATAAAATTGATGATGGGATAAAAAATATTAGACAATTAGGCAAGTGATAAAGGATAGGATAGATTATTAGTGTGTAGATTATCAAGCCATCATTACTATAATAAGACTCATCATAGTCTCAGCAATCTATTAAATATAGTACTTGGTAGTATGCCCCATGATATAAATATGACCAATACGATGTTATGACAAAGTGCATAAGGAGAAACTGGGAAAACAATTAACTCTACATCATTGAGGGCACCTAAAAGCATCATTTTATCTTTTTTAGTGTCATCATAGCATCCTCATTAATTTCCCAAGAGACAAAAAATGACATAATGTAAGACTAAACATTGATAAACATAATAAATTCATATATATACATGAACAAGTAAAAAAACAAAGAGTAGACAATTAACACACACAAGTATCTACATGTAATGTGATAATTTCATGTCTAATGATCCTAATAAGAGTTGATGGGATAATGGATCAAGTGATGAGTTAGACTAGGTTGGCCATGATGATCATGATGTGAAGTGAAAGTGTATTAAGGATATGGGTTTAGACAGAGGTATAGACTTGGAGTAGACTATTGATGTGGATGAGTTGTGGAAGACATAATACAAGATGATTAGGATGTTAAGATAAGGAAAGATGATAAAAGGATAATACCACTAGGACATAGGTCAAAGCAGGATGACAAGATGACTAAGACATAAGATAGGATGATTCAAATATTTAGGACATAGGATAAGAAGACATGATAAAACAACTGATATATTTTAGGATATTATAGACTTCATAATTTTTAGGGTTTTTTGACATATTTCAAATTTTAGGGATTTTTGGGATATGTATGTACATTATACAAATGGGGTTATTAGAAAAGGGAATACCAAGCCTAGCAACTAGGATAAGTATGGATGTAACAATGGATAAGATGATAAAAGGATGAGGGTGATATAGAAAAGTGAATGATGAATAAAGAAGAATGGACTAGGGATTGCCAAAAAACACATCATCAAGGAACCATATATAAATTTATCTGAGTGTCTAATGGAAGATATATAAAGATTATTCCAAAAAATTTCTCAAGACACCTTGCATGTCTTTATGAAGGTCAAGATGGGAAGACCAGATAGGGATAAGGGAAAGATGGATATGATATACAAATATGTTTGGACCATGACATGGATGAGGTTGGAAAGGAACATGAGATATGACCATAGAGATGAATTTTATTTTCCCCCAAGTGTTGAGGTGAAATTTGAATAATAGATTATTTTACCATGATGTCAAAAATTAGTTTTATCATGGTACATGCCCAAGATGCAAAAAGACTGGTTTTCACCATTGGATGAATGATTTTTTATTTTATTTTTGACTTATTGATTTTTTTATTTTTTTTTCAAAATTTTAACTTTTTTGATAGCATCTTGATTTATTATAGGTGGGTGAGATGAAAAGATTTTGATATTTGTGTAATTTTCAATCAACACATTTTTTGGAGATGTGTGATGTTAGGACAATGTTATCACTACATGATGTATTGATATCCTTATGACCTTTGTTGATTCTTGATCAAAAATCATCCAAACATGTAGATTAGGTGTCTTCTTCACCTCTATGAGAGGCAATGCTACCTAAGAAGGTGATGTGAAATATGGATTGGAATATGGATGGGGATGTATGGGACTTGAATTGATGATAGGACTTGATTAGTTTATGGGTTCATGATAGGAGGGTATGATGGGTGTTTGAGGAGTGGGATTAGAATTTTCACACATCATTGGAGATGTTAAAAATTCTATATTTTAGTGGTGCCATATGATAAAATATTTTAAGATATCCAAGACACTTTAACTATGCGATTCTTTGATCCAAATATTTGAAGGATTATTGGCCCTCTTGATACTAATTTCAACATTATATTGATCCTTATACTTGATTATATTTTGACTTTCCCCTAGTGTCTAACATTGGGATTCACTAGATTAGATTGATATTTGACTTGATAGATAATGATTATTTTGAATTTGATAGTCCCCTAGTGCCTGAGGCTGGGCTTCACTAGAGGAAATATTTTTTGCATTAGGTTAATGTTTTGATGTTTCCTAATTTTGACTTGTTGAATAAAAGGTGATTTTATTATCATGTATGAATTTTTGAATATGATTTTGGACCTATATATTTTTGTCACATGCTATATTACTTGAAGAAGAGTCCAACGATGTATCTTCCTATTCATCCCTATGGAGGGAGGTGATTAAATGATCATTGATAGGAATAAATAGATTTATGATGGATGAAGGTGAGGGAGATGGTAGGATGAGGTTAATGAGGGGTGATTGGGTAGTATGGTATTCATAGGGGTTCCAAGGAGACCTAATTTTTCTATTGGAGAAAATCTCCCCAAGATCAACATAAGGATCACTAAGACTAGCTATAAGACATGTGTCCAAGGTAGGATCAGATTCACTCTAAAAATGTTTAATAGATAAAGTTTGAAATAAATCTATCATGAATTTATCATACTAATTAGGCTAAAAAATATGCTTCATGAATGATTATCATCCAAATTGGATGTATCTTCAAAAGGGTGGGCATAGTCATCATCTATTGCAATATCTATGAGGGATGATGTTTCTAATGAGGAATATAATTTAGATACTAGTGTTGAACATGATATTAATGTAGAAAATAATTGTATTAACTTTGATGTTATATCTAAAAAGGGTGTAGGTGATGTTGATGGGGCAATACTGCTAATAGATGATTCTTTATCCACAAGTGACCTCTCAACATGGGGTTTTTGATGTGATGATGGGGACACAATGGGTTTGACAAAAATAGGTTCATAGAAAAAGGACTTATGAAAAATGGTAGGACTTGGTTCATGGGGATTAGACTCATCTTAAATGGAGGATTTATCAAATATGGGTAGACCATGGAAGATAGATGTGGTGTATTAACCTTGGCTTGGAAAGAGAAGGGCTTGATTGTGATTGGGAATGGAATATTAACATACATCTTCTTGTTCACTCTTGGATGTATGCTCATATGATTTATTTTAAATTTCTATGTCACCATGGTCAATTAGGTCTTAGACATATTTTTGGAAATTATGACATTGATTAATAATATGCCCCCAAGTTTGATGATATATATAGAGTGGTTAGATTTATACCAAGAAGGCTTAGGATTGGTGGGATTAAGATGTCGTATGGGTGGACAGACCATCATTCCATTGGAAGTGAGCTAGTGAAAGAGGGATCTTAATGATATAGGAAGAGGGGTATAGGGGATTTATTCACTTCATGATTTGGATGTGGAAGCATTAGAATTTAGATCAGATGGTTGTTGCTGTGACTAGGTGGGTAGACTAGTAGAATATGAGGTGGCCATGATTGGATTCCCTTTTCTAGTATAGAAATGGGTAGATGACTGACTATGATTGGTGGATAGAGGATTTGAATGGGACTCATATGTATGGGTGTGGACTAGAGGTAATGTTGGATGGATGGGTTCAAATTTTGTAGGACATGGAGTACTTAAATCAAGGAGGTGAGAAAGAAGGACATCCCTATTGGCCATGAGGTATTATTCAATTAGGGTATTGAACAAATTTGTTTTGGATACCATGAATGAAAATGAGAGAAATTATGGATGATGTGGTTTTTTGACCCCAATTAATACGTATGGGGGATTGAATGGAAAGATTGGGGGATGAAGATGGGATGTGTGGAATAAATTTGGACAAATGCTTGCTATAGTTTGATTTCAAATTTGATTTGATGTGAGGTGAGGTTTGATGAAGTAAGACAAGGTAAAGCATACCAAATTAGGATGTGAGCTAGACTTTGATTATTTTGATTGGATTTTATTGGGTGAGATATGAAAATCTCTAATATTTGATGATTATGGGCTAGACTAGCCCAAGAGATTGATAGGGATTGATTGGATTAAGACTAGCTTAAGATTAATATGATCAACTTAAATAGGATGAGATGATTTAATTGATATGATTGATAAAATTATGATTATGTGTTTGAATTAAACTTGATTAGACATAATCAAGCTAATGATGAGGACCCTGATATGACAAGAATGTTTTACCAATGTGGATGAGGACCAAAGTATGACTACTTACTTGATGAGAGGACGTCAGGATCTTAGAGTACAATTGATTACTTTTGTATAAGCAACTAAACATAGAATTGAAACCAGAAGTAATAAGTAATTAGAAATTAAAAAAAACAAATAATAAGAGATACAAGAGACAACCAATCTTGTATTAAACTCTTCCAGAAGGAAATACAATGAAGAAATCTCTCTCTTCTCACACCTCTCAGATGTACAGTAATTTTCCTTCAAGAGTTCTCTCTCTCTCTCAATCAATTACAACCAACTCAATTACTGAGTTGTTCCCTCACTCTTTCTCATCTATTACAATACTACCCCATGGGTCTCTTAAATAGAATTGAAAGCAAACAATAATTAGAAAAATAGACTCAAGACTAATTTTAGTCTTTACATGCAAACTAACTATTCTCCTAAAAATAGCAATTCTAGAAATGCTTGGAAATGCACAGAAGTCAGTGTTAGTCTGAAGATGACCAATGCCAACCAACCCCTGACTGATGCTAATTAGTTCTAACTGATGATGACCAATGTCGATTGACACCTAACTGATGTCAGTTGGTTCTGACCAATGTCAGTTGCTGTGTAAGAAGCTTTTAGCTCCACAACTCAATAATCTCTCGCTTGGAGATAAACAACTGCACCTGTACCTATACAACAACATCCTATGAACATCTCTGGCTTGTTTCTCCCTCTTCAAGTTCAATCTTGAAGACCAACAAAATTTGAATGAAGATTCAACTTCTCCTTTATTATTGGCTTTGTTAACATATCAACAGGGTTCTTATCTGTATGGATCTTTTCCAACTTCAACTGTCCATCCTCCAATCCCTATCTAATGAAGTGGTACCTAAGCTGTATATGTTTGGTTCTTGAATGAAAGGCTGAATTCTTTGCCAAATGAATTGCACTTTGACTATCATTATATAATCTACAACTCTCTTGCTCCTTTCCCAACTCTTCCATGAATTGAGTCATCCAAATCATTTCCTTGCTAGCCTTTGTGACTGCAATGTATTCTACCTCTGTAGTAGACAAGGCAACAACCTTTTGCAACTTTGAAATCCAATTAACTGCCATTCCACCAACAGTGAACACATATCCTGTGGTGCTTCTCCTACCATCCAAGTCACCTGTCATATCTAAATCTACATACACATGTAGAGAAGTGTTTGACCCTCCATAGCATAAATGCCTACTGCTGGTCCCTCTCAGATATCTGAGAATCCATTGAATTGCTTTCCAGTGTTCCTTTCCTAGATTGGCCATAAACTTGCTGACAACTCCCATTGCTTGGCCAATATCAGGTCTAGTACATACCATTGCAGACATCAAGCTCCTAACTGCTGAAGCATATGGAAATCTACTCATGTATTCAACCTCATCATGTGATTTAGGACACTGTTCTTTGCTCAACTTGAAGTGTCCAACCATAGGTGTGCTTATCGGTTTTGCATCCTGCATATTGAACCTCTCCAACACCTTATTCACATAATCTTCTTGAGACAAAATCAAACTATGCTTTTTCCTGTCTCTCTTAATACTCATGCCAAGGATTTTCTTTGCTACTCCTAAATCCTTCATGGCAAATGTGTGAGCTAATTTTACCTTAAGCTCAATAATCTCCTGCATGTGTGAACCTGCAACAAGCATATCATCTACATACAATAACAAGATAATATAACTACCATTATTCAATCTATTAAAATAAACACAATGGTCAGATTGACATTTACTAAAGCCATGCTCTGTCATAAACCTGTCAAACCTCAAATACCATTGTCTTGGAGCTTGCTTAAGACCATATAAGCTTTTCTTCAACCTGCACACAAGTTTCTCCTTACTTTTGACCTCAAAACCTTCCAGCTGATCCATATATATCTCTTCATCCAAATCTCCATAAAGAAATGTTATCTTAACATCAAGCTGCTCAAGGTGAAAATCCTCAATAACAACTAAAGACAATACAGTCTGAATAGAAGTCATCTTTACTACAGGAGAAAAAATTTCACCAAAATCAATACCTAGTTTCTGTGCAAATGCCTTTACTACCAACCTGGCCTTATGTCTCAGTTGTCCATTCTCTCCTTTCTTTAACTTGTATACCCATTTGTTTTTCAATGCTTTCTTTCTGGCTAGCAACTCAGTCAAATCCCACATATGGTTCTCTTCCAAGGAATCAATTTCCTCATTCATACCATGTTCCCACTATTTCTTGGATTCTACCTGCATTGCTTCATCAAAACTTTTTGGTTCTCCACCATCAGTGAGCAAAAAGTAGTATAAATAAGGGGAATAATGAATTAGAGGTTTACTTACCCTTTTAGACCTCCTTATGGGTGTTTGAGACTCATTTATAGCTTGCTATCCGCCCAAATTTTCTTCTGACAGTGATTGATCCAGATCATCTCTAACTAATGTCAGTTTACATCTGATCGATGTCAGTTCCATCTAACCGACATCGATTTCCACCTGACCAACGTCAGTTCCTATGTTTTTTTGTGAGTGATAATTTTTACCCGCAAGCTCATTTTGGATCATAACCTCTTCCAAATCAAGATTGCCCTACTCAGAATTATTCAGCCTCTTGAGCTAATCACTATACATCTCCTTCTCATTGAAAACTACATCATGGCTTCTAATAATTTTGTTAGTTTCTAAATTCCACAACTGGAATCCAAAATCTCTAAAACCATAACCAATGAAAGTGCACCACATAGATTTAACATCCAGCTTCTTTCTATTTTCTTTATCAATGTGCATAAAAGCTTTAGAACCAAAAACTCTAAGAAATGAAAGATCTACCTTTTTACCTGTCCAAGCCTCTTCTAGAATTTCACCATCCAGTGTAGTAGAAGGTCTTCTATTAATCAGGTAAAATATATTATCTACAACTTTTGTGCAAAACTGTAAGGGCAAACTAGCATGCAACCTCATACTCTGTGCACGCTCCATTATTTTCCTATTCATCCTTTCAGCAACTCTATTTTGCTAAGGTGTCCTTGGAACCATCCTTTCCCTATGTATTCCACTCATAAAATAGTAACTATTGAATTTATTGTTGTAGTACTCACCACCATTGTTAGATCTAAGGCACTTCAATCTCAAACTTGTTTCATTCTCAACCAAAGCTTTCCATTTCTTAAATGTGTCAAAAACATTAGATTTCCTCTTTATGCAATAAACCCATACCTTTCATGTAGCATCATCAATGAAAAAAACATAATACTGTGATCCTCTAATAGAAGCTACCTGAGCTGGTCCCCACATGTCTGTGTGAACAAGCTCCAACTTGTGCTTCTTCTTTGTTGACCCAGTTTTGAGAAACCTCACTTTCTTCTATTTCCCAAAAATACAATGCTCACAGAAATCTAGATCTATGCTTTTCAAATCTGAAAGCTTAACTTTTGACTTAAGAATATTCATTCCCTTCTCACTCATGTGACCAAGCCTACAGTGCCACAACTTTGTATCTACATCTGAAGTAGATAAAATATAAGGAGAATATTCAATAATACAAGCAGATAAATAAAGTGTAGCTACTCTCTTACCTTTTGCTAATACAAGTGCACCCTTGGAAACTTTCCAAGATTCAGCTGTGAGAGTTACTGTGCAACCCTCATCACCCAACTTTCTTGCAGAAATCAGATTCCTCTTTAGGATGGGTACATGCATGACATCCTTCAACACCCACGTGTTGCCATTCTGTAATTTCAGCTGCACTTCTCCTTTGCCAACAATTTTACAAGGCTCATCATCCCCTAAATAAAATTTTCCAAAATCTCCATGGACATAATCATTGAAAAATTCTCTATTTGGGGTTGCATGGAAAGAGGCACCAGAATCTAAAACCCATGATTCTACTTTATTATCCAAAGAAAATATAAGAGCATCCTGTGCAACAATACCTGCAACTTTTGCTTCTTTATTACCTTCATGCTGATTTTCTTTGTTATCCTTCAACCAACAATCTTTCTTTGCATGCCCTTTCTTTCCACAATTCCAATAGGTTATTCTTCCATTTTTGGATTTAGATCTACTTCCCATCTTTAACCTTGATTTCCCTTGCTTGCCCTTCTCTCTTTGCCTTCCCTCGCTTTCAACACTTAAAGCATTACCTGATGTTTCCCCTATGCTTTTCCTATGAATTTCTTCATTCAAGATTACACTAACAACATCATTAACTTTTAAGATATTTGAAGCAGATGCAGTATTACTAACTGCCATTACCAAACTATGCCAACTTTTAGGTAAAGAGCATAAGATTAAAAGAGCCTTAATTTCATCATCAAAAACTATTTTGACTGAATTTAACTAATTTACTATTGCATAGAAATCATTAAGATGACTAGATACAGATCCACTTTCCTGCATTTGCAAATTAAATAATTGCTTCATAAGATATACCTTATTTGAAGCTGAGGGTTTTTCATATAAATTTGCCAAAGTATCTATTAACTCTACCATTGTCTTTGCCTATGATAAGTTGGGAAACACAAAAGATGCCAGGCTCAACCTTATAGATCCAAGAGCCTTTCTATCAAGAACATTCCATTCTTCATCTTCCATATCTGTGGGCTTCCTTGAAACCCCACCCAACGATAATTATAGATCTTTCTGATATAGATAATCTTCAAAATGCATCCTCCATAATTGATAATTCTTGCCATTGAATTTCTCCATTCTTAGTTTACTTTCTTTTGCCATTGCTTTACTCCCACTCAATCAGAAACCCTTGTGAGTGAATTCTATAATCAACAAACACTAACCTCACTCTGATACCACTTGTTAGTGTTTAGAGCTGTGATACCAGTTGTCAAGATCTTAGAGTACAATTGATTACTTTTGTATAAGCAACTAAACACGGAATTGAAATTAGAAGTAATAAGTAACCAGAAATTAGAAACATCAAATAATAGGAGATACAAGAGACAACCAATCTTGTATTAAACTCTTCCAGAAAGAAATACAATGAATAAATCTCTCTCTTCTCACACCTCTCAGATGTATAGTAATTCTCCTTCAAGAGTTCTCTCTCTCTCTCTCTCTCAATCAATTACAACCAACTCAATTACTGAGTTGTTCCCTCACTCTTTCTCATCTATTACAATACTACCCCATGGGTCTCTTAAATAGAATTGAAAGCAAACAATAATTAGAAAAATAGACTCAAGACTATTTTTAGTCTTTACATGCAAACTAACTGTTCTCCTAAAAATAGCAATTATGGAAATTCCTAAAAATGCACAGAAGTCGATGTCAGTCTGAAGATGATCGATGCCGACCGACCGCTGACTGATGCCAGTCGATTCTAACCGATGATGACCGATGTCAGTCGACCCCTAACTGATGTCAGTTGGTTCTGACCGATGTCGGTTGCTGTGTAAGAAGCTTTTAGCTCCACAACTCAACAGACTATTATAGGTAAGGGGATGAATTGGGTTAAACTATTATTAGGAATAGTTAGAAAAGACAAGATCAAGACAAATGATAGTCTATAGATAAGGTGGACTTCAAATATGATAAGGATAGGGGGTATGACTAATGATTGGTAGATGAGACTAGATTAGGATGTGACTAAGATGAGATGTAGGTCAAGGTGTCACATGAGATAATGTTTAGAAGGATGTACAAAGAAAATATGTACAAAAAAATATTGATAAGGATGTACAAAATGATATAATTATGAGACAAAGATATACAATATGATGATATGTGAAGACCTAGATAGGTGTATATAGGTTTGGGTATAAGGTTAACTTGGCTCACAAATAACACAGGTTAAGAACGATACTTAATAAATCAAGCAAACCATAAACCTAAGATTAGTAAACTGATTAGGAGTGTAATTTAATGACTGCACCATCTAACAACTTAACGAGTAAGGCTATAAGATGGTGATCCATTATAGAATATCAAAACCCTCTCAATCCCATCTACACATGATGGTCACTTGGGAGCTGATACTAACTCTGATAGTATGTCACTTGTTATAGTCGATGGTCTTATGCTAGGCTAAATGGGCTCTCTAGGGGTGTCCCTAATGTAGGCTAGTTATAGTGGGGCCCAAATACATATAAGGTGATAATTAATGCCTTGTTTAGTGAATGAACTCTTCCACTTCACAAAATATCTATATGGGGTCAGCTTCTTAGCCTAATGATAGTTATCCTTGATACTTATAATCCATTGAAACACAACGTGTGGAATAGTACATGGTAGTGAAATCCATGATCACTATTCTCCTAATACTATGGCAAGTACATGGATGTCAATTCCACATCATTTTTCCCATAAAAAAGAAAAATGGGAGGGTTTGCTAGTGGTTTTTGATCCTCCAAAAATTATTACAAGGATGGAAGGATGAGAGCATACACCACTGTATCCCTTAGGTGACAAACAAATAGACAAAAAGATTTATTAGCTATTGATTTAGATGTGAATTATACAAAATATATACAAGATATTCATAAGATGATTTTTCAAAATACCAAAAATATCTTTGCTAGGTGACCTATAAATAAATTGATTGGTAGTTTCAATAGGAAATATTGAGGGGCAACCTGAAAGACAAGATGTTAGTTAAAATATATGACCTACAAGAGAAGATGTTAATAGTCCAAAATTGCCACTAGATTCACTCCTTTAAGAAATAAAACATTAGTCTAATAAACCTTAATAAAACCACTAAAAAAAATCATGATTTGGCTCTATAATATCTTTAGATGAGGGGCCATGATGTGGGGGTCTAGGGGTGATATACCCCAATAGGGTCAAGGTCCAGTTCCCCTTGTGGGGTTAAGGGGTAACACCCTTTATGAGGTCAAGGGGTAACACCCCTTGCATGGTCTAGCAGCACTCCCTATCATGCTATAGGGTGGGGTCAAGGGGTAGTGCCCCTGACACCAAAAGCAATTTAAGGCTTATGGAACCTTTAAAATGA
Organism: Torreya grandis; assembly: GCA_037957365.1. Classification (NCBI taxonomy): domain Eukaryota; kingdom Viridiplantae; phylum Streptophyta; class Pinopsida; order Cupressales; family Taxaceae; genus Torreya; species Torreya grandis. Next base: position 808,399 of record JARHVA010004418.1, read on the forward strand.
CTCAAAATTCATTGAAAGTGACCTTAAAAAAATGCACTCAATAAGGATATATTAAATGCAGAAAATTAATGTAAAATTTCAACTGTAGAAGGAAAAACCACATATACATAGCTAGTACAGTGTAAAACTACTTCCAAAGAGGACAAAACCATAAGTCCTAGGTAATATCACAACTATGTGTTATTCAGTTTTGTAGATTATCTATTAACCTTGACCATGACTGTACGGGTATGCAAAATTGTGAATGGTTAGGCAATGTCACAAGTCTAACTACACAATCATGAGTCATAATCTATGGTTTTGTAGATAAATGAAAACCTTAAAATCTATCACTTAGAATAATGAAATATTAGAAATGTGATTGGAAATATTTACTTAAGATTTATATATTACTGATATATATAAAAAGATTATATAAGATTTGTCTTTTAAAAGTTGATTATTTATTTACCAAAATGTATGTTTTGAATTTATTTACAGAATGTTCACATGGTAAAAAGATATTAGGTGTTAAAAGGTTTTTAGATTTTTACCAAAGGATAGAAGAGATTAAAAATTTAGTATTTATAAGATGATGTTCTGCCTAAGCAATTTAAGTCAAAATCACCTTTTGTTATGCAAAATCTCTTATGGAAAACTAAACTGCTTCTCATAAAATGTGATATTACACAAAGTGGTCAAAGGGGTATTTGGATGTTTGATGTTGATCTGGGAAACACATTCATTTAACTAAAAGTAAATAATAATAAAATAGAGACAATAACATAATTAAAAAACAAAAATTCTAGACTTAGATTAACAATTTTATTTTTGAGTCAAAACTGCATTTTATGAAGGCAAAAATGCATTTTGGATTTGAAATTACAACTATAAAAAATACAATTTTTTAATATTGTAACTAGTAAAATGTTATTTCACTATATCATAATTAGAAAAATGTGGTTTTATAACAATGCAACTAGCTAAATATGATTCTTAAATAGCACAACGAGCAAAAATGTGGTTTTGCACAAACTATAGGGCTAGTCAAAATGGTTAATGGTGAAGTACTACAATCAAGGCAAAATTACAACTATCAGGGTCAAAATCGTAACTTTATAACATAATCACCTTTTGTGAGTGCCGATATTATAAGAGGTTGAGAACCTATCAAAATAGTTAATTTTTAGTAGTTAAATAATATGGTTAGCACAAAATTGTAGATTGTTAGGCAATATCACTGATACAATATCATGATTTACAAAGCAAAATCATCATTTTCCCATACATGAAAAATTGATCAAATCTAGAGCTCTTTCTTCATTCAATTAATTTTTAAATCTACCAAAACACTCCTAACAAGCAACTTGGTTAAATTGAAGGGGTTCTACCACCATGGTCACTAATGTATTATTGTATTTTTGAGCTTATGAATTTAAACTACTATAAATAGAAATTTTAACCCAAAACACAATAACATCAAAGCAAGAGATTATGGAAGGAAATTAAAAATAATAATGAGATTCTTACCATTTCCTCTCTCCAAGATATTCAAATCAATTTTTAATGATTCTTGATTTTGCTTGTGGATTGCTATGGATAGACTCAGAATTTTGACATAATATAACTTGATAAATGACTTTGATTATAGCATGGATTGTTTGATCATATTAACTTGAAAATTTTATGGATTCATCTATTGGTTTGGACATGGAGGAGGGGAATATTGAAATATAAGAGAGAGAGAGGATTAAAAAGGAATTAAAATTCCTTAGAACCCTCTAGAATAAAGGTTTCTAAAGAGGAAGGGCTAAGTTGGAGAGGATTCTAGAATTGGAGAATTCTAGAATCCATTAGGGGATAACTAAGATTAATAGGGGATTGTCATAGGTGATTAGGGACTAGAGATGTAGGAAAGCTTAGGAATAGGCTAGGGTAGGTGGGTCGGTGGGTCATGGGAATTTTAAATTCTAAAATATTAGAAAAGTGGGATTAGTTAATAGATAATGGTGATTTAGGATAATTAATTTATTTGGTAGGGATAATATAAGGTTAGTGGATGAAGAATAAAGAAGAGGGATGTTAGATAAATGACTAGGAGGATTAGTAATGATGATTTAGATACAATTAGATGGGATTAATAATCATTACATGAAATTAGTGATGTTAGTGTCGGCTGATAATAATATTAGTGATGATAAATTAAGTGAGAAAATTTGGGTGCATACACTAACCATTAGATGGAAATTAGATACAAATCACACATAAGGACTCAAAACAAATTATGCACAATTAAGGTTATCAATCTCTATTTTGCCCTACTTCTGCATAATACCTTCTACATTCTTCTTAAACTCAGATTATTCATATTTATATTCTCAATCACATTCAAAGCACTCAAGTTAACCATAATACTAATATTACTTATAGCTTTACCAACACTTAGGTGGGAAGAATTACATTGGGCTTGATTCCTCTTTAGAGTATTAGTATGTAAGCAAATATCATCACAATGAAGTGTTGAGGATGCCCAACCTACCCCATTGACAAATACACTTTTCAAATTGTATCAATTGAATGCCCTAGCCATATGGAAGATTAGGGGTTGCTCATAAAATTAATCAAAATAGGTCATCTATAGAGTTTTATAACTTGTACACACAAGAATAGGCCTTATAAATTGATATATAGGTGCATCCAAAAGCTCATAATAGTCTTGCATAAAGGATACTACCACCAAAATAGGGACATTAACACCACATGGCACTACTATCCAACTAGGATGCTATTATCTAGAAGGAGGTTTGACACCTGGATCATATTTGTGACACTTATACTAGCCTCTGCCTTAATTTTTAGCCTCTAGCTCATCCATCTCTATCATTTTCAAGCTATATTCTTATTTACATTATTTATTGCTATGTTTAGAAAGGTCAAAATTAGTCAATTCTATAAAAAAATAGTGGTTGTATTTATTGCATATTTATACCCTAATTTACTATAATAAGCTCTTTAACAACATAGGATTTACATTAACTAAGTCTTAAAAGGTTAAAACTAAGACAATTTTTAGAAAATTATGAGGGTTCATTTCCAAGATATTGAGGTTTTTATTGATGAAACCCTAATTTAGGGTTTTGTAGGATATAGGTGATCTAAGAGCATAAATTTCAAGAATGTTCAAAGATTCCTCCCACTTGGATTAGATCTTTAGATGAATTTTCAACTCTGTCAAGTGAAATCTAAGCTTGAACTATAATAAATACATACATAAATCACCTTCTTTTCTAGACTATAACACAAGAAATTCTATTCTTAGACCTCTAATCCTTGAGAAAGAACATCAATTTAAAAAAAAAGTCCTAAATACAATTAGAATAATTCATTTACACATTCAAAATCTTAAGAGTTGATATAAATCATTAAAAGGTATGTTTTATTCAAAATTCTCTTGAAAAGATACACAAAATTATAAACTAGCCTCTTGGATTACACCGACATACATCTAATTACCCTCTAACTGAGCTTCTCCTATTATTTTCATGTGTTCTATTCCTCCTATTTTTATGGTTTATGGTTTATCACATGTCTAAAATTAGTTTAATTTTTCTCAATGCAACAAGGATTACTCAACCAACCTAAGACTCCTTAAACATGCCCTGATTCGTCATAATCCTACATTGCTTTCACCTTATCAAGGTTTAAGATATGATTAAAAATTTTTATAGCTAGATTAAAAGTTAAAATACATTTACAAAAAGTAACTATACCCTAAGGATCCCTTACATATGGATCCAGACCTTTATAACATGCTAAAACCCCTCAAACTATTCAAAACAACTTCAATTTTTTTAATTCCCTATTTTTGGAATGAAAAACCTAAACCATAAACCATGTAAGTATTTACATCCTTTTATGTGATTTTTGTTTTCTTTATCTACTTTACTTATTTTTTGTTAGTATGGAAATTGTATCTTTCATAATTATTAGAACTTTATGAAAACAAGATAAAATGGACAGCCCCATTCATGATCCTTAAAAAACTCTTAGATAAACCCACAATATAAAACCCTCCCTCAAATCATAAATAAATTTCAAAAAATAAGGAAATAATTGAGCAAATAATTTCAATACTTGAGACATAAAGTACATCTCTTCTAATTTAAACAAACTCACTCAATATAACTAAAATTTTGAAAAATATTGATACCCTTAGCAATAAATAAACTCCCACAAGAGATGGAGGTGACACAAAGGATATAAATTAGGGAGTTTTTGGCATATTATTAAGTGAAGGAAACAAATATTATGAAAGAGATATTAAATCAAAATTTTATCTACCCCATTACATGCTAGCCTTTGACCCTAAGAAACCAATTTTTTTAATAAAGTGGTACACACACCAAGAAATTTATGTTAATTATTGGATCTTTTGTGGATGGTTTTTTAATAAATCATCTAAAAAAAATTAGTACATGAAATTATAATTATTATGTAAACTATACATAGAGTTTGTGTCGGGGATATCTAGGTAAACTATTTTGATATGAGAGATTTCCAAGGTATGGGTCACAACATGTCATAGTTGAGAGCCAAGTACAAAAAGAGTTATACAGGGTCCATTTTTTCCTCCACCTATTATTAATCCTAATTCTCCCATCCATAACACATAATTCAATTCCAAGGTTGCAAATTAGTCTTTATTAACTCCTAGATCTCTTTCAATGAGTATAATAGACCAAGGCTCACAAACTACCTTTTTAGTAGGAGGTGGAGATAACATGGGAACTTTTGACACTTGGATTTTCAACCTTAAGGAGATGCTTAAATCTCCTCATCCAAGTGGCACAATGGAAACATCCCTCTTGCTATGGGTGACAATGTTGATAGATGAATCTCTAGAAGGGTTAAGAAAAAAAATAGTAAAACCAAAAGGTGTTGCACCAATGTTTAATATGCTCCTATTTTTACTGAATATATACTACTTAAAGACAAACAAAGCTTCTCTTTAACATAACTCAAACTCAAGGTGCATTATCACATCATTTTTTCATATGTTAGATTCAAGAAGGTATTTGATACTTAGGAGGGTAATGGATGATTCCATGAGGGAATATAGTAATAAAAAACTTCTAAGACACATATGCACTTATAAAATAATACTAATAAAGACCTACAATAATATCCTTTCTGCACGCTTGGTAGACAAGCAAGGATAACATGCTAGAAAAGAAGATCTTCTACTAGACAAGACCAACAAGATTGAACTAACACTCAATTTTAAAGAATTTAAGTATAAAAAATCACTTTTTTATTCATTAAATAGTCCTTCAAGTATAAAATTTTCCATGGTTTCACCATCAACCAATGGAGGCTCCTCAAAAGAGCAAAAGAGTCCATATTTATAGATTTTGAGAGAGAAACAAGGTAAAGGAAGCCCAAAGGTCACTTGGACATGTGTCATTATAATAAAATAGGTTAAAATTACATGATAAAGGGATTTAAAATGAACCATTCAATGTCATGGGGTCCAAATGTCCATACAACTCATGAAACTAATGAAAAGTGTCTCAAAATTCCTTATCTGGGCTTAAAAAGCTATCTTCATCATTTGGACCTATTTGAACATCCCACCATTTACTAGGGATAGGTATAATGAGGGGAATAATAGGTAAGGATTTTAGGCACGTAATTCTATGTATTTTTTGCATTTCTACTCCTTTGAAAACTCCTAGAATGAAGCAATCACTGTTTGTAGTCTAGAAAACTCATTTTAGTCACCCCTCACACTTGACCTCAAAAATTCATTTGTTTTTCCATTAAAATATGTGTGAGGGAGTGAGTGACACGTGGAAAAACCCTCCATGGTCTTATACTTCTCAAATTCACTGTAAAAAGACATCCATTTGAGTTTTCCACACTTTTCACTCTTGTGCTCACTATGCCAGTTTTGACTGGATGAAAGGAGAGCTCTAGTTAGGAAATTTATAAGATTTTTCATAGAATAAAATGATAATATGGAGTTATAATAGGTAATTATCCTTCCCAAAAACTTGATTTCATCCTCTTAAACCTTCTAGAGCTTGCAAAACATAGAAAATGGTGAGAAAAAAGTTATTTTACATGCTATCTATACAATTTCTTACATATTATTTGCATGGGTGAGAGCCTTAGTGAGTCTTCTCCATGATCATATAGGTTTACTTTCCAAACTATGCCATTTTAATGGCCATCCATGCTTTTCTTCTCCATCAAGTTCCTCCAAGAGTTTTACTAGCTTTTTAGACTGCTTTATGCTCTTAACTATTGTTCATAAAGATGGCACATTAAAATTATAAAAAAATGCCACAAACTGGTTGCTAAGAACCCTATATAACTCCCCATAACCCATTTTATTCCCATGTAGATCCTTAAAAAAGATATGAGCTTTACAAGTTGACCTATCGATCTTGTTTCTCCACTTTCCTGCATGCTTGAGCTATCTCTAGGCCAAAAACAATATTCTTGCAAGTTTCTTTGCATTAAAAAAGATCATAAATATCTAATTCACTCCTTAAACATGCCCCAATTATCTGGATAGCTCATCAAGGACTAGAAATGAAGGTAGATTCCCAATTGCTTCTAAGTCTCCTCAAGGCCTAATGGGATTTGTATACCCCCATTAAACACTCCTTTAATCTATTTTCCTCTCTTTTGCCAATTAGGCATAGTGGAAACTTGCCTAATTGGACTATGTGCATGAATAATTAGGTCATCCTGGAGGGTTAGATCTTGTGTGAGTGTTCCTAATCATCATAAATATTCTATACACATCCTCTTGTGTGAGTGTTCCTAATCATCATAAATATTCTATACACATCCCATAATGTTCCTTTAATATCCCAAGGCCTCATCTTAAGTCTTTTACTCATTTTGGCACCCTTTACCTATTTTGTCAAAGTTTTGATTTTCATGAGTGTCTGATATCTAAGATAAAATAGAGATATATATCCCGCATACCCATGGAAAAATTAAAATCTTAGGATTTTTATAGGCTAGGCTCTGTAACAAAGGGCAAGGTTAGAATCCCTCATTTAGGTACCTAACCAACTCAATTTATCTAAAAAAGGGGTTAAAAGCCCTATTTTCCTCCAAATGCACCTGTGGATGACCTCTCCAAACCAATGCCATGATTTTATGATATATAGAAATGATCCCCACCTTTAACATGTGATCACGGAGGTTTTGAAATTATCCAAAACTCTTTTCCTTAGTGGATTCCTCATGTTTGCTCATTGGGCAAAGGTTTCCTAGCCTTCTTGTACAAATTGTTGCTCATATGCCAAGTGTGGAAAACATTTGAGAACTTTATCAAGGTCTTGGGAAATTTAGATAAACTATTAGATCATCATGAACCTTTTTTTAGTCATTGGAACCTTCTTTTTTTCTCTAGGTAGTTCATATCTCATTTTAGACTTTGCTTGCCTAAACCCTACTGTAGGTGAAAATAGGGGTTTGAGACCATGTGTAAGCTTGTTTCCTTCCTTGAAAGGGTATCAAGTCATAAGCCACAAGTTCATTGAGATGATTGTTCATTTTCCTTAGCATGACTAATCTTCATTCATCTATTATTTCACTTTTTTGCCATTAAGATTAGGTCCCTACCTGTAGGGCTGAGACACTTTTGTAGGGGTCTGTTGTAGGTGTAATTTTGTGTGAATTATGTTTCCATAAAATTTTTGGAATATAATTCAAACATATTGGTCAATATACCATTATGGAACTAATCTCTTGGTATTTGAAACACACCAACACCTAGAAACCTCACCTCACTACCAACCTAGTTAATTATCATGGCTGTAGATGCATTATCTATACAAGGGACACCTGTAGGTTATTTTGGGGGTTGAAAAGGCATATTATAATCCTTTATTTACAAATTTAATTTATATTTAACTCATTATATCCACTTAACTATCCCCATTCATGGAAATTCCTTCAATGTACTTTGCTTGTCTAACTGGATTGAGACACCTGCTCATAATACCCTACTGTAGGTCAAGATAAGGCTTAGTTGGGATAATTATAATGAGAAAAGGCCTTTTAATCCACCTTGGATATCTCCACTCTATCTATCTATCTCACAATCACTTTGGATAGACTAAACTACACCAAATCTACACAAACCATTCCTTCTTCTTGCTCAACTTGTTTGACCCCTATAGGTTACCATTTCATGCTTGAAGGAGGCCTGTAGGTGGTCATAGGCATGTACAATTTTATACCTTAACATTTTATTGATTCCTTTAATTTCATCTTGTCTCCTTATACTAGTCTAATCATTCAATTCATGTTCTTATGCTCGAAATTGTCCTTCAAGGTGACAAAAGGCCTTTTTTTACCACTACAGGCCTATAGACATCATTAAGGTTTTTTAGTGTGTTTTAGGTGTGTTTGAGGCTCTAAGAAAACATCTTGATTTTGTCCTTTCCTCCTAAAATTTGGAAATATCTTTATCCAATGGTAGGGTTATAAGGTTCACCCTTTTATATGTCTTTAAGCCTCTTGAAAATATTCTTTAGAAGGTCCACCAAAACCTCTTAGAGCTCTATTTTTCTCCTTTAGGGATTCCATCCCTAAACTCAATCCTTGGCCTTCTAATTGGTTCCATTCTTCCATTTTACCTTCTAAGGACTTGTATGGGTCTGACATGGTTTCCTTATGATGGAGATGACAAAAGAGAATGTGACATCCTTTTGAACCCTCTGTACAACATCCCAACCTCATGCTCATCCACTTGTAGAAGGCTATTTTGAGAAGCAAAAGAGTAAATTGAGTGTGGACAACTATAACCATGAGTGTAAATGAGACACATGCTTTTGATGAACCTCCAAATGCTCTTCAAGAAAAATAAGGAGTTATGAGACATATCCATCTCCCCTTACATGAGCATGATGTCATCAAAGGCCTATAAGTGCATGTTTTGGGTAGAATATGTGGGCAAAACATAGAATTGAGGTAAACATGGTGGTGAACTAGCTCAAAATTACCCAAATTCCATTGTCACTCGTCAATTATGTGACCTCCATCTTCTTAAACTTGGAACCAGCTTCAAAACACCTGTTACAACATGAAGATCACTTGTATGTAATTGGAATTAAGTAGACAAGGGCTTTTCATGACTGAGATAGCTTGGGACATGAGCACATGGTAAAATATATACCTCATTTAGAATACAAAGGGAACCTAACTCAAAATAAAAAAGTCTTGAAAAATCCAAAACACTTCCATTACCACTTCATATACAGGATGAACAAGTTTATGCATGGAATTCAACTGAAACTAGGCATGAAGTTGGCAAATAGAGCAAGACAAGATTGAAAACTACTCAAACAATTCCATGATGAGGTAAAAAAATGAGAGGAAGTAGTGATATAAATTAGGGACTTATGGTACACTCTTTTTCAATTGTATGAACCATCTACAGGGGAAAAACTTAGCAAGCAAGAGACATTTTAGCTAGAACTACACCTGGTGGTACCTCCTTACATGACAGACCAATTTTTCTTATCCAAATATCATGAACAATGAAAAAAAGAATGAATACCATCTGATAATTAATCCAACATCCTCTATAGCCAACACCACCAACTGGTTCATATGGATTTCATATAAATGGAGTAAAACCTATAGGGTGTGCCAAACAACTATCAAATCTACACAACCAACTTATTAGTAATGGTTCATAAATAAAAATTGATCAATATTTAAAATACATATATTAAAATGAATGTATCATAGTTTACTGTCATCTCCCAAAATCATTTTGTCTGAAATTGCCTGTGCTTCCTATACTGAGCAAAAACCTGAGGGCCACTCCAGTCTACCAAGAAGAGTAAGAAATGTGCAGAATAGTTTTGGCATAAAAAATGATATTTATGATCAAAAAAATCATGGAGGTGAGTTTTATAAGGATGAGGAGACCACCCATTATCTTTCCCACATGACACACTTCCGAAAAATCCTTATAAGTTCTATTTCATCTCTTTTTAAACTAATTTATATAATTTTAATTAGGGAACCTACAACCTTCTACTATAACTGACATCTATGACACTCATACTAACCTATTATACATTTTACATGAAGGTAAGACACCTAATCACCTTGGTAAATGTGCTAATTGCATTAATGACCCCTATAAGTACATGAAATGACCCCAAATGGACATGTTGACTAAAGAAACTAAAACCAAAGCTAAGATGACCTTAAAATACATGATATAAAATTAATACTTCATAAGACAATATATAAATACCCATTCAAATGTTTAAAATCAAAAATTTTGCCTAGGGGTGCCCAATTTTGACTAAAAAGTCAAACCTGGTTAATAAAATGTGACTCATAGGGGTAGTGTGCCTGATATACTAAAGAACAATAGCCTTATCCTACCAATGGATAATGGAGTCAATGGATTATTGAAGACAACTAGTAAGGAGTTTACTAAAAACAAATAAAAATAAAACACACCTCACCAACAAAAGCAAGACAAGGCAAGACACAAAACAAGGCATGAGACAAGACAAAACTAACACATGTGCATAAGCACTTAGGGAACACAAGGAAATAAAGAAACTATGTACAAGGAGAGATGAGAACCTTAGTAGAAATGTTTGAGATATATCTCATTGACTGGGAGATGAAGCTCCTCTCCATCCAACCTTGAGAGTTGGAAAGCATTGTGTTTCTTGCATTATGTGATAACATATAGGCTACTCCACAAAACATCAAACGTTGTGTATCTTCCATAATTAGACATATCTTCATCCCACTTTAGAACAATGTCTCCTTATTTGAAACTACTTTTCATGGATTATTTTTCAAATTATCTCTTTGATCTTGGTGAGCTCTCATAGTTTGCATAGCTTGATCTCTTGTCTCCTCAAGCTTCATCAACTCACATAACCTAACTTCCATGATTTCATTCTCCATCAATTGTAGATGATAATCAAGGTCCAAGGCTGGTAGTTAAAGTTAAATAGGAAATCTATCTTCTCTCCCATAGACAAGTGTTTATGGTGATTTTCCAATTGCTCTCTTTGGGGTAATCCTAGTAGTCCAAAGGGCTATCTTCAACTTAGATTGCCAAGTCCTTCAATTCTCTTCCATTTTTATCTTTACGATCTTGATTAAATTATTATTGGTGGACTTAGATATTCCATTCCCTTGTGGATAGTATTTGGAGGAGGTGCTAAGATAGATGCCATATTTCAAAGCCCATTCACTTGTCCTTATTCCAAGAAAAGCCAATGCATTATTTGAAATTATTGTTTAAGGAGCCATAAACCTTGTTACTATACCTTCATAGAAGTCTAGAATTGAATTTTCATTTTCCTCCTTGAGAGATACAACCTCCACCCATATTTTGAAGTAATCGGTATCAGTCAACACCCACTTGTGACCAACACTAGAAGGTAGATTGATCAAGCCTTTAAAATCCAAACCCCACTACATAAAGGGTAAATCAAATTGAATTAGATGAAGAGTCAAGGAAACTAGATTTTTTTACCATAAAATAGAGTACATTTTGGGCACTTCTTTACCCAAGCATGGGTGTCTTTGAACATATTAGGTCAAAAGTATCCAACCTTCATAATCTTATTAGTTGTGGTTCTTGTAGTAAAGTGACCACCAATTGGTCCATCACGAAACTCAAATAGTACTTTATCAATCTAGTCTAATTCAATACACCTCAATAACACACCTAAAAATTCCTTCCTAAATAATAATCCATCAATAAGTATATAAAGAATGGATTGCAATCTAAAGTACCTTTTTCTATCTCTATCTAGGCCTTGTGGACACTCACCAATTTGAAGAAAATGGATCATATCTTGTGTCTAGTTTCTCATTGATGAAGGTGTAGATATCATAGGGTCATCATGGAGTGCAAATATAACCTCTTTTTTCTCCTTCAAATCTAAATCAAGATGCTCACATAACCCTTTCCCTTTCACTAGCTTGGTTGTCTTGATTTCCACATCATACTCCATCACTTTTGTGATCCAACCAACCCTCTTTTCATTCAAATATCTGATCAAAATGAAGTCTTTGACACTAAGATGAGGTAAAAATATGTGAATATTTTTGTTAGACAACATATGCCTAAAATTATTTAGATTCCTAACAACTGAAAGTACTTGCTTCTGAATATAGGTGTATCTTACCTCATAGCCTTCCAAACTTTGACTAAAGAAGGCAATAGGCTGCTCTAAATTTTTCTCATTTTATTGAGTAATCATGATAGAGATCACCTCATCATTCCAAAAGGCATACAATTTTAAATCTTTTGATAAATTAGGACTTGCAAGAGTAGGAGCTTGGGTAATGACTTGTTTAATTTCCTCAAAACTTTCCTTCCTTTTTCTATTCCAAGTGAACACTTTATCCTTCCTTAGCATATAGGTTAGAGGCTTGAAAATATTACCAAAATCAGGAATGAACCTCCTTATTAAATTAATTTTCTCAAAGAAACTTTGTAAACCTTTTTTGTGTTTGGGCAAAGACAATGCCAAGATGGTACTCACCCTTTCAAGATCAATGAATAAGCCCTTCTTAAAGACAATGTGTCCTAAGACTTTGCCTTCATGGATATAAAACACACATTTATTTAGGTTTAGAGAGATTATAAACTCTCTACACCTCTCAAAAATCTATCTTAGGTGATTCAAGTGATCCTTTGCATCCTTGGAGAAAACTGTTACATCATCAAGATACACCAACACAATACCATTGAATAGTCCTTGAAAATCCATATCCATTGCACATTGAAATGTAGCTAAAACATTATACAATACAAAATGAATTTTCATATAATCATATGTATCCCATTTATTAGTAAATTCTATCTTATATTGGTCACTTTCCTTTACCAAAATTTGATTGTACCTAGAATACCCATCAAGGAGAGAAAACCTTTCACTACCTACCACAACTTGCAAGATTTGTTACATGGAAGGGAGGGGATAATGATACTTAAAGGAAACTCTATTATATTCCTTAAAATCAACACACAACCTGATCTCTCCAATATTTTTCCTAATAGGGACTAAGTTTTCCAACCAAGATGAATGCTTAATAGGAAAGATGATTTTGGATTCGATCAACTTAGTGAGTTCTTTTTCATGTGGGGCTCAATATTATGATTGATTGGCCTTTGTACTTTATCTATAGGCTTGTAATTTTCATCTAAATATATGTTATGTTGAGATAATTTTGGGTCAAATCATTTCAAGTCACTATACTCCCATGTAAAGGCATCAGCAAACTCCTTGCATAACTCAACAAAAGCATGCTTCTCTTCACTAGTACATACTTTTCCAAGTGCAAGCAACTTGTCCTTGAATATTTATAATTTATCATATTTATCTTACTTGGTATACATTCTTACATCCTCTTTCTTCATCTGGTCATCATTATTGAATATGCTCTCAAGAGTGACTAGGCCTTTAGGAAGTTTGTTAGACTTCAATTGGACAATCCGCACTCCATATTGCTACTGCAGTTTGGACTAATTCTTGGTAGAAAAATTAGCCTCTTCTTGTAGAAAAAGTGCTATTTGTTGATCACTATAAAAAACTTTCCAATTAATGACATTATTTGGTATGGAGGGTATTACAATTACCTTGAGATGTGGATGGTTATTATCCTCTTTTATACCTTTTGGAACATCAAAATGAGCTCCAATTATTGTCAACCTATAAATGTGTTTTTTATCCTCTCTTGGGATGGATGTGATGTTAAAATCTTGAAAATCCTCCATAAGATCCCACACTCTATGCTTATAGGACTTAAGCAAAGAGTTTTTAGTCAAATTATATCCTCTAACTTGGTTCACAACAAGTTCACTATCACCATACACGTGCAATTCTTTAATACCTTTTTTCCTAACCCATTCAAATCCATGAATGAGGGCCTCATATTTTGAAACATTACAAGTACAATATAATTGAAATATAAAAGTGTAATAGTACCTTTCCTTAGAAGGATAAACCAATATTGCTCCACCACTTACCCCAATCTTGCTTCTTGATCCATAAAAGAAAAGATGCCATAAACCACCTATATCTTCACATGGTTTCATCAAATTTGGAATGAAAGAGTCATCCTCATGCATATGATACACCCAAATACCAGATTAATCCATGAATTTTTAAGGATCATGTTCATAATGTTCATCTCCCCATTCATCTAAGTAGAAATTAGAAACTCCTTCAAGGGAAGATGTTAGAGATTAGTCTATGTGGAGTTATTCTTCATCAATGATGGCATAGTTGACATTTGAAACTTTAGGTGTGTAAGGATCCAAGTGATTATTATAAATAGGTTCTAATTAAATCTTCACCTTAGTACATAATTTATTCTAAACACCATGTAAGACCAATGGGATGCCAAGTATCCACCTATCTTAGTTGTAAACTCTCTTGATAAGCAAACGGCAAAGTATGGAGGTAAATATGCCACAACCACATCTTGGGGATTATAAAAGGTATGAAAATAATGTAGGATAAAATTAAAATATTTAACTACCCCCACAATCCTGGCTAGTGATCCATCCAATTGTAAGACTCTTTTAATCATTGACTCATATTTGAGGCCTAGTTTATCTGCTATATACTTGGGCATAACTGAAGTACTAGCCCCACTATCTATGATGAAATTATGAACCAAGAAATCACAAATGATTAGAGATAAGTATAAATGAGGAGTTTTTTCATTCTTATTCACTTGACCATCTATAGATTGAGCTCCATTAACTAGGACAACATTTTCATTCCTAGATGAGCCAACTTGCTTACCTAATCTTTGCAATTCCTTTTATATGTTCATGTGTGTCTTATTCATATATTCCATAAAATTAATGGAATAATTGCTCACCTTTGGGTGCTCCATAGAAACACTAACTCCTTGTGATGTAGCTTGTGAAGGTGGGCGAATAGGAGTTGTCTTTACATTCTAAAACTTCTGACCATATTGCACTCTAGGAGTTTAATTTTATACACTCATAGTTGGAGATGATGTGGGACCAAAACAAGTTCTTGAGTTTCTTATTGTTGCTCTTTAATAGCCCTTTTCTTAGACCTAGTGTTAGAGGCAACACTATTATTCATATTGTTTGAATTCCCCAAGTGATTAATAGCACAAAAGTCTCCCTTCAAATGATTTATGAGAATTAGATTGTGGTTGAATATTCTTGATTCCAATTTGAATTATTCCTTAAATCTTGGGACTTGGGAAGCTTGATTTCCATGGTTTGATTGTGCATTTCATTTGCATAAGCAACTTGTTCTTGATTTTGCTCAAAAGATGGATATCATGGTTGTTCTTAAACTAAGTTGTTTTGGGTGGGAAAAAATTATTTATAGGATTAGAGAGAATTAGGATTGTATCTTTAATAGGGACTAACATGAGTGATTTGACCTTGTCCTTGCATATTTCTTTGAAAAGGAGGTCTATTGGTTTGCCTAAACTGATTATAGGGTTGGTATGGCTTATAACCTTAGGTTTGTTTCCTTTTGATGGAAACCAAATCATTAGTGAAACTTTGAAGAAATATTTTAACTTCATGGATCTCATTTGAAGGGGAAATGGCAGGCCTTTATTGACTAGGTAAAGGAGCTAAAGTGGGCAATGCTACTTAGTTAGAAGGCTAAAAATTAGGGAATAGTGGAATTGGTGGCCTAGGAGCACTATTCCCCACTTGAATATGAAAATTATTAGCATCAATGACTATCTCATAGGTAGCATGGAGTGTATTCCCACCCATGGATTGGATCATCATAGCTACATCACTATTCAATGCTTTTAGATAGTACAAGACTGCATAGTTTGGAGTAGGTCTCACAAGAGTAGAGATCCTATCCTATGTTTTTTGAAATCTAGTGTTGAAGTCTTGTATAAACTCTTATGTTGCCCTCTTGATAGTGGTCAATTGCTCATCTAGAGATATATGATCACTCTTCTCTCCAAACCTCTTAGTCAATATATCTCCTAGTTCATCCCATGACCCAATAGATTGTTTAGGTAGAGTCCCATACCAATCCAAATATTTTCCTTTGAAGGACAATGCCAAAAACCTAATAGCCAAATTATCTAGAATGATATTATGGATATTATATAATTTTTCTATGTTTCTAATTATTTAATGGCAGTAATAGGACCCTCTCCACTAAAAGATGGAACACTCTTAAGGGTTGCTCCTGGAATTTGGTCATATTGGGCAAGATTCAAAGGAGATGATCTAGTGAAGGCTACAAAAGGTTGGTTTATAACCATCTTGGAATGTGACTTATGAGTATTAGGATTGAAATAAATAAGAACTTAGACTTCTTAAACACCAACTCTCTTGAATAAGGATGATTATTCACAAAACTAAACCTTTTAGCAAAATATGGAGGTAATTGCACAAAATCAAAGGGTATACCTTTAGTAGCAGACCTAGTGTTCACCTTTGGCATGGAAATTAGGAACTGATTATCAACCAAATTTTTGAAAACTTTAGTGGAGTCACCAGGTACCAAATGTAGATGCTCTTGTAGATACAACTATGCCAAGACCAACACCAATCTTGGACAATCTTCTAGGTCTTAGAATCCCACCACGCATGCCAAAAACTATTAACACTTGGATTTGTACCCCTGAAGAGATGTATAGCTCTCCTCATCCAAGTGGCACAATGGAAACATCCCCCTTATTGTGGGTGATAATGTTGAGAGATGAATCTCTAGAAGGGCTAGTTCCCTTGATGCACCCTTTGAAGCACTTTCTTACTTATTAACTTGTGGATGAAAAGGGTTAAGAAAATAACTAATAAAACCAAAAGGTAATACAATAATTTTTAATATCCTCCTATTTGATTGAATATATTATAATTAAAGAAAAATACAACGTTTCTTACACACAACTCACAACTCAAGGTGCATTATCACATCAATGTTTCATATGTTAGATTCAAGAAGGTATTTGATACTTAGGGGGGTAATAGATGATTACATGAAAGAATAAAATTATAAACCAATTATAAGACACCTATACACTTATAAAATAATACTAACAATGACTTGTAATAATATCCTTTCTGCACACTTGGTAGACAATCAAGGATAACATGTTAGAAAATAAGATATTCTACTAGACAAGACCAACAAGATTGAACTAACACTCAATTAAAAATAATTTAAGTAGGAAAAATCACTTTTTTATTCCTTCAAAAGTCCTTCAAGTAAAAAATTGTCTAGGGTTTCACCATCAACCAACAAAGGTTCCTCAAAAGAGCCAAAAGAGTCTATATTTATAGATTTTGAGAGAGAAATAAGGCAAAGGAAGCCCAAAGGTCACTTGGACATGTGTAATTATAATAAAATAAGTTAAAATTTCATGATAAATGGATGTGAAACTAACCATGCAATGTCAAGGGGTCTGAATGTCCATATAACTCATGAAACTAATGAAAAGTGTCTCAAAATTCCTTATCCTGGCTCAAAAAAATGTCTTCATCATTTGGACCTATTTGAACATCCCACCACTAAATATGGATAGGTATTATTATGGGAACAAGAGGTAATTCCTTTAGGAATGAAATTCCATGCATAGGTTACATTTATACTCCTTTGAGAACTCTTGGAATGAAGTAATCATTGTCTATAGTCTAGAAAACTCCTTATTTAAGTCACCCCTACATTTGGCCTAAAAAATGCCTTTGGTTTTCCATGAAAATATGTTGAAGGGAGTTAGTGACGTTTAAGTACCCTCCATGGTATTATAATTCTCAAATTCACCTTAAAAAGACATCCATTTGAGTTTTCCACACTTTTCAATCTTATGCTCACTATGCCAGTTTCGACTAGATGAAAGGAGAGCTCTAGTTAGGAAACTTATAAGATTTTTCATAGAATAAAATGACCATAAGGAGTTATAATAAGTATTTATCCTCCACCCAAATTTGATTTCATCTTCACAAACCTCCTAGAACCTACAAAATATAGAAAATGGTGGAAAAAACATTATTTTGCATGTTGTCCATATAGTTTTGTACATCTTATTTGCATGGGTGAGAGACTAATTGAGTCTTATCCATGATATAATAGGTTTCCTTTCCAAACTATTCCATTTTAATGGCTCTCCATTGCTTTTTTTCTCCATTAGGTTCCTCTAAGGGTTTTACTATGGTTTTAGATTGCTTTCTGCTCTTAACTATTGTTCATAAATATGGCACATTGAAATTACAAACCAATTCCAAAAATTAGTTTGTGAGGACCCTTTCTAACTCCCTCTAACCCCTTTTATCCCATGCAGATCCTTAGCAAAGATATGAGCTTTGCAAGTTGACCTATCGATCTTGTTTCTTCACTTTCTTTCATGCTTGAACTATCTCTAGGCCAAAAATAATCTTCTTGTAAGTTTATTTGAGTAAAAAAAATCTTTCATATCTAAATTCACTGCTTAAACATTATCTAATTATCTAGATATCTCATCAAGGACTAGAAATGAAGGTAGATCCCCAATTGCTTCTAAGTCTCCTCAAGGCCTAATGGGCTTGGCATACCCCCTGTTAGTTTGGACCACTTGGGATTCTATAACATGCTTAGAATGGTTTTTTATGAATTTTCACACCTCATTCATACTCAAAAGGCCATCACATAACCTCTCAAACACTCCTTTCATCTCTTTTCCTCTCTTTTGCTAATTAGGCTTAGTGGAAACTTGCCTAATTGGACTATGTGCATGAATAATTAGGTCATATTGAAGGGTTAGATATTGTGTGATTGTTATTAATCATCTATAAATATTCCATACAGATCTCCTAATGTTAATTTAATATCCCAAGGCCTCATCTTAAGTCTTTTACTCATTTTGGCACCCTTTACCTGTTTTCTCAAAGTTCTAATTTTCATGAGTGGCTGATCTCTGAGACAAAATAGAGAGATATATCCCTAATAACTATGGAAAAATTAAAATATTTTGAGTTTTATAGGGTTGTAATTAGGATCTTTACCAAAGGGCAAGGTTAGACTCCCTCATTTAGGTACCTAACCAACACAATTTGTCTAAAAAAGGGGCTAAAAACCCTATTTTCCTCCAAATCCACCTCTGGATGACCTCTCAAAAATAATTACATGCTTCTATGCTGTATAAAAATGATACCCACCTTAAAATTGTGCTTATGAAGCTTTTTAAACCATCCAAAACTCTTCTCTTTAGTGGATTCCTCATGTTTGCTCATTGGGCAAAGGTTTCCTAACTTTCTTGTGTGGACTGTTGCTCATAAGCCAAGTGTGGAAAACATTTGAGAAATTTATCAAGGTCTTTGGAAATTTATATCACCTATTGGATCATCATGAACCATTTTGTAGTCATTGGAACCTTATTTTTCTCTCTAAGCAGTTCATATCTCATTTTAGTCATTGCTTGTCTAGACCATACTATAGGTGAAAAGAGGGGTTTGAGATCCTATGTAAGCTTGTTTTCTTCCTTGAAAGGGTCTCATGACATCAAATTTTTTTTCATTAAGATGATTTTTCATTGTCCTTAGCATGATTGAGCTTCATTCATCATGTTATTGCACTTTTTTGCCATTGAGATTAGGTCCCTGCCTGTAGGACTGAGACACTTTTGTAGGGGTCTACTATAGGTGTAATTTTGTGTGAATTAGGTTTACATAAAATGTTTATAATATAATTCAATCCTCTTGGTCAATATACCATGATGGAATCAATCTCTTTGTGTTTGAAACACACCAACACCTAGAAACTTCACCTCACTGCCAACCCAGTCAATTACCATGGTTGTAGATGCATTATCTGTATAAGTGACACCTGAAGGTTGTCTTGGGGGTTGAAAAGCCATATTCCAATCCTTTCTTGACAAATTTGATTTATATTTAACTCATTATATCCACTTAACTATCCCCAATCATGGAAATTCCTTAAATGTTGCTTTGTTTGTCTAACCAGACTGAGACACTTGCTCCTAATACCCTACTATAGGTCAAGATAAGGATTAGTTGGGATGATTATAATGAGAAAAGGTCTTTGAATCCACCTTGGATATCTCCACATTGTCTAGCCATCTCACAGTCACTTTCGATAGACTAAACTACACCAAATCTGCACAAACCATTCCTTCTTCTTGCTCAACTTGTTTGAACCCTATAGGTTACCATTTCATGCTTAAAGGAGGCCTGTAGGTGGTCATGGGCATGTACAGTGTTCTACCTTAACCTTTTCTTGATGCCTTTGATTTCATCTTGTCTCCTTATACTAGTATAATCATTCAATTCATGTTCTTATGCTCAAAATTATCCTTCAAGGTGACAAAAGGCATTTTTTACCACTGCAAGCCTGTAGACATCATTAAGGTTTTTTAGTGTGTTTTTAGGTGTGTTTGAGGCTATAAAAAATCATCTTCTCTTGTCCTTTCCTCCTCAAATTTGGTAGGGTCTTTGTCCAATGGTAGGGTTACGAGGTTCACCCTTTTAGATGTCTTGAAGACTCTTGTAAAAATGCTTTAGAAGGTCCACCAAAACCTCATGGAGCTCTATTTTGCTCCTTTAGGGATTTCATCCCTAAACTCAGTCCTTGGCCTTCTAATTGTTTCCATGCTTCCATTTTACCTTCTAGTGACTTGTATGGGTCTTCCATGGTTTCCTTATGATGGATATGACAAAAGAGAATGTGACATCCTTTTGACCCCTCTGTACAACATCCTAACCTCATGCTCAGCCACTTGTAGAAGGCTATTTTGAGAAGAAAAAGAGTAGACTGAGTGTGGACAACTAGAAGCATGAGTTCAAAAGAGATTCACATGCCTTTGATGAACCTCTAAATGATATTCAAGAAAAAATAAGGAGTTGTGATATATTTCCATCTCCCCTTACACCAACATGATGCCATCAAGGGCCAGTAAGTGCATGTTTTGGGCATAATATGAGGGTATAGCATAGAATTAAGGTAAACATAGTGGTGAACTAGCTCAAAACTACCCAAATTCCATTGTCACTCCTCAAGTATGCGACCTCCACTTGGAGCCAACTTTAAAACACCTATTACAATATGAAGATCACCTATATGTACATGCAATTCAATAGACAAGGGCATTTCATGACTAAGATAGCTGTTAGGTTGTGGAGCTAAAAGCTTCACTGTATGCAGACATGGAGGAGTTGTTGAGTGTCACAGTCATCAGCATCGATTAGGTCAATCGACATCGATCAGGGGTAGACAAGAAGGTAATTGACATCGGCAGAAGTTGGTTGACGTCGGTCATCTCTAGGTAGATAGGGACCGATGTCGGTCGCCTGTGTAGTTCCAAAACTGTTCGTTACACGAACAATTAGTTTGTTGAACTGATTGTTTGCATGTAAAGACTATTTTTGGTCTTGGAGTTGCGAGTCTAATTATTGTAAATTAGAAGTCTAAGTTATTGTTTAGTATGGGATCTATTTATAGACTCATTGGCACGTATTGTAATGAAGGATCAAAGAGGAAGGCAAGGTAGATCCTTCCTATTGTAAGAATAGTTGATCTACAGGTGGCAGCAAGATCAGGGAGAAGTTCTACATGGTAAGTAAGATCATTTGAGTTGCAGGTTATTGTAATTTCATGGGAGATCTACTTGAAGTACTTTGAGTACTTGTGTATTGGCAAGGTTATTACTGACTGGTTGGAGGTGAACACCAACTCTGTGTTTGAGTTGTGTGTTGTGACCATTTTTGATAGGAGAGTGAACTCTTGAGGGAAAGAGATTTGTACATCTGAGAGGTGTGGAAGATTGTGGCATCTTCATTGTATTTCCTTCTGGCATGAGTATTAATACAAGATTGTGTATTGTCTCTCATATTCTGTGTCATTTGTGAATTTTAGTTACTTATTCATTCTGGTATAATTCCGTGTTTAGTTGCTTATACAAGGTAATCATATGTACTCTTATTGAGGAGTTGGATCCTGACAAGTGGTATCAGAGCTTTTGGCTGGGTTTACTAATAGGTGTTTTAGATCTGGTTAGTGTTTGTTGATTATAGGTCACTCATAGGGGTTTCTATTTGAGTGGGAGTATAGCAATGGCAGAAGAAAGTAAGCTACAAATGGAGAAGTTTAATCGTAAGAACTATCAATTATGGAGGATGTAGATTAAAGATTATCTATATCAGAAAGATTTGTACTTACCGTTGGGTGGGGTTGCATGCAAGCCCATGGATATGAAGGATGAAGAATGGGAGGTTCTTGATCGGAAGGCTCTGGGATCTATAAGGTTGAGTCTTGCATCGTCTGTGATTTCCGACTTATCACAGGCTAAGACAACGGTAGAGTTGATGGAATCTTTGGCAAATTTATATGAAAAACCCTCAGCTTTGAATAAGGTATTTCTTATGAAGCAATTATTTAATTTGCAAATGTTGGAAGGTGGATCTGTTCATAGTCATCATAGTGATTTCCATGGTTTGGTAAACCAGTTAAATTCAGTCAATATTATTTTTGATGATGAAATTAAGGCTCTCTTAATCTTATGCTCATTACCTGAAAGTTGGGAGAGTTTGGTAATGGCAGTTAGTAATACTGTATTTGCTTCTAAAATCTTAAAAGTGGATGATGTTGTGAGTGTAATCTTGAATGAAGAAATTCATAGGAAAAGCACAGGTGAATCATTAGGGAATGCTTTGAGTGTTGAAAGCAGGGGAAGGCAAAGAGAGAAGATCGAGCATGGGAGATCAAGGTCAAAGATAGGCAGGAGATCCAAGTCCAGGGATGGTAGAATAACCTGATGGAAATGTGGAAATAAAGGGCATGTAAAGAGAGATTGTTGGTTGGTTGAAGATCAACAAGAAGGAACTAAAGAAGCAGATGTTGCAGGTATTGTTTCACAGGATGCTCTGGTATGTTCTTTGGATAAAGTAGAATCTTGGGTTTTAGATTTTGGTGCCTCTTTCCATGCATCCCCAAATAGGGATTTTTTTCATGAATATGTCTAGGGAGACTTTGGAGAAATTTATTTAGGGGATGGTAAGCCTTGCCAAATGGTTGGCAAAGGGAAAGTGAAGCTGAAATTGTAGACGGGCAACACATGGGTGTTGAAGGAAGTCATGCACATCCCAGTCCTGAAGCAAAATTTGATTTCTGTTGGAAAGTTGGGTGATGAGGGTTGCACAGTAACTCTCACAGCAGACTCTTGGAAGGTTACCAAGGGCACACTTGTTGTAGCAAGAGGTAAGAAAGTAGGTACGCTTTATCTATCTACTTGTATTACTGATTCTCCTTTTGGTTTATCTATTTCAGCTGTAGATTCGAAGATGTGGCTTAATAGGCTTGGTCACATGAATAAGAAGGGGATGCATGTTCTTGAGTCAAAGGGTATGCTTTCGGATTTGAAAAGCATGGATTGTGATTTCTGTAAACAAAGGAAGAAAGTGACATTTTTTGAGGAATCTGATGTTCGTGATAAGAATAAGAAAGTCTTGGTTTTCAAGGAGAAGATGACAGATAGAGATTAGCATAAGGGGCTAACAAATTTTGAGCAGAGCAAGGTTGATATGGACAAGGGTTTGATCCAAAAGGAACTCGCGGGTAGAAGTCACCGCTCACAAGTAAAACACAGAGACTGACGTCGGTTAGAAAATTGGCATCGACATCTAGACAGGGACCAACGTCAGCTATGTGCAGCCTAACATTGGTGACTTCAGATAGGTAAACACCAGTGTCGGTCAGGGGGAACTAATGTCAGTGATGAGGCAGTCGCATGGAACCGATGTCGGTCGGGTGCAGACTGAGATGTGACTGGCATCGGTCACTCAGATGGATTTTGGGCAGATAACAAGCTGTTAAGGAGTCTCAAGCACCCATATGGAGGACTTAAAGGGTAAGTAAGCCTCAAATTCATCATTTCCCTTCTTTACACTACTTGTTGCTCACTGATGGTAAAGAACCAGGAAGTTATTAAAGAAGTAGAGCAGGTAGATCCAGGAAATAGTGGGAGCTTGGCATGGATAAAGGATGTGATTCCTTGGAGAAGAACCAAATGGGACTTTTTTGGTGGAGTTGCCAGCTGGAAGAAAGCACTGAGAGACAAATGGATGTTCAAAATAAAGAAGAGTGGGAATGGATACGTGAGACAGAAGGCCAGGGTATATGGTCTTGTGTTAGCTGTAGGACAATGGAGGTTTGACCATTGTGTTTCTCTTTACCAGGTTGGATAATATTAGCTACATTATCTTGTTATTGTATTGTGTGCTTGTTGTAGGGTTACATATATAGGGAGTTGCTGAACTAAAGGTAAAGTTAGTTCAGAGGTGTGTCATGAAGAATCTAGGAGCAGCAAGGTTCTTTGGCATGAGTGTGTTCTAGGGACATGGAAGGTCACAGGTTGATTTTATCTCTAGATGATTGTGTGAAACTAGTTAGCATGCCGATGGTTGGACAATTCTATGAACAGTGTCTTGATTCACATAATGAGGTTAAGTGCATGGTATGTACTAGACTTGAGATTTCCCAAGTAGTGAGAGTTATCAGCAAGTTTGGGTCAATTTGAGATAGAAGCACTGGAGGGAAGTTCAGTGGATTCTCACGTATCTGAGAGGGACTAGCAGCAAGTCGACATGCTATGCAAGGTCAAGTTCTTTTCTACATGGGTTTGTAGATGCAGATGTGGAAAGGTGATTTGGATGATAGGAGGTGCACCACAGGATTTGTGGTGGTTGGTCTTCAAGAGTGATCTTGAATAGGGATACAATGCCAAGAAAAAAACTAGATGGTGTACAAGCACAGGTACAGGTGCAACTATTTATTTCTAAGTGGGAGATTGTTAGGTTGTGGAGCTAAAAGCTTCACTGTATGCAGACATGGAGGAGTTGCTGAGTGTCACAGCCACCGACGTTGGTTAGGCCGATTGACGTCAGTCAGGGGTAGACAAGAAGGCAACCGACATCAACAAAAGTTGGCCAACATCGGTCATCTCTAGGTAGATAGGGACCGATGTTGGTCGCCTGTGCGGTTCCAGAACTGTTTGTTGCACGAACAGTTAGTTTGTCAAACTGATTGTTTGCATGTAAAGACTATTTTTGGTCTTGGAGTCGCGAGTCTAATTATTGTAAATTAGAAGTCTAAGTTATTGTTTAGTATGGGATCTATTTATAGACTCATTAGCATGTATTGTAATGAAGGATCAAAGAGGAAGGCAAGGTAGATCCTTCCTATTGTAAAAACAGTTGATCTGCAGGTGGCAGCAAGATCAGGGAGAAGTTCTACATGGTAAGTAAGATCATTTGAGTTGCAGGTTGTTGCAAGTTCATGGGAGATCTACTTGAAGTACTTTGAGTACTTGTGTATTGGCAGGGTTATTACTCACTAGTTGGAGGTGAACACCAACTCTGTGTTTGAGTTGTGTGTTGGGACCATTTTTGGTAGGAGAGTGAACTCTTGAGGGAAAGAGATCTGTACATCTAAGAGGTGTGGAAGATTGTGGCATCTTCATTGTATTTCCTTCTGGCATGAGTATTAATACAAGATTGTGTATTGTCTCTCATATTCTGTGTCATTTGTGAATTTTAGTTACTTATTCATTCTGGTATAATTTCGTGTTTAGTTGCTTATACAAGGTAATCATATGTACTCTTATTGAGGAGTTGGATCCTGAAAATAGCTTGGGGCATGAGAACATGGTCAAATATATACCTCCTTTATCATGAAAATATAACCTCAATAAAAATCAAAAGTCTTGAAAAAACCCAAACACATCCATTACCACTTCATACATAGGATGAACAAGCTTATGCATGGAATTCAACTGAAACTAGGCATGAAGTTGGCAAGTAGAGCAAGACAAGCTTGAAAGCTACTCAAAGAATGACATGGTGAGATAAAAACATGAGAGGAAGAAGTGATATGACCTAAGGACTTATGGGACACTCTTTTCCAGTTGTATGAAACCTCTATAGGGGAAAAAACTCAGCAAGCAAGAGATCTTTTAGCTGAAACTACACCTGGTGGTACCTCCTTGCATGATAGAACAATTTTTATCATCCAAACATCATGAATCATGAAAAAATAATAGAGACCATCTGAGAAGGAAGACAACATACTTTAGAGCCAACACCACCAATTGGTTCATATGGATTTGGTAGAAATGGAGCAAAACCTATAGAGTGCACCAAACAACTATCAAATCTGCATAGTCAAATTGTTAGCAATGGTTCATACATCACAGTTGACCAATATTCAAAATATATATATTAAAATGAATATATACTAGTGTAATATGATCTACCAAAAGCATTTTTTTTAAAAACTGCCTGTGATTCTTGTACTAAGTAAAAACCTGAGGGTCACTCCAGTCTACCAAGAAGAGCAAGAAATGTACAGAACAATTTTGGAATCCAAATGGTTGTTTCAAATAAAAAAAGCATGGAGGTGAGTGTCATAAGGATGAGGAAACCCCCTATTGCCTTTCCCATGTGTCACACTTCCCAAAAAAATGTACAAGTGTCATTTCATCTCTTTTTCAACTGATTTCTATAATTTTATTTAGGGAACCTACAACCTTCTCTTGTGAATAAAATATTTGAAACTCATACTAAACTCTTGGATGTTTTACATAAATTTAAGACACTTAGGCACCTTTGTAAATGTGTCAATTGCATTAATGACCCCTACAAGTACATAAAATGACCTAAAATGGAGAAGTTGACTAAAGCAACTAAAACCAAAGCTAAGATGACCTTAAAACACATCATATATCAAGTAATACTTTCTATGAAAATATATTAAGACCCCTTAAAATGTTTAAAATAAAATAAAATTCCTACGGGTGCCTAATTTTGACTAAAAATTCAAACTTGGTCAACAAGAACCTCCTAATTATTTCTTAGTATTGGATCTTATAGGCTTCCTCATCATCATCTATGTATTCATCACCAATTAAAAAATATTACCATGCGACCTTGATTGTTGTTCAATGGTGAAGGATTCTTGGCACATCAATGCCAAAGATGTGAGAGTGGATAGAGTCCTTTAGAGCATGGCAGCCAAGGGATCTAACATTTTAAGATAAATCTTGATAGCAACTGCTTCCATTTGGAGGAATGGGTCTTTCAACCTTCTATATAACTGGTATAAGTGAACATAAATGTGCTCATGGGTTTCTTAGGCTCCATAAAAGTTGTATAAAATTGGTAGTACATGGCAATAATATTGGTGGGAATGATAAAATGGTTAACAAACACATTTTCAAAGGTAACCCAAGAGATAATATTTCTATCTAAATAGTCAAGGTACCAGTGATAAACAACCTCATCCAAAGAGTAAGAAAACAGGTGACAAGTAACATTTTCATGTTGGATTTGAGTCCTGATAATGGCATCTTTGAATTTTTGGATGTGTTCTTCTATAGTTAGAATCTCACCATTACATGTATTTTGGATAGATTTTATCAAGATTCTTAAGCAAGTCATGAGTAAGCCCCTAAAATGCTCATAGAATAGCCACCTCCACCAAGTCAGGTAAAAGCTATCGATGGGTATGAAAGTTTAATTTTCCAGTCTTAAAACTT
Source organism: Torreya grandis (assembly GCA_037957365.1). Taxonomy (NCBI): domain Eukaryota; kingdom Viridiplantae; phylum Streptophyta; class Pinopsida; order Cupressales; family Taxaceae; genus Torreya; species Torreya grandis. Next base: position 835,951 of record JARHVA010004418.1, read on the forward strand.
GGAATGTCATTCTAGGCAATGCTTCTAAAAGCTAAAATTCATTTTTTCTAGTTCAATATCTCTTAGTGTTAGTTTGTTGATGTTTGTTTCAATCATGCAATAGGGTGGGTAAAGCATAAAGGATAAGCTAAAAGACCTAGAATAAATGATAAGATAAAATACTTTGTATTGGTCTCCTTTTAGCACCAATATGTTGATATGTGTTTCAACCATGCAATAGGGTGGGGAAAGTGTAAAGGATGAGCCAACAAACTAATATGTGGATTTTACTAATCGGGCTTCAAAATATCAATTAACACTAAAATGGTGTAATAGGTGTGTCCAAGACCTAATTATGGAGTCAAGTCCTAATTAGCACTAGGTTTTTAAATTGAGGGGGTCGAAATCTAATTGAGTTCCAGACTCTCAATTACAACTACAAGAATCTTGTCTTGGCATTTACACATCACAATCATAAAAAATTCTGCATAGCATTGTGGATGGATGGGGATGAGTCCACATACCCATATGGGGTCTACGAATTTATTAATATTAAGGGCCCCAAATCTCGATGACCTAGTTGGGGCTTGGACCTTAATTAAAAAAGTAAACATAGGGGAATCAATCTCCAAAATATTCAGGGATTTTCCCCTAACCAACATTGAATCAAACCTCTCCCAACTGCCAATAACTATGCAGGAAATAAAACCCACTTAAAACTATGTGATGCCACATTAAGAAAAAGTGACCTAGTCGAGTTTTTGAATCCGACTAGCACTACAAAGTGTTCCTCTCCTAAGAAAATACCTAATTGGGCTTGAAAAGTGAAATTAAAACTAAAATTCATGAAACTTCCAAGGCATGACCTAATCAAGACTCAACCACCAGATTAGTAAAGCAAATCAAAAATGACTCTCCTTAGATTAATCGGGTTTTAAAACCTGATTAGGTCTATGATACTTAGAAAAATTTGAGCAAGACCAAATTGGATAAAAATAACTTGATTACAACTGAAGGATGTAAAATTTAACTCTGAAGACCTAATCAAGAGTTGAATGCCATTTTTAGTCTAAAAACTTGCAAAAGTTTTGATGAGCTACAACAAACCTAACCAAGGAATGAAACAAGTTTTTTTAAGATTCAGAAAGGCATCTAGAAGTTGTTTTTAAACCAAGTGCAAAATATGATTTTTTTTTGCACAAGCTCAATCATCATGATGGGATAGTTTTAAAGGCCATATCGACACACAAATCAAAATCACCTTGAAGTGGATCAAAACAGCTAAGCCAATAAGATTTTCAAATGGAAATTGGGAGGCCAAAGATTTGCTTTCACGCTAAGTGTCCTATATAAATTTTTATCGCATGAATGTGGTCTCTCCAACAGAGGTGGTTGTAGGAATTGGTTTAGCATATAAATTGAGGCATACCACCTAGGAAATTTTGAGAGTGTTGAGACCAACTAACTGTGAGCTTAAGCAGAAGCATAACAAGAGGTCAAAAAAAGGTTCCATGAATTTGACAAAATGAGGGTGTGTTGTGTAAGAAATAACACTACTATATTATGTTTATTAAATTGATGACTTGTGAACATGTGGAGTGGCTCACCTTAATAAATGATGTTAGATGTTGTCTAATGTTTAAATATATATCATTGTAGATAGCATATACATTAATTATGACTTGACGATTGATTAGTTTCTATAACATATATTATATATTTTTTTTATTAGTAAAGAAAGGGTTGGAGGGTCCCTCACCCAGTTAATAAAATAAAAAATTATTATATAGGTACATTTTTTAATATCTCATATTTCAATGATAGCCAACAACTATCATTTTTTCAAAAAACACAACCACCATGGGTGTCTTTTGTAGCTATTACAACAACATCCATAACAAAAACAAACAATGCAACATTTACAATTATTTTCTATAACAAATACAATAAGATCCATATAAAAATAAAATAACATAACATCCATAATTGTCTTTAGTAGCCAAAGAAACAACTTTCATAAATAGCAAAGACAACATCTTACATAGGTTGATTCTAAAAAACTCATATTGAAAGGACATGTAATGTTAGTGTACATAATATTATTTAATTATAATTATTATTTGTAAAATGTTTTTGTCAGGTAATGATAGATGAATAGTCTACTCAAGAAAAGAACTTAATGTTTTTGTAAAAATAAAAAGATATTACTAATTTCCTTATATATATATATTCCACCATTAAAAGAAGCTCAAAGTTTACCTGATAATAGGGTCATAAGCAATCTTAAAAAAAGTAGGAGAGACAATTGGACTCCACCATCTAGCCTCATGATCAAGCTTAAGTAAACCTTGGTATGGCTGGCGTCGGGGGGGACATTCAAAGATTCTAGTGGAAAATTCTTACTTGGATTCAATGAAGTCCTTGGTTCCTACTCCAATAATGTTGTCGAAGCCAAAGCCCTTTGGCGTGGTCTCTCTTTGGTGGTTCAAAAGAATTGGCTTGATCTGGAAATAGAAGGGGACTCAAAAGTTGTCATTGAAGTCCTCTCAAAAGGATCTTCTCACAATTGGATCCTAAAAAATATTTTAGATGATTGCAATACCCTTTGTAGCAATTTTAAGACTTATCTTCCCTTGCATATCTTTCATGAAAGCAATAAGCTTGTTGACCATTTGGCTAACAAAAGGGTTACCCTCAATCATTCGGAACCAGGTTTCCATGTGATCAGCACCCTCACCAAGGGTTCTAAGGTTTGGAGAATTGTGGAAAATGATGCTCATAATAAACATCTTAATGAAACTAATCATTAAATGGTCTGGGTCTGATTTAATAAATTTTTAAGGCATGGGAATTCATTGTTGGCAGTGACAAATGATGGTTATCAAGAGACACACGCAACACACATGTCTCACGACATGGCATTAACCCCTGTTCGCTCTCCACCTCGGGCATTCTACACTCTTCTTTGCTTTCTGCTCTTGGCTCTTAGATGCTAATTTCTTTGGCAGAAAGGATTTGGGAGGCTCTAGCAGCAAGAGAACCGGTCAGGCTAAAGGTAAGGCCTTTGTCGTAAATTTGGTCAATGAGATGAACAATAGTTTGTTGCACAACTATTCCCTGAAAGATGTCCACTCCTTTTTGGGCCTGGTGGATGATCGAAGCTCTACCATTTAATGGAATCGGGATCCCCCTAGATAAAAAGACTCATTTCATGGCCCAAGAAGCTCTAGACTTCTGGTAAAAAACCATTTTGGAACGTGTTAAGGATGAAATGTTGATGAAATGGATAGCCACGAATCTGCTCCATGCCTAGCTTGTTGATCATCTCGATGGCGACTCCTCGGTGGCTTCTGTGGATGCTGTTATCAAGGCGATGGAAGACATTGGCCAGTCTAATGCCTGCTTGGACACTCTCAAAGTTGCTCAGCGTATCAACATTCAAACAGTTCTATTCAGTGCTAGCAATTCTCTTGTTGTGCATGAAGATGTGGATCATTTCAGCCACATGATGGAAACTAGGATTGACCAAATTTGGACTTTGATAAAGGCAACAATAGAAGACAACATACTTCAACACCGGAAGCTAAAGGCGATATGCAAAATGCTGAGAATCATACATGACACTGATGAAATTCCCCTGGTGGGCTCCTTGACTTCTATCAACCTTGAAGAAGAAGTTCGTGCTACTAGTAACAATAAAGCTGATATAGTAATCTGTGATGAAGATTAGTTTTTCTGTTCATGTTTCTTCAGTGCTACAGAGCTTCTTGCTCTTTTAGCTTTTTATATCCCTGGTGTATTCCCCTAATTCTTTCAAGGTTTTCAATTAAATATCTATATTAGACAGGGTTTACCCCTTTTTTTTTTGATTCGTTAAAAAAAAAAGCTGCTCAAAGTTGTTGCTGTATCAAGCAGAGTACATAATTAGATTACTTTGCTCTGGTTTATTGCAAGCTACAAACCCTACACTTTTAGTTGCAAAATTTTTACTCGGTTTTCCTTTTCAGAATATACAAACCTGGAAAACAAACATTGAAGCTGTAAATTTTTTAAACAGGGCGATTAAAATGCGATTCCCCTCGTTTACCAATGCATCGGCTACATCGTGGCAATAGCGGTCACAGGGTTTAAAAAAATAATATTCCAAATCTTCTTCGAGAAAGCAAATGTCAGTATGTGAATGCTTAAAGAATTCGTCGAGAACGAAATATTTACAGCGACAACGATGGTGCATTGAATATCAATTTTCCATTGCCGAGCGCCACAGAGCTTGAAAATGTGCTCAACAAAACACCAATGACGACGGCAAGATATCACCGTTGGAGATGGGGCAAGTTATGTGGTCGCTCGGCCATGATGTCACGGAGGATGAGCTCCGATTGATGATGGCTAAGGCTAACTCAGATGGAGATGGCTGCATGGACCTGTCAGATTTCATGGCGGTAAATACGCAGGGCATGACCAGCATGGCGAGCTTGCAGGATATGAAAAATGTGTTTAAAATGTTTGAGATGGTGCATGTCATGCGGTCGCTCGGCCATGATGTCTGAGCGACTGCATGACATGCTCAAGCTTGTACGTTAAAACATCAGGGATGAAATTCCACTAAAGTGGCTACAAATAATACGCGATCGTTACATATATCATTCCCTACAGTCTCATTTTTTCGAATTTTATTGCTCATATTCTGCACAATGATGAATCTCAAAATATTTGCTGTCTCTTTGGGTGTATATATATATGAATATGATTCACTTCTATTTTCATTCACCTCAAATCCACAAAAGTGGTTACAAATAATACGCGATCGTTACATATATCATTCCCTCCAGTCTCATTTTTTCGAATTTTATTGCTCATATTCTGCACAATGATGAATCTCAAAATATTTGCTGTCTCTTTGGGTATATATATATATATATATATTTCACTTCTATTTTCATTCACCCCTTTGAGGAATACAAGTGATGTGGATAATTTTATCTACTTTCTGTTACCCAGAGAACTACATAAGCACAATACATAACAGGGCCTCCATCGTCAACAACAGGCATATCCGTTTGGCTAAGTTTTAATGTGTTTGTGTATATGTAATTGTTTAAGTTTCATTCTATTGCATTGTAATTCTTTCGTGGGAATGAAAGAAAATTATTGAATAAATTATCTTATTTTTAGTAAATAAACAATTTCTTAAATTACATAAGTTTATTTTTTCCTTTTTTCTTAGTATAATGTAGATGTAGAATTATGTTCTCTTCTTTCAGGGGCTTGAATGATCGACTTGTAAATTATGGTTAGAAGTAACTAACAAATCATTGAAGCATTTTAATTGTGTATAAAAATTTATTTTTGTTTATATGCCTTGGTTGCTTCCAAAACATCATCCACGCATGGCAATTGGGGTTTTTTAAGTTATGTCTAAATCATCACCAACCACAATTTTCCCAAATTTTAACTACATAGAAGTCTATAAATCTTTTACAACATTGACACAACAACTGAAATTTGCATTTCTTTTGAATATATTTTTTCTTAGCAGCTTCAATATGATTTTTTTTGTGTTGATTAAGAAAGGGTCTTGATTCTTAAATAGTTTTAATTGAGCTAAGAAACCATTAAATACGTGGAAATATTCTTAGTTGCTTTTGAATATGTTATTGATTACAACATATTATTTTGCATTTCGGCTATTGAACTTGTTAGAGGATGTAATTTTGTCTATGTTACTTTTGCCACTATTTAAATTTCTGATAGGATTTATCTTTGGCCCTATCAATATTTTCAGATGACATAAAACTGCATTGTATTGCATGAAATGACATTGATAGTATAGTCATGAAAAAGGAAAGACACAAAAATTACTTCACAATAAAGTCTACAATATATTGATATTTGACAATGGGTGGGCCTACAATATGATTTTACCAGATGATTGTACTTCATAAAAAAACTAAATAACTTTTAACACGATAATATTCAAAAAAATATTTGCGAGCTACAGTGCTAATTATATAACTTTAGGGCACAATCTTTGGTATTTATTGGCAACAATACTTTTGATTAAATAATCAACTACAAATGTAGACAATTGCATATTCTCATTGTGTGTGTGTGTATATAAAATTAGCATTTTGAGGGTATGTTACTAATTCAATTGACATTTGGAAGGCAAAACAACTTTAATTTTGAAAATTAATAAATGCTTTGAACTTTAGAAGTGTTTACATTGTGGTGGGTTCTCTTATTTTGTAGTTTACAAGTCAAAAATAGATTATTGTTCCATGATTCACAATCTATGTTGGGTTTAGATGTTAGAGTTTGAAGCTCCATTACTTATAAGTATCCTAGTTAATATTTGTTATGTTAAAACAATGTCCAAATAAAATTATGGCTGATTGTAAAATGGACTTACTAGATACTTAGAAGAAATCAATTTTTCATAAATGTGTAAATAAGATGAGAGCCCTTTTCATTTAAGCTTATGGAAATGAAGTATTAAGTCTACTTGTGGAGTATTAGAAGTTGCATATTATTTGATACCATGAACATATATTTTGAAGGATAGAAATCTTCTCGATCATTAGGATTAGTTTTATGTCTACCGTTTTCTATAATTTATATATTATGATGGATAAAACTAATTCATAGGCTTATTCTATGTCTTAACTTTCAATATTATTTGACACACAACATATTTTTTATGTTTGCTAATTAACCACAAAGGTTTGAATTCAGTGTTCAAAAGATGAGATACTAAAATTACTACAATAGCTTAGGTACCTTGATGGAACGAACTGTGTTGTAATTGATGCTTAAAATAAATAAATTTTAGGCTCATATTTGAGCAACACCATTTATTCTTATATATAAGATAATACATGCGCCTATCCTTATATTTTTACTCTTTTCACTTGTTCTATAAGAAAGTAATTGAGTAAATTTTTATTTTCCTTAAAATTGATACAACTCTTACACCTCTTTAGTGATTGATTTAAATTATAAGGCACAACATTTTTTGCTAATATTAAAATCTAATTATAGATATAAAGGTGTCCAATATAATTTATAATTATAAAGGGATATCAAAATACTAATTTTATGCTCATTTATTAATAGATGTTATTAATGTTATGCAACTTAATTATATAGTTTTGCTAAGATAGTTATTATAAGTCATTTATTGCTTACAAATAATTAACTATTACTCTTTTACAATAGATTATTAAGTTATTTTCATTTATTTTTATAACTCCCTACTTAACATTAGTTATATGGTCTTGCTAAGATAGCTATTACATTTCATTTATTGGATAAAAATAATAATTATTTATTATTATTATTATTATTATTATTATTATTATTATTATTATTATTATTATTATTATTATTATTATTATTATTATTATGTGATAGATTATTTATTAAATTATTTTCATTTTTTTTTTACTTCTTACAGTTCAAATTTATAAATAAAGTTAATTATAAATAATTTTCAATATAGAGAAAAGGACTAGTCACTACGCAACCCTTATTTTACTCAACGATCATAAAGTATCATGAGAAAGATTTTTAAAAAATAACTTTCTATGTCTTATATTTTGTCTTCTACTTTTCTTATAATTATATTAACTTTTTTTTAAATAGATTTCAAGGATTATGGTCCCCTACCTAGTTAAAATCAGAAATCCAAAAACAACAAAAGCCACTAAGGCATCTGACCAACAAAATTCACAAAATAGACTACCAACCATGTTTTTCTATCTATTACCAATTTTACCATAACCCAAATACCCTATTTTACAACATTACCATAGCAAAAAAAACCATTTATAGTAAAGTCCTAACTCTCATTCCAACAACCATGCTAGAACTTCACTATCAAGTATTTCCAAATCAGAATTACCACAATCTTCCATAAATGCTTTCATCATTACAATTACCTTCTCCTACTCCTACACTCCCTGAAAAGACATCTTACGGTAATTCCAATTATTCAATCCCCAAAAAACCATGCTAAAGTTCTTTGCAGTTATCTACCTGCATATCCTCAATTTGGTTAATGCCCACATTAGCCAAAAAATCAACCACCCTATTACTTTCCTTGAAGCAATGGGAACTAGACCAACCTCTGAACTGCCCCAATAATGCCCAAGCCTAAGATAAGATATTCTCAAGATGCCATGCTTTAGCCTTTTGCTTCAAAAATGCCTAGATCGCCACTTGAGAATCTTCCTCAATTTCCAAAAACTCCACCCCACACGATATTGCTAAGGCTATACCAGTGATCATTGCCTATGCTTCAACGTAATTATTAGTCTCATCCATTAGTTTATAGGACACTACACGAATTACAGACCCACTATAATATTTGATAATAGATCTCATTCTATAAACTTCTAGATTACCTTGACATGCACTATTAAAATTGAATTTATACCAACTTAATTTTAAAAGTCTCCAGAAAACCAAAATTCAATTACTATTATTAATCAAAACTACCATCGACCTGTTAATGAGAAACAATTCTATTAATTTATTATAATTACTATCATACATTAATAATATTCTATTTTATATAAAGCCACAACATATTTTGGGATAATGTCTATGCAATAACTTCCACATTAATATATTGAGATTAATTTTGTTTCAACACATATTACTACAATGTATGCCATTAAAAAATACCAAGACATATTTATTGGGGATTAAAAAATGAATCCCTTATTATTGAATCATATCCAATACATATATTAAATTGTAGAGCATCAACTAAATGGAACGAAAATTTAAGACAAATAATAATATACTTTCACCATTTTCTATATGACTACATAATTCAGAGATGATATTTGACACTTAAACTTTTATATCATTTAAAAAAAAACATATTTTGGATAAAGAATTTATTATTAAAGATTAATGTAATATTATTTAAGTATATTTATGTATTAAAAACACTTCAACTTTTATATCATTAAAAAAATATTTTAGATAATTTTTTTTTTATTAATTATCAATGTAATTTTATTTTAATATATTTATGTACTCAAATTTTTATAATTATATGAAAAATGAAAATGAAATTTTATTAATTATTTTATTTTTATCAACTCAACCAAAACTTTTGAGTATATATAGTGTTTTTTATATTAAATAATAAAATTTACATGTCTATTATTTGATGTTAATAGATTTTATTTTTATAAAAAAAAAAAAAAATTTATTGTATAAGATGATTCTATTACAATTTTTAAAATATTTTAACGATTAAAAAATATAAGAAAAGGTATTAAATCTCATTTATAACTTAATAGTTTTATGTAAAGGTAATTCTATTTTTTTTAATTTTATGTTGATAAATTTTTGAAATAATTTATTATAAAAGAATTATGTGACTGAATTAAATTTTTATTTTGTTGTAATATTTTAAGAATGAAATAAAATATTGAATATGTAAATTTTACGAAAAAATTATCACACTTTCGAATATTATAATGTGGCACAATTTTCTTTGTAAAATCTCTAATAAATATTGTAAAAATTAAATACTTTCCACAACTTCCCTTCTCTACAAATCAACATTCGAAATAATTTATACTTCAAAATTTAACAAATAATTTTTTCTTATAATTTTTTTACTTCAAACTTACATAAAACAACGTTAAATAAAATTATAAAAACAAAAACCTTGACATAAAATCCTTATCTAAATACATCATAAATATAATTTATCATTTTATTTTATAATAAAAATTAGAATATATTAATCTATTAAAAAAACTAAAATTGTTTTCACAAAAGGCCCCAAGGGCAAGAGTTAAAACTAAAAGAACTCCCAAAAAAATAATATCCTAAAAAACTAGAGCTAGTACAAGTCCCAAATATTCAAAGAGAATAATAGATAAAACATATGCCCGGATCGAGTGAAGGACCACGGTTTTGGAAGAGGATCTGACCTATATATTGATTTGAAGCAATTGTGTTTTTGGCCAAAATTGAAGAGGGCTGCCGCAAATTATGTTTAGAGTGACATTAAGTTAACGTTGGGCACATACACCCAAAATTTTGTCATACTCAATATGTAAATTTTGTCATTGAGTTCCCAAGTGGAAGTGGAAAATTGTGTGTGGACTTAATTTAATAGGCATGATTGTAATTTTTCAAATTTACCTAAAACAATATGTATGATATAACCTTGAGGATGAAACTATTTGAAGCCTTGTATGACATAAGTGTTGCATAGCTAAGATAACCTTGAGGATTGATTATGGTTGATTTGGATATGTTGTAGTCGTATAAAATGTTTAAATTGGTAGTTTGAGTGTGGTTAATAACATTTTATTCATAGGTTTTTTTGGTATGTTTTTGTGACTCTTTGAGACATTTTTTAGTTTATTACTGGTCATTTATAGACTTCTGAATCTTGATTCCAGCTCAACAAAACTCTATTTCCTAGGCCAATTCTATTCCCCAGATCTTGAGCCTATAGGACAGGTGCGCTATATCTGGACTATAGTGTCAAACCTTAGGGTGTCCCATTTTCGGTGTTCCTGTCCAATCACACTTTGAGCTTAAATGATCAATTTCATCCGATTCCTATCCTTCATCATGTCAGCCTAGTGTGAATACATCTAACCCATGACCAATAGTTCCCTATAAAATCCAATTCAAAGTTCATTTACAAAGGGATGTGACAAATCTTACAAAGCAAGCAAGAGTACAAGCAACACTACTAATACAAACTTCCCTATTCTCTGCATACAGTTACCCAACACAACTGCAAATATATTCAAACTCTCATACCAGTCCCTAGCCACCTCAAACACTCTCAATTTGGCATTTTTTCATTAGCATCACACGATTACACAAAGCACATTAGGTGGGAGAACTACATATGACTTGATCCCTCTTTGGAGTATTGGTATGTAGGCAGTGTGCCCACACAAGGGGTGTAGATCACATGTTCAGTACATCTTACACACACTAACCCCCTTTTTTAAGTAATTCAAATTTTGTTTATCAAGTATGATGGAGGGTTAGGGTTTAAAGATTAAATCATCTCTATAGCGAGCTCTGTCGACATTCAACACTTAAGATTTCATAGATAGGCTCATATAGGAACATCGCAAAGAACCATGAAACCTAGGTCTCTATGACCGGTTTGGACAACAGTGGTAGGAATGGACAACGTTAGACCTCGAAGTGTTCTATTTTTGATGTACCTATCCTTTCATTGAATGAAAGCCAAATTTTGATTTGCGAAACTATCCCAGTCATGCACAGTGAATTTCAGCCTCTGTTTCATCCATCTCGGTCTAGTTTCAAGCTAAGTTATATTTTTCCTTATTTATTGCTATTTTTAGAAAGGTAGAAAAGATAGATAAATTATACAAATCAGGACTGTAATTATTACAATATTATTTATTCATTTATTAATCTAGATCCTTAACTAAAATAGAAACAAAACTTCATTATTCTCAAAAAAGTTAAATCATTTGGTGAACCCAACTTACTTCGTTTATGCACAAAAACTCTAGAAACCCTAGGAAAAATTATTTGCTAATTTTAGAAATATTTTTCTAATTTTTATTGCATATATAAATCAACATTTCACATTTGATTTTTAAAAATTACCATAGTAATTAATTTTTTTTATTTCTTTCAAAACCCTAGTTGCCTATACTAGGTCCCAGTATTTTTTTAGTATTTTTTAATTTTTTCTTGCATATTTAAATTATAATTTCCATTTAAATTTTAAAAAATTACTTTAGTAATTTTAAAAATTATTTCCTTCAAACCCTAGTTGCCTATACTAGGTCTTGATATTTTTCCAGTATTTTTAAATTTTTTTTTCCTGCATATTTAAATCAAAATTTCCCATTTATTTTTAAAAATTTACCATAGTAATTTTTGAAAATTATTTTCTTTCAAACCCTAGTTGCATATACTAGGTCCCATGCTTTTGAAGTATCATCTTACATCCAAATCAAATTTCACATAAAAATAAAAAAAAGATTTCACTCATTTCATAATCTTTCTTGCAAACAATAAGGAGTCATACTTGGTCCTATCATGTACATGGATGATGAAGTTTACTATATGTTAATGCAAATCTTCATTCTTTTCCTTTCATGCTTACTTTTTATCATATGGGATGATAGTAAGAAATTCATTACTAAACATGTTAAGATATCTCTTGCCTCACCTCCCTTGGAGCCTCTATCTTGTGCCGAGTCATGTTGCATGTTCCATTTCACTCTTCCCCAGGTCATTACCCATCCTTAGAAAGCCTAGTTGACACCATTTATCCCTCCTCCACATTGACCTATTGATTATCTTCACTCTCCTCCTATAGCTACTACTAGTCCTATACAGCTAGTAGATAATGCGATTAGAGCTATTACTCAACATGCCACCATGCCTCTCCCATCTAGTCAGGAGTCTTGATACCCTCTTATTCCTTTCCATCCCAGTTGAAACCCACCTGCACATGCAAATCTGTACAAGGCATATGATATTTTTGATCAGTTGAGAAACACACTAGCTAAGATTTCCATGTTAGAATTGCTTTAGAAAGCCAATGTGTTTAAGGTCATTTTTTATCAGGCACTCACTCAGACTTCTATGCCCATTGATTCAGAACCTTCTTATTTTTTCATTAGTGATCAACACATTAAAAAATATAGATGTTATTTCTTTGATCATGGGGACATGCCTTATCAGATAGTTATTGATTAAAATTTACCATTATTCATACAAGCTCAAGTCAAAACTAGTGCAGTTAAGAGAGTTCTAGTTGATAGTGTTTCCATACTTAATATATGTAATATTACATTCTTGTAGACCATGGGTGTAGATATGACATCCATACAAAAGTCATATAAGAACATCAAAGGGTTTGATGATATACCTCAATAGACATTAGGCACTATTGCTTTGGATATCATGGTAGGGCCCAAAACCCTCTCTATAGAGTTATAGGTCATGCTAGGTCCTCTTCATTATCACCTTTTACTTGGATGACCTTGGATACATGCTATGGGGGTAGTTCTTTCCACTCTTCATCAATGTGTTAAGTTTATCCATGAAGGATACCTATACACATGCTCAATAGATAACCAACCATTCAGTTATTGGAGAATTATAGAGTCATCTTCAATTATTTTACCAGATGGGACACCTCATATCATAGTTCAATCACCACCTCATCACATTTCTCTTGAATAGATATATACATATGAGGTAGGAGAGACTAACACATCTCACACTCCTCCAGTTACAATTATTTCCTTAGCTCCAGATACTCAACTAGTCATAGCAGCTTCAACTTCTCCAGCTACTCCATCAATCACATTTCCTACCCCTATTATAATTACACAATCATCGATAACAGTTCTAGCAGTACTAGTTGATTCTAGAAATATAGCTCCTATGATAGTCACAATTACTTCATTAGTTACGTATTCTCTCACATCACCATCATCTTCTACTACTATAGTTTATGAGACTCCCATATCATAGTTACCCCTTGTAATAAATTCTGAGTTACCATATGTGCATGATGTTGATACAGATTTCTAGGCTACTTCAGATGATGATACAACACCTACACTCATAGACGGCTATTTATGTGGATTGAGATTTACATCAGTTAGCCCAAGAGAGTACTGAGATGACTCTAAAGCCCTCATCATGCATCTTACATCATTCTTAGCATCTCTCACTACACTCTCAAGATATATTACACATTCATGGTCATAGATAGATCACTTAGCACATATAGTTTACATGGTTATCTCTATGGATGTAGAGCCAATCATTTAGATTCAGGCAGGCAACACACAACATCAACCACAAACTATGCTATAGATATTACTTGATCGTGGATTGATCATACTACCTAAAGTATGACATAGATCTATTATTAGGTTATCACAATAAGATGGTCGCCCATTTTGTCTCTTTCACATAATCACAAGCCATGATACAAACTCACGTACGTCTTTACAACATATATTGGATAAACTATAGGTTTAGGGTACTATTCAGATTACATCACCACCAGCACTGGCTCCACTAATTTCACCAAAATCATCTACTACCAAAGCTAAACATCACAAGAGAGACTCAACATCTTCACCACTAGAGTAACCTTTAGTTTGCCTTCGACAAGATGACACCATTATGAGTGATAGATCTTTGACTACATAAAAAGTATAGATCTTACTAACACCTGAGGAGATAACCACCATGTATACATAATCTATAGCATATGATGATACTTATAATGATGATCTTGAGGCATTTGATGATGGCTATGATCCCTTTCTCCATCTCCATCCCCAATAGGCTCCATCCTTGACCCCTTTACCCCCTCCAGCCTAGTCTTTTATGTCATTTGTGTACATATTGCTTTATTCAAAATAATTACTTGTTTATAACTTATTTTTAAATTCTTGTACATAGTTTTCTTCTGATTGATTGTACATGACTTATTTAAAAAATATCAAAAACAATATAACAGGTCAAAATACACAAACATTCAAATAACTAAAAAAAAACATTCAAATATGTCAAAATACAAAAACATTCAAATAAATAAAAAACACCAAAAATATTCAATTGTATACATTATCCATGATTTACATTTCTACTAACATGCTAAACTTACATTTTGCTATTCTATGCTATTGTTTGTCGATTTACCTACATTACCATGCTTCACTTGATCTTCTTTGAGTGTGTGCAGTGACATCCAGATCTTTGATTGCTTCACTTTATCCATTGAGGGGGAATCCTACTTCATACATTTGAGACATACATCAATATATCTATCCATTGGAGTCATCTTCTACATGACTACACCATCTAGGTTATGTCATTCATATACCACACACTCTAGTTATCATGATGATATACATTACTTACTAGCTTACATAGATTACTTTATCGACACTCACTAGTATATAACACTTGTGTATTTCTTATCATCTACGTAGTCTTGTGCTACATGTTTTTCATACTTTCACTTCTTTCTTTGATTAGTTAGATGCATTAGTATTTATAGCATTTACATGCCTTCCTTTCTTGCTTTACGTAGCGAGATGTGATTTCATTTATCAGTTCCTATATTATCTCATGTGTATGTCTTAGGACATTTGCCAATGTCCTTTTCTTTCATTTTTATGTGTGCCTTAGGACATGTGTCAATGTCCTTTGCTTATACTCTTATATGTGCTTGTGGTCCTCGTGCCAACCTTGCTTATTTTTAATTGTATGTGTATGTGGCATTTGAACATGCCTTGTATGCTTGCTTTCTAAGTTTGAGTGACATGTGCTCATGTCCCTTATTTGTTTGGCCTCTTAACCACTTTTGTGTGCTTATTTCTTCTTTCCTTGCATACTTATTGCTTGTTTACTTCTCAATTATTTGTAATGCCATGATCCACATCATGCATTATCTTTCTTGCTTGGATGCCATGATGGATATCATGTTCCATCCCTCTTTAACAACTAATTATTAATAACTAACATTTTTAGTTTCAATTCACTATACTGCGCATGCTATTACATTTTTACATCTATCTAGGCATATCCCTATTGATCTAACAATCTCCAAAATAAACTATGCTATATCTTGAGACATATTTTTGATTATCATTGCTATATCATGTATCTCATAACATAACACACTTGTAGGGCTCTTTCTTCTGAGGGTAGTCATTGCAGGGTCTTCATTCCTACCCTCAAAAGAGGGGGCAATAATCAAGTGTTTTATCATAGAGATCAAAGTCTTCTATTGGTCAAAAATTAGTTTTAGAACACTCAGAATAGCAACCAAAACCCAAACCATATAGAACAAACCAGGAAAATAGTGAAAAACATAGAACAATGACCAGAAATAGTAAAGGACAAGAGTGCCATACTTGGACTACATCACTGGACAACAAAGTGCCCTATTTTTAGTGCTTCTATCCAAATAGCAAAAAATAAGACTTTCTAGAAACAAACAAAAAGGTAAGATCAATTATAGTTTTGTTAGCTATAGTTTAGTTCATAATCAACAGTTTTAGTATAGTTTTTCTTAGAGAATCCAAATATAAGGGGCATCATTTGTGGCATGATGGATCTCACTTTCAACTTTAGATTGGGTAGTTGGTATAACTTCTAGATCATAATCCATGTTACAGACACCAGTGATTGGGGGCAATGTGCATGGCACATTTATCTTTTTTTTTCAGTTCAATACATTACCTAAGTATTTTTAATAGTTGTGTGCCTTCTTTTATCTGCAAGTGATTGACGTCATTTTGGAGTGGCTTTCATATAAGCCTAGTTCCCAGTTTTAGAGTGGCTTTCATATAAGCCAAGTTTCTAATTTTGGAGTGGCTTTCATACAAGAATAATCTCCACCTTTTAGAGTGGCCAAGATTGACCTAGTTATCACTACACATTCGGATATCCATGATACATTATCAAATTATAGAACATTCATGGGTTTTAGGAGCCATCTCATATGATTCACATTCATATTGATATCAATTCATAGCTTCACTTCAGGGGCAATGATGGAGCTAAAAGACTAGTTAACCTTTTTATTCTTGAGCCACCTACTTAAAGGGATTAGACACATAGTCCAAACATTAATTAACATATGTATGACCACATAACTTCACTTAGTGGGTGACGATGGAGCCAAAGGTCCAATCTTTGAATTTTTGACCACTCTCAGGGAATTGAGCACTTAGCTCCATTCGTAATATTACTCTTAGTACAACATATACCCAGTATATACGTAACACATACCCAACATCATTCAACATCACACATCTTCATAGTATTCACCCTTGCAGGTAAGTTTAGGTATGCTTTATATTTTTATTTTATTCTATTATTTCACTTTGCTACATCACTAAAATAAAGGGGGAACAAATGTAGTCATATAAAATATCCAAATTGATAGTTTGGGTGTGTCTTATGACACCCTATCTATAGGTCCTTCTTGCATGCCCTTGTGACCCTTCTAGACACCTTTTTACTCATTACCAGTCATCCATAGACTTCTAAACCTTGATTCTAGATCAATCAGACTCTATTTTCTAGGCTAATTCTATCCCCTTAGGTCTTGAGTCTATAGGCTAGGAGTGCCATACCTAGACTATAATGCCATACCTTAAGGTGTCCTATTTTTATTGCTCTTATCCAATCACACTTTGAGCCCAAATGATCAATTTCATCTGATTCTTATCCTTCATCATGTTATCCTAGCATGAATACATCTGACCCATGACCAATAGATCCCTATAAAATTCCATCCAAATTTCATTTACAAATGAAGGTGATAAATATTACAAAGAAAGCAAGAATACAAATAAAACTACAAAAGAAAACTTACCTCTTCTCTACATACAATCACTTAACACAACTATAAACATATTTAAACTCTCATACCAGTCCCTAACCACATCAAGCACTCTCAATTTGGCATTTTTGCATTTGCATCACACTATTTCACAAAGCACATTAGGTGGGAGAACTACATATGGCTTGATCCTGTTAGGTTGTGGAGCTAAAAGCTTCACTGATGCAAACAGAGGAAGAGGTTGCAGAGAGGTTGCTGAGTGTCACAGACACTGGCATCAGTCAGGCCAATCGACGTCAATAGGGTACAGATAGAATAGCAATCGATGTCGGTCAGAAGTCGGCCGGCGTCGGTCACCCCCAGGTAGAAAGGGACTGGCGTAGGTCACCTGTGTGGTTCAGAACTGCTAGTTTCACAAATAGTTAGTTAACGAACTGAGTGTTTGCATGTTAAGAGCCAATTTTAGACTGGAAGCTACAAATCTAATTATTATTTACATGAGATATATATAATAGACTCATGGGTTGTATTGTAAACTAGTGCTAGAGAGTAAGAGAGCAAAATAAGCTCCTTCAAATTGAAGAGAGCATGGTGTGTTCCTCCTAGTGCCATAGTACCAAGTGTGGGTGCTAGTTTGGAGAATCAGAAGGGTTCTTCATGTATGTATGATCTTGGTCAACAGGTATGCTTGGCTACGTTAGGAGATCTGCATGGGTAAGTAAGATCATTGACTTACAGGTGTATGTGTGTGCATGATCCAGGTTTGCAGGTGTGCAGAACCAGATTGATTTGTAGGTGTGCAAGATCAGGGAGGACAACAACATAACAGGTAACAAGATCAGGAGAGATCTACTTGGAGTACAGTGTGTACTCGAATAGGGAGCAAAGAGGAAGGCAAGGTAGTCCCTTCCAAAGTAAGATCATTTGGGGTGTAGGGTGTTGCAGTTCATGGGAGATCTACTTGGAGTGTGTTGTGCACTTGGTTGAGTATCTGTGTATACTCGGGAGTACTGGCAGTAGTGGATACTGACTAGTTGGAGGTGAACACTAACTCTGTGTTTGAGTTATGTGTTGGGACCGTAAGAGAGGGAGAACTCAAGATTGAGAATTACTGTACACTTGAGGTGTGGGAAGCCTCTGAGAGGTGTGGAGAAGAAGTGGCATCTTCTTTATTGTATTTTCTTTCTGGATGAGTATTAATACAAGTTATGTATTGTCTCTCATATTTTGTGTTATTTTCTGAATTCTAGTTACTTGTTACTTCTGGTTAATTTTGCATATTTTAAGTTGCTTGTATATGGTAATCAATTGGTGCTTTCGGATCCTAATAGTGGAATCAGATCTGTTTGTTGTTCTTGGATTCCTGACAGATCCCTCTTTAGATTTTTGGTATGTAGGTAGCATGCCCACACAAGGGGTGTGGATCACATGTTCAGTGCATCTTACACATACTAACCCCCCCTTTTTAGGTGATTTAAATTCTATTTATCAAGCATGATGGAGGGTTAGGGTTTGAAGATTAAATCATCTCTATAGTGAGCTCTGTCAATATTTAGCACTCAAGATTTCATAGGCAGGCTCATACAAGAATAGTGCAAAGAACCCAAAAAACTTAGGTCTTTGTGACCAATTTGGACAATAACGGTAGAAGTGGACAATAAAACCAAATCTTGAAGTGTCCCATTTTTAGTGTTCCTATCCTTTCATCAAATGAAAGCTAGATTTTGATTTGTGACACTGTCCCAATCTTACACAACTAGTTTTAACCTCTGTTTCATCCATCTCAGTCTAGTTTCAACCAAAGTTATATTTCTCCTTATTTATTGCTATTTTTAGAAAGCTAAAATTATAGATAAATTATATAAATTAGGACTATAATTATTGCAATATTATTTATTGATTTATTAATCTAGATCCTTAACTAATATAGGAATAAAACTCTATTATTCCCAAAAAATTTAGATCACATGCTAAACTAAAACAAATAATTGGTTCAAATGATCAAACAATATTTAATTGATTAAAAAATAGATAAAATAATTATGGTGATAAAAAAATAGATACCAACATAATTCCTTATAGGATATAAGGTGTTTTTAGGGTTAACCATCATAAAATGTGTTATTTCAAGAAGATTTTTAATCTCACATCAAGATATATTAGATTTTTTGAAATTTTGGAAGTCATAAATTCTATTTTTATATACTTTTTTTAACTCTTACACTTGCTCAAATTCATAATATTTTTCATTTATCTTAATCGCAACCATATTATACTAATACTACCCATGTTTTGGATTGAATTTTTTTTTATGCTAAAAAATTGGGAATCATTCAAATAACATCCCTTTAGGTTCTTGATTTTCACAAGCTATACTTAAGCAATAGAGAAGTCTCCCAATGTATGGTCCATTAGGACCAATATTATGAGGAGAGTTCTACCTAGAAAGATGTAGAGGAAATTCATATATTATTTCCTCTACTTTTTGTTTAGGTATTAGGGTGATGCCCATTTTTAGAGAGGGCAAATGTTATATCTCCTTTCCTTGTTTTTAAAATTTATCTACATGTTACTATGTTATGTTTACTATATTGATGACTTGTGAACACATGGAATGACTCACATTAATAAATTATGTTAGATGTAGTTTTATATTTAGTAACTATCATTTTAGATATAATCTATCATTAATTATGACTTGACATTTGAAGAGTTTTCTCTAGCTATATTAACTTCATTTTTTAATCGATAAAAAGAGGGTTGGAGGGTCAGTATCCTATTTATTAAACTAAAAAATATACTTTACATAGGAATATTTTGAATACCTTAGATTTCAATGTCATCCAACTATAACTATAATTTTTCAAAAATAACACAACAAATGTTGTTGTTTTCTATTGTTATTACAACATCTACAACAAAAGGAAAAGAAACATCCACAACTATATTTTGTAGCTAATATAACATATGTAGAAAAATAAAACATCACAACATCCATCACTATCTTCAAGAACCAAAGCAACAACTTCCATAGCATAGAAAATTTATTGCATATAGATTCTAAATAAATCATATTGTAAGGACAAACAACTACAACTAACATAAAAACCAAAACTATCTTCTATAGCCATTGCAATAATTTATGATATAAAATAAGATATAACTTTATTTTAACACCGATTCAATGTTCAAAATGAGATAAACCCATAACTAACATAACATCTCAAATAATAATAAACCAATACAACACCAATCTTAATCCCCACCATTTTTATTATGAGATCTAGGCTACATCCTATATGAACCCTTATCTTTCAAATAAGATTTCCTAATTTTGACCAATATCTAATCTCTAGAAAATCATAATGAAGAGGTATCTTGACCACAATCTGCTCACAAGGAAAAAATATTATAGGTCCCAATACTAGTGACATGAGAAGGCCCACAATCAACATGTGAGGATAAGTGAAGGGACCTTGGACCGATTCTAGGAGGATATCCATGGTTTAAATAAGGAAACCTTAAGGGTCCCTAGACCCAACACAAGAGATATCCACAATCAAGAGATGAATTATTTTCCAAGGAATAGACCATAGGAAATTCCTATGGAGAGACCATTATTTTCACTAGAGCCACCACTTTAGATTCCACATCCCCATCCTCAGGGGGAGTAATTGAACAATTACTGGGATCAAATTCAATAAGTTGATGTTGATATTTAGATCCATGCCACCAATTAATATGTGTATCCTTCCTAATCCACTCTATCATAGAGGATAATTTATTCTTCAATAAATAAATGCCTGTGTGTCTCTTGGTAATGAATGTTTTGCATCTTAAATTCAACCACTCATAGTCCAAATTTTATTTCCGTATGCAATCCCAAAATTTGAGTCAAATATACTTAGGAAATCCATTTAACAGATCTAATTTAACATAAATCTATGTAAAACTAGATAGGGAATGAGTAGTAGTATCTGGTGAAATATAAATAAGTCTTCCCAAGGTATTCTCAATAATGGTTTATGGGAAAAATAAAAAAACCAATCAAACATAACATAATGGTGCATATGCCCTAACATATATACTCCAAAGGGGTAACCACTTGGTTTTTTATTATGCTACAATCATTAATTATCAAATTAGGGATGTAGTATTTTGAGGTGTTGGCACTATATGTGAGATACTTATCACTCTTAAAATTTGTATTCCTTAGTGTTGCATACAGGAAAGACACTTGCATAAGGGAAATGACATGAAATTAAGTCACACTTGAAAGAAAGGAAATTGCATTAAGGAAATATAAACTATTTGAGAAATGAAATAAGAACATCTATTTTAGGAGCTTTTCACACTTGATGACTTGAATATATAGAATTAAATATGTTTATACAAGAATCCAAGAAAAAATTCAAATAACACACACCATAGATATTCAATAGAAAATAAGAGATGCATATACAATAATATAAAATTAAAATAAGCCAACATATGAGAAATTAATCTACCAAATCCATGTGAGTAGTATCTTCTTCATTTAGATTGGAGCTTGACTTCTTTCCTCTACTAAAAATGAGCCACTTCAACACTGATTTTATTTCATAACAATTTTGCTATGGCAGACTTATGAAAATACAACAATATTCTCTAACTTTCCAAAGTCTATCAACTACAAACTATATATATCAACAAAAAGATATTAATTTCCTAGCCACTTTTATCTTTTATCATTATATATAGGAGGTAATGGGTTTATATATAAATTACAATAATCTAATGGATACAACCATAAATCTATGGCTATCCCCAAAATATAATAAGTTACATTAAAAAAATCATTGAGTTCTCATAATGAAATAAATAAAACAGAGGAAGAAGGGAGAATATAATATTGTAGTTGAAGTTTTTTATTCATCCCTAGATTTATGAGATAGGTCTATTCCCTTAAATCATGGAATACATACAATAATAGTTGTCATGGTCAATATGCTTACACAGCCAATTTTTGCGAGTGCTTTCCTAGGTAGTGGTTATGGGTGCTCACAATTAATGGCTGTAGACCATTAACAAATACACATATCCTTATTAAATTTATAGGTGTCTTATATATTTTGATTTTCACTATTATTAATTCCACAAGATAAAATCATTAAATGATACTATTTAATATATAAATCATTAACTTTTTATCACCATGATAAAAATATACAATATGGATAAAGGCATAGGTGAGGGCTACAACACTGGCTAAAATAGAAGGGTTTTATGATAATAATAAAAAAAATGAGTGACATTTCTTGGCCTCATCAATGGTTAGATTGAAGATTATCTAGAACTACAAATGAAGGTTCAACACCCTGACCTAGACTAGAGCCATAGAGAAAGTATGTGCATAAGGAATAAACTTAAGAAATAGGGGTTTCATGCAAAGAGTAGTTTATCTTCATGACAAAGGAACTAACTATAGAATAATTTATTCATCCTTCCCTAAACCATATACCACAATTAAAATAAGCATTGGGTACAAGTATAAATAAATACTTATTCTAATAAAATAGGTTTCTAGTTATTTGAAAATCCACAAATGTAATTTTGAAAGGGAACACTAGAGCTTATGAAATTTACATATTATCACAAATTTGGCATAAAATTCTTCTTCCTTGATTGTCTCTACCCCCATATCTAAAATAGACATCACATCATATTTAGGCACGTGGATAAGGGGATAATAAGCAAAGCCAAATTCCTTTAATCATATCTATGTATTTATCATTTTTTTCTTCATATCCATGTCAACACCTACATTCTCAATATTTTTGATATGAGGAATAACATCACTTGTAATAGATTAGAAGAAGAATCCTAATAGGGTTTAGAAGGTTGGATATTAGATATAAATTATTATTCATTCTCCCCATGATAATATCTAGTTTGAAAATGAAATGGATTTAAAAGGACCCATATAAATTAATTAGAAACCTTATCCATTAGACTTACATTTAATTTTGAACTAGATGCACAAGCATTAGATTGCTAAAAAATAACAATAGAATTTTCAATTCTTCCTTATATAAGAGCATGTAAAATCCATGAATAGAAATAGATTTGAATGATAGAAGTTAGATCTATAAATAACATTCCCTAAGGTCACGCCAATTCCTAGATCACCATTAATGGGGTTGAATGTTTTTGTTAAAGCTTAAATAAAGGCATCTAATAGAAATAAAGAAGTTGTACATTTGCATAGTTTGGAGATGGTAGTAAAAATAGATCCACACTAAAGTGAAACCTTAACCATATAATAAATGAAAATATGGTCTTAGGTATTTGATAATGACAACATTGATACACATTTACCATGCATGAATTGAAAACTAAAACAAGGTCCTAATCCAGCATTCTTTCACATTTGAATTGTATATTATGAGTTAATCCTTCCATTATGATGCTTCACACCTACATAAACCTTAATTTTTGTTTCAAACTTACTAAATATCCTACATAGACATTTAGAATCTTAATTCAATCTCCTATACATAGGATAATTACACAAGATACATTCAATATCTCTAGTCGATACTGAATTGGTTTTGTTGGTACCAATCCACTCCCAATAATGTTTATTTTCATAGCCTAATAGACTAAGATTTTCATGAGAATTGTTTGAGGATTTTAAAGTGACAAAACTTGATCTATGATGTGTTGTCTCATCTTGATCCTTATAAAAAGGTAAGAGGATTATGAGGATTAGGAGGGAACATAAGTTTGCATGAAGGAGGATACAAGATATTATAAAATTATTATACATTTTAATACATATATTATCTTGTTATTGATTATGTAATGATTCATTTGAGAAGTTATCTTGTACACATATTATTATTATACCTTATTATTGATCATATGATTATGGATGAACCACATGTTTATGTTGAACTTGTGGTTTTAGGATCAACCTTCTCATAAAAAGGGGATAGAGGGAGGATATAGTTGGAGAGAGGGTAGGAAGCTCCTATAACCAATGAAATAGAGATGATGTGGACACCACTTTCCATGAAATGTGTAGATTATTAGCATGTGACATTCATGGTTTTTTAATTTTTTTTTACTTGTTTCATTTATGTTAAGACATGCTTATATGGTTGTATATCAAATATGGATGTGTGGTTTTCATTGCTTTGGTATTTATTGGATTGTTAAGCAGGTTATTGTGAGGATCATACAAGAACAATTGATTACTTTTGTATGCAACTAAACACAAAATTATACTAGAATGATAAGTAACTAGAAATAAGAATTAGCAAAGAATAAGAGATACAAGAAACAACCCAAAAACTTGTATTAAACTCTTCCAGAAGGAAATACAATTGAATAAATCTCTCTTTCTTTTCACATCTCTCAGATGTACAGATCTCTTTCCCTCAAGAGTTTTCTCTCTCAATTATAAACACAATTCAACTACTTGAATTGTCTATCTTACATCTTACAAGATATGAAGATTTATCCCTATTATAAAGAATTAGGGATCATGAGCTATGCATTCACAACCATTAGATACACCTCCTAATCAAAGGCTCAAAATAGTCCTACTAAAATAGAAACGCGGACTCAAGACTAAGACTTAATCTTATCATGCAAACAATCTATTTCATCCCATGAAAATAGACTTTTGGAATGCACAGGTGATCGACGTCAGTCCCTGTTTGCCTGCACATGACCGACACTGACCAATACATAATCGACATCGACAGCCTCTGGTTGACTCCTGATCGATGTCAGTCGCTCCTGACTGACATCAGTGACTATGTAATACCAGTAACCTTGCACTTACTCATTTGGTGAAGCTTTTAGCTCCACACCTCAACAATCTCCCACTTGGAGATAAATAGCTACACATGTACCTATACAACAACATCTTCTAGCTTCTCCATCTTCAAACTCAATCTTGAAGACCAACAAAAGTTGAATGAAGATTCAACTTCTCCTTTGTTACTGGCTTTGTTAACATATCAGTAGGGTTCTTATCTGTATGGATCTTTTCCAGCTTCAACTCACCATCCTCCAATACCTATCTAATGAAGTGGCACCTAAGCTGTATATGTTTGGTTCTTGAATGAAAGGCTGAATTCTTTGCCAAATGAATTTCACTTTGACTATCACTATACAATCTGTAACTCTCTTGCTCCTTTCCCAACTCTTCCATGAACCATGTCATCCATATCATTTCTTTGCTAGCCTATGTGATTGCAATGTATTCTGCCTCTGTAGTAGACAAGGCAACAACCTTCTGCAACTTTGAAATCTAGCTAACCACCGTTCCACCAATAGTGAACACATATCCTGTGGTGCTTCTCCTGCCACCCAAGTCACTTGCCATATCCGCATCTACATAACCATGTAGAGAAGTGTTTGACCCTCCATATCATAAATGCCTACTATTGGTCCCTCTCAGATATTTGAGAATCCACTGAATTGCTTTCCAGTGTTCTTTCCCTAGATTGGCCATAAACTTACTGACAACTCCCACTACTTGGGCAATATCAGGTCTCGTACATACCATTGCATACATTAAGCTCCCAACTGTGGAAGCATATGGAACTCTACTCATGTACTCTACCTCATCATGTGATTTATGACACTATTCTTTGCTCAACTTGAAGTGTCCAGCCATAGGTGTACTTACCGATTTTGCATCCTACATATTAAACCTCTTCAACACCTTGTTCACATAATCCTCTTGAGACAAAATCAAACTGTGATTTTTTTTGTCTCTCTTAATACTCATGCCAAGGATTTTCTTTGCTGCTCCCAAATCTTTCATGGAAAATGTGTGAGCTAATTTTACCTTAAGCTCATTAATATCCTGCATGTGTGAACCTGCAACAAGCATATCATCTACATACAACAACAAGATAATATATCTACCATTATCCAATCTCTTAAAATAAACACAATGATTAGATTGACATCTACAAAAGCCATGATCTATCATAAACCTGTGAAATCTCAAATACCATTGTCTAGGAGCTTGCTTAAAACCATATAAGCTTTTCTTCAACCTGCACACAAGCTTCTCCTTACCTTTGACCTCAAAACCTTCCGACTGATCCATATATATTTCTTCATCCAAATCTCCATGAAGAAACGCTGTCTTAACATCAAGATACTCAAGATGAAAATCCTCAATAACAATTAAAGACAATACAGTCTGAATAGAAGTCATTTTTACAACAGGAGAAAAAATTTCACCAAAATCAATACCTGGTTTCTATGCAAATCCCTTTACTACCAACCTGGCCTTATGTCTCTTTTGTCCATTCTCACCTTCCTTTAATTTGTAAACCCATTTGTTCTTCAGTGCTCTCTATCCCACTGGCAACTCAACCAAATCCCACGTTTGGTTCTCTTTCAAGGAATCAATCTCCTCATTCATGCCAAGCTCCCACTATTTTTGGGTTTCCACCTACATTACTTCATCAAAACTCTCTGGTTCTCCACCATCTATGAGCAACAAGTAGAACAATGAAGGGGAATAATGAATAGGAGGTTTACTTACCCTTTTTGACCTCCTCAAGGGCATTTGAGACTCATCCACTACTTGCTGTCTGCCCAAATTCTCTATCAGTGACTGATCTCAGTCATCTTTAGGTCTGTACCTAACTGATGTTGGTTCCACCTGACCGACGTCAGTTCCAATCTGATCAATGTCGATCACTGTCTGACCGACATCAGTTCCTTTATGACCGACATTGGTTCTTGCATGACCGACATCGGTGTCTATGTTTTCCTTTCTATGATTATTCTTTCACACGAGCTCATTTTGGATCATCACCTCATCCAAATCAACATTGCTCTGCTCAAAATCATTCATCTTCTTGAGCTGATCACTGTACATCACCTTCTCATTGAAAATGACATCATGGTTTCTAATAATTTTATTAGTTCCTAGATTCCACAATCAAAATTTGAAATCTCCAGAGCCATAACCAATAAAAGTGCACCTCATAGATTTAACATCCAGCTTCTTTCTATTTTCTTTATCAATGTGCACAAAAGCTTCACAACCAAAAACTCTAAGAAATGAAAGATCTAACTTTTTACCTGTCCAAGCCTCTTCTAGAATTCCACCATCCAGAGCAGTAGAGGGTTCTCTATTAATTAGGTAAACCACAGTGTCTATAACTTCTGCCCAAAACTTTAAGGGCAAACCAACATGCAACCTCATACTCCGTGCATGCTCCAATATTATTCTGTTCATCCTTTCAGCAACTCCATTTTGCTGAGGTGTCCTTAGAACCATCCTTTCCCTATGTATTCCATTCATAGAATAGTACCTATTAAACTTATAGCTACAATACTCACCACCATTATCAGATCTAAGGCACTTCAATCTCAAACCTGTTTCATTCTCAACCAAAGCTTTCCAAGTCTCAAATGTGTCAAAAATATCAGATTTCTTCCTTATGCAATAAACCCATACCTTTCTTGTAGCATCATCAATGAAAGTAACATAATACTGTGATCCTCCAATAGAAGCTACCTGAGCTGGTCCCCACACGTTTGTGTGAACAAGATCTAACTTGTGCTTCCTCTTTGTTGACCCAGTCTTGAGAAACCTTACTCTCTTCTGTTTTCCAAAAATACAATGCTCACAAAAATCTATATCTATGCTTTTCCAATCTAAAAGCTTACCTTTTGACTTAAGAACTTTCATTCCCTTCTCACTCATGTGGCCGAGCCTACAGTGCCATAACTTTTCATTGACATCTAAAGTAGATAGAATAGAAGGAGAATAATCAGTAATACAATTACATAAATAGAGAGTACCTACTCTCTTACCTCTAGCTAATACAATTGCACCCTTGGTAGCCTTCCAAGATTTAGCTGTGAGAGTCACTATACAACCCTCATCCCCCAACTTTTCTATAGAAATTAGATTCCTCTTCAGGCTAGGTACATGCATGAAATCTTTCAACACCCATGTGTTGCCATTCTGCAATTTCAGCTGCACTTTTCCTTTGCCAACAATTTTACAAGGCTCATCATCCCCTAAATACACTATTCCAAAATCTCCATGGACATAATCATTGAAATATTCTCTATTTGGGGTTACATGGAAAGAAGCACCAAAATCTAAAATCCAAGATTCTATTTTATTATCCAAGGAAAATATAAGAGCATCTTGTGCAACAATACCTGCAACTTTTGCTTCTTCATTACCTTCATGCTGATTTTCTTCTTTAACTTTTAATCAACAATCTTTCCTTGCATGCCCTATCTTTCCACAATTCTAGTAGGTTATCTTTCTGCCATTTCTAGATTTGGATCTATTCTTGATCTTTGACTTAGACCTTGATCTCCCTTACTTGCCCTTCTCTCTTTACCTTCCCCTGCCTTCAATACTTAAAGCATTACCTGATGATTTCCCTGTGCTTTTCTCGTGAGTCTCTTCATTCAGGATTACACTAACAACATCATCTACTTTCAATATATTTGTAGTAGATGCAATATTACTAACTGCCATTAATAAACTATGCCAACTTTCAGGCAAAGAGCATAATATTAAAAGAGCCTTAATTTCATGATAAAAACTATTTTGACTGAATTTAACTGATTTACAATACCATGGAAATCATTAAGATGATTAGATACAGATCCACCTTCCTGCATTTGCAAATTAAATAATTACTTCATAAGATATACCTTATTTGAAGCTGAGGGCTTTTCATATAAATTTACTAAAGTGTCCATTAACTCTACTATTGTCTTTGCCTGTGACAAGTTGGAAATCATAGAAGATGCTAGACTCAACTTTATGGATCCCAAAGCCTTTCTATCAAGAACATTCCATTCTTCATCTTCCATATCTTTGGGCTTCTTTGAAACCCCACCTAATGGTAAGTATAGATCTTTTTGATACAGATAATCTTCTATCTGCATCCTCCATAATTGATAATTCTTGACATTAAACTTCTCCATTCTCAGTTTACTCTCTTCTGCCATTGCTATACTCCCACTCAAATAGAAACCCCTGTGAGTGAACTATAATCAACACACACTAAATAGATCTGAACCACCTATTAATAAACTTGAGCTATAATACAACTTTTCAAGATCGTACAAGAACAATTGATTACTTTTGTATGCAACTAAACACAGAATTATACCAGAATGATAAGTAACTAGAAATAAGAATCAACAAAGAATAAGAGATACAAGAAACAACCCAAAAGCTTGTATTAAACTCTTCTAAAAGGAAATACAATTGAATAAATCTCTCTTTCTTCTCACACCTCTCAGATGTATAGATCTCTTTCCCTCAAGAGTTTTCTCTCTCAATTACAAACACAATTCAGCTAATTGAATTGTCTATCTTACATCTTACAAGCTATGAAGATCTATCCCTATTATAAAGAATTAGGGATCATGAGCTATGAATTCACATCCATTAGATACACCTCCTAATCAAAGGCTCAAAATAGTCCTACTAAAATAGAAACGTGGACTCAAGACTAACACTTAATCTTATCATGCAAATAATCTGTTTCATCCCATGAAAATAGACTTCTAGAATGCACAGGTGACCAACGTCGGTCCCTGTTTGCCTACATATGATCGACACCAGCTGATACATAACTAATGTCAGCAGCCTCTGGTCAACTCTTGACCGACGTCAGTCACTCCTGACCAATGCCGGCGACTGTGTAACACCAGTAACCTTGCACTTGCTCATTTGGTGAAGCTTTTAGCTCCACACCTCAACAGTTATTCACGTTTAGCATATGAGTCTTAAACCACTTATAAAATGATTATTATGTTATGATTTGAACATGTCATATTTTATATTGTATTTTCCTAGCATAATAAATTACTGTAATCATTCATTTTTAGTCCATTTATGTGTGTGAAATCACCTAAAAGTGACACTTGAGTAATAAGAGTGATACTTGAAACCTATCTTTAGCTTAGCCCTAAACCTATCCTAGATCCTATTTTCACACTTATCCAACCTTTGCGTGGGCCACAAACATCCCTAGTCATCCCTAAAGTAGTCTTAAACATTCTTTCTTGCATCTTGACCCTTCATGCCTAATGTTTTGCCACCTAAACACTAGCATCATAATAGAGATAATAACACCACATGGCACTAGTGTCTCTATAATAGTGCTATTATGACATGAGATTTCACCCTTGTAGAAGAGTTATTTATAATCTTCCACTCCCAATCAAAATATGGGAATGACCCTAAGTTGTGGGTATCCTATAATGGGGTTGAACCTCTAGAGAAGGCCAACTTCCTCTTGATGGATCACCTAAAATAATGCTACTACTGAGAAAAGGGTTAGAAAAGGGGGAAAGGGGCTCATAATAAAGTTAGTTAAGTGATACACCAAATTTAAATTAGGCTCTCATATGATTTAACCCACACTAGATCAACATAAAACAATACTAGCTCACACAATCTCATAATCTAGCTAACTAAATAAGTATTTCATAAACTAGGTTAAGGAAGAACACTAATTCAAACTTGTAACTAACTTGAAAACACCTTAAAAGAGGTAATAAAGAAAGACAATAGATATGGAAGACTATCATTCACAAGTCCATCATGCACAACTCACTAAATACTGATCCAAGGTAGGAGATACATAAAGAAAGCCATTTATTGCATTAAGAGGTAGTTATTACAAATTTTTATAGGGTCTAGCCTTATCAAATCAGAGTCACTACTATTATATAATTGAGAGAGAATTTTTTAATAAAAAATGAGAGAGAGTTTACAAATATAAATGAATAAGAGATATAGGAGAAAGAGGAGAGAGGGGGGGAGCATGCCATTTGAGATCATTACGTAAGATGCCATCCTTCTTCTGAACCATCTTTGATCTAATTAGGACTAAAAAGCTTTGAGAAGAAATAAGTACTCCACTTTAATCTCCAATCCTTGAATCCCTTTGCTTTTATCTTTTACACCATCTCCACTTACTTTCATTATGAGGACAAAATTCTCATATTCGTGGACTTGATAGGGCCATACCTAAGTTTTCTTAAGTGGCTACAAGTACACATTTGTCAAAGCTATAGCTTAGTCTAAGGACAAGACACTCCTACACATATGACCATAATCCAAACCTGAGCATAGGTCTATTTTAGATTGAAAACCAATCCATTTATTGGTTTTTCTATAGTTAATATCCATGAAGAGGTTATAGATTGCATAACATCATTCTTGAACTATATTAGGTCTAAATAGACCTATTCTGGCTCTGAACCTTGTGAAAATCTAGAAGCCACTACACATGAGGATCTCCCTTCATGAAATGATGATGAAACCATAGTAAAACTAAGTCTTCATGCATTATATCCTAAAATAAAGGTCTCAATTTAGCTTCAATGATGTGTTTTAAAATATTTACCCTGGTTTGACCTTAGGTCAAATTTATTCTCTATTAAAGTCTCCTAGATTTAACTTTTAATGTTGGTTACTGATCTTGATCTAGGATTCTCATATT
Source organism: Torreya grandis (assembly GCA_037957365.1). Lineage (NCBI taxonomy): Eukaryota > Viridiplantae > Streptophyta > Pinopsida > Cupressales > Taxaceae > Torreya > Torreya grandis. Next base: position 867,808 of record JARHVA010004418.1, read on the forward strand.
ATGCCAATTTTAAGCTCCACATTGATCCTAAATATCCTATAGTTAGTCCACCCATTCCTTCACTTGTACCACATGACAGCCTTACATTCATCTTTAGGAATATTGACTCTTTGACCTTATGTGTACCATCGATCTTCTTTTGCACAGATTGAATGTGCTCTGTTGATTGATTTGGTAGTTACCATAATTATGACACTTGGTAACTTCTCATTATCTTTCAAGATTCATTAACCTGATGAATTCTCACTTGCTATTGATATGCTTTGGTATAATTAAATGTGATCCATTGATCTATTTGAGCCCATTAGTCTTGTCAATCGATGCAAAGCATTAGATATTCATTTGGGCACCTAAGATCTTGACACTTGTCAGATCCATGTTCATCCTTAGGAACATTTGAATTCAAATGGCTCTTTTATGAGGCCTAAAATTGATGTCCCTATGTATGTCTTACTTGTTAAGTATTTTTAAAATCCAAATGATTAATTGTTACAAATTTAACTTGACATCACCATACATGTTTCATTCTACTTATTCAAATTTGAGGACTTAGATCATGAGATATAAAATTCATCAATACCTAACATTTGTAGAGAATGTTTGAGGCATGAAAAATATCATGTCCATGTGATCCTTTAGCTTTGAGAAGTCTCCTTATTAAGCATGGGATATACTGAGAGGGGGGGTGAATCAATATATCATATATCTTAAAAACTTTTACTTAATCAAACATTCAAGTTATGCAATAAAACTGAAATAATAACATGCACCACACGAGAGAGAGAGAGAGAGAGAGAGAGAGAGAGAGAGAGAGAGAGAGAGAGAGAGAGAGAGAGAGAGAGAGAGAGAGAGGAGAGAGAGAGAGAGAGAGAGAGAGAGAGAGAGAGAGAGAGAGAGAGAGAGAGAGAGAGAGAGAGAGAGAGAGAGAGAGAGAGAGACCATATTTTTATGTGGAAACCTAATGTGGAAAAACCCATAGAGAACAATTTCAAGTATAAAAATAAGCACCAACTCAAATTACAAAGTTCACAAGCACCAACTTGTAGGAGCGCCAACCCCTTTATTGAGCACCAAAAAAATAACTATTTGTGAGTACCAACCCATAAGAGCACCAACCCCTTACAAATATTTTTGAGTACCAACCCAAAGGAGCACCAAACCCTCTTGTGTATAAAACACAACTATCTCTCAATGTTACTTTCTCAATAAATGATAGAACTCTACAATTTCTCTTTCTATTATCTCCTATTTTCTTAAATAAAATAATTACAAACCATGCACTCTCTTGCATATTACAAATGGCTTTCCAAACCTTTATTTATAACTTTCTAAATGACCTTTCACATTCACCCTTTATGATCCTTCACTCCTCATGGAAAATGGTGCCAATCTTGCATGACCCTTTGAATCCTTTCATTTGAAAAGTCACATGGTGACCCTTCATGAGAAAATACATCCTTTCCCCTTTTGTCTTTATCTTTGTGACCTTTCAAATTCCTAAAGGTGACTCTTTATGGGAAAATTCATCCTCTCCATCTTTTATCTTTTTCTTGTGATTCTTTGACTTCCTCATGGGCCCTCTTTTTGACTTTATGCAACCAAAAATATATTCATTAATATTAAATAAATATCAACAAATTTAGGCAAAATATGAACATTAAAAACACCTTTAGACAAGAAATTCTATGGGGCCTTTGTCACTAGCAATGCTAGACCTTTGAAATCAATGATAATATTTCCAATAATCTCCCCCTTTATCATTGATGACAACCTCAAACTGAAACTATCACATCTTGAAAATTAAATTGCACATGCCAACTTGTACATATTGCCATCTAAAAAACATACAGTAACTCCCCCTTAATGTAGCATCTTGTACTTATTCTTATACCTATTTTATACCTATTTCTATACCTATTTCTATACCTATAACTATTCTTTTCCCCCTTTGACATCAATTGCAAAGGGTCTATCTTGGAACTAATACTTAGTTCCCCCTTAATTAATGTTGATCCTCAATGGTAGGAAGTAAAGGAAATTACTCCCAAATTCTCTCATAGATAATCAAATGTGTATTTTGGTAGTTCCTTTGTGAAAATATCTACAATCTATTCTATAGTACTGATATATTCTATTTTAACTTGTTGATCTCCCACCTACTCTCTCAAAAAGTGATATTTGATAGGAATATGTTTGGTTCTTGAATGCATCACTAAATTCTTAAAAAATATTAATAACACTTGTGTTGTCACAAAAAATAGAGATAGATTAATCATTTTTTACCTTGATGTCTTCTAAATTTTTCTTCATCCAAAGCACTTGAGTATTACAATATATTTTTCTTCAACTGTAGAAAGTGATACTGAGTTCTGCTTCTTGCTTAGCCAAGATACTAAGCTATCACAAAGAAAGAAAGCTTCTTCATTTTTACTCTTTTTGTCATCCAAACAACCTTCGAATCTGTATAAGCAACCAAAGTGAAATATCTACCTATGGGATACCATAATCCATAATCCAATGTCCCCTTGACATATCTAAATATTTTTTTTACCAACTAAAAATGACTCTCTTTTAGAGGTGACTAATATCTCACAACCATGTCTACTACATGCATGATGCCTGGCCTTGATGCTATAAAATATAAAATACTACCGGTCATAGATCTATACAAAGATTGATCTATAATAGGTGAATCTTCATCCTTACCTTTTTTCTTATACCCATTAATGTGCCAACTGGTGCATAATCCTAAAAACCAAAAATTTTCAACATTTCCTTGGCATATTTATTTTGGGATATGATTTTTTTGACTAAAATATTTGCAACCCTAATAAAAATGATAATTTTCCAAGCATAGACATCTCAAATTCTTTTTGCATATTATCAATAAATTCTTCTATCATCTTTTCAATGTTTCCTCCAAATATTATGTCATCAACATATACCACAATAATAAATTAATTCTCACCTTCTATTTTGATGTAGAGATTACTGTCATCAAAACCTCTCTTGAAACCTTGATCTGGTAGGTACTTATCAACTCTTGCATACCAAGCTCTGGGAGCTTGTTTCAATCCATACAATTCTTTATTCAATATGCATACATGGCTACTATCATTTGAGAGAATAAATCCCTCATGCTGCTCAATGTAGAACTCCTCTTCTAGATTTCTATTTAGGAAGGTAGACTTGATGTCCATATGAAACATTGCATATGCAAAAAACATTCTAATTTCCTCTATCCTTGCCGCTGGTGTAAAATTTTCTTCAAAATTGATACCCTCAATTTGAGCATATCTTTTACATACTAACCTTGCTTTATTCATGGTAACTCCATCATCTTCCTTTAAATTATTTCTATATACCCATTTTGTTCTTATCACATTTTGATCTTTTGGTCTAGGCACTAATTCCCAAGTATCATTTTTTTCTATCTGATTTAATTCTTCATCCATTACCTTAACCCAATTCTCATCATGTATAGCATCTAAAAAAGTTTTAGGCTGAATTTTTGACAACAGATAAAAATTAACTTGCTCAGATTTAGTTACCATCATCTTTCTAGTGTGAACTCCTTTATTTATGTTTCTGATGATGTCACTCTTATTATGATTTCTATAAACATATTTTGATGGTTCCTTGGTGTCCTTTTTCTCCTTCTCATCCTCATCTGATTCTTCAAAATCTTCTTCTTCAATGATTTCAGGAGTGTCTACTAGATCACTAGCTCTTTGTACTATATCTTCATCTATTTTAACACTTGCACTTTCAATAATCTTCTTGGTTCTTTTGTTATAACATTTATAAGCTTTAATTTTTCTAGAATATCTAAGAATTATACCTTCATATGTTCTAGGTTCAAACTTACCCAATTTTTCATCAGTTCTCTTTATGAAGCATTTGTTGCCAAAAACTTTTAAGTAATCAACTATGGTTGGTTTGTCTTTTCATAGCTCATAAGGAGTCTTATCATTATTGACTCTCAACAATGCTCTATTCTGAATATGCACTATTATACCTACTATCTCTCTCCAATATTTATCTAGTATATTAGATTCATTTAGCATTGTCCTCACCATCTCTTGAACTATTCTATTTTTACACTCAAATACTCCATTTTGATGTGGAGTTTTGGCTATTGAATAATGTATCTTTATCCCATGGTCTTCACAATACTAAATAAACTCATCTGACATGAATTATCATCCTTGATATGATCTTAGGCACTTAATCTTCAAATTAGTTTCATTCTCAACAAAAGCCTTGAATGCTTTGAAGTGGCTAAAAGCTTCTGATTTTTTATTCAAAAACATCACCCAATTCATATATGTAAAATAATCAATATGCAACATGAAATATTTCTCACCTTGATTAAATTGAGTTATCATAGGTCCACACATATCAATGTGAATAAGATCTAACATCTGAGTGGTCGAGTATTATTTTATTTTGAACCATATTTTAACCTATTTCCCATGTTTACATGGTTCATAAACTGTGTTGGAGGGTTGTGTAATATTTGGAAGATCTCTAACTGCTTGATTCCTATTAATGTTGACAATATTGTTAAAATTTATGTGTCCCATTCTCCTGTGTGATAACCAACTTTCTTCAACCTAAATCAAACAAATTTTTTGACCTTTGATATGTGATAACATATACAAATTATTGCTAGTCCTCTAAGCATCTGCAATCAACACGTTTGAATATTTTCTCGTAATTTCAAAAAATTTTGCATAAAACTTTAGTGTATGTCCCTAATCACACATTTGACTTACACTCAATAGATTATGCTTAAGACTTTCTATATATAAAATATTTTTAGTCTTAGTTCTACCATTATCCAAACTTAATGTACTTTTTCTAACTATTTTGACTATGGTATTGTCTTTGAATTTCACTATGCTACCATTGATCTTCTTTAGAGTTATGAAATTATTCTTGTCTCTTATCATGTGCCTCAAACATCCAATATCAATGAACCATGTCTTTTCTTCATTTCTTGCATGCAAAGCTGTCTAGACTAACATAGACTTTTTAGGTTATTTCTTTTGCCATAAACCTGTCTAAACTTTCTTCTTGATGAATGGAGCCTTGAAACTTTGGTCCTTCTTGACTGACTCGAACATGCTTATACAATACTAGGCTATTTGTATAAAATTATTTCACTTGTAACATATTATGGCCTCTTCATCAAACCCTGACAGGGGAGCAAAAGCATTGTGGCTTCTGCTTGGCCTTGTATGAGTTTTCTTCTCCTTATTTTTGAAATTGTTAGCTCTTTTTTGACATTCTATTTTCTTATGACCATAACCATTAAAATAAAAACAATAACCATGAAAATATAACCTATTTTGATTTGTGTATCTTTGACTTGATTTTCTTTTGTAGCTCTATTCCTTCCATTCTTCTTTATTTCAGCTATCCTCTGCATTCTTAACTTCTTCCCTTTTTGTTTCTTCTTTTGTAAGAGCTTCAACATAGCTCTTTTTCTTTTCAAATATGATACCTATCTTATTTGATATTTATTTTTGACTTTATAATATCTTATTCAACATATTAGTGTTATTCTCAAATTTTGAATCATTGGCTACTTTATTTATTTTCTCAAGATCTTCTTTTAAAGAGGCAATTTCAACAACATACCTTTCACATTCTTCACTTACTTTTTGTAACTAATCTATTAGATCTTCTTCAGTAGTTTTGGCTTCTTCATTGTGTGCTTTTATATATTCAATTATTTCCTTTGACTCCTTTTCATTTTTCTTAATCTGGAGCTTCAATCTTCGATTCTTCTTCTCAAAAGTTTGTAATTCTTCTAAGGCACAAATGAGTTCTTCTTCCATATTCACATTAGATTCATCATATTATTCTTCTTGATCATCTATACTTTTGCTTATGGAGGCATCTTTATGTATGATCATGAATAGAATCTCTTTTTCATCTGAGTCACTGACTCACTATCTTTGGTTGACCTAGGATATTTAGAATATAAAATCTTCTTCTCAAATCCCTTCTTGAATTTGCCATTAAATTTCTTCTTATATGTAGAATTTCCTTCTTCATTATCACCATTATTCTTATTTGGACACTTAGCTACAAAATATCCAATCTTATCACATTTAAAACATTTAAATGGCAATTTTATTTAATATTTACATGTGCCCTTTTTCATCTTGTGGATGAATAGAGCTCCATTATCATATTCCTCATTGCTAGACCTATCACTTGATTCTTGAATTTTAGTCTTATCTTTCTTTGATGTCTTGAAAGAAACTTCCATCTTAGAGAGTTTCTATTATTTGATCCACATCCATATGCCATAAGAATACCATGTAGTTCATCCATTTTTAGCTTGGCTAGATTTTTCATCTCCTTGATTGTCAAAACCTTTACATCATATCTCATTAGTAGAGATCTCAAAACCTTTTGTACCACCACTAATTCTTCTAAATTTTGTCTAAGTCCTTGAATTTGATTAACTATTTGATCAACCTGCAAAAGATAACTTGCTATGTTTTCTTCCTCTTCCATCTTCACACTCTCAAAATATCTTCTAAAAGTCTAGAGCTTAGCTTGTTGAACCTTTCCATCACCTTTATAAATATTCTCAAGATTTACCCAAGTTTCATGAATAAATTTATATTTCATAACTTTAAATTTTTTTGATTCACATAAACCACACAAAATAACATTTAAATCTTTATCATTATTTTCACTTTCCTTCTTTTCTGCTAGAGTAGTTACAAGTGTATGTGGCTCTTCGTATTCCTCTACCACTACTTGCCAAATGTCAAATCCAGGGACATCAAGTAAGTCCTCATCCTTCTTCTCCAAAAGACATAATTTGTCCCATCAAACAAAGGTGCCTTATTTTTAGAAAAATCTTCATGTGATTCAACCATCATGCTTTCCCCGATCTACCTTCAAGCTGTTAAACTCTTTTCAAAAGAAGCTACTTTAATACCAATTATTAAGCATGGAATATATTGAGAGGGGGGTGAATCAGTATATCATATATCTTAAAAAACATTTACATAATCAAACATTCAAGATATGTAATAAAAATGAAACAATAACATGTACCACACAAGAGAGAGACACACCATATTTTTACGTGGAAACCTAATGTGGGGAAAACCATGGAAAACAATGTCAAGTATAAGAATGAGCACCAACTCAAATTACAAATTTTACAAGCAACAACTTGTAAGAGCACCAAGCCCTTTGCAAAGTACCAACACAAAAAATATTTGTGAGCACTAACCCACAGGAGTACTAGCCCCTTACAAAGATTTGTGAGCACCAACTCATAGGAGCACCAACCCCTCTTGTGTATAAAACACAACTATCTCTCAATGTTTCTTTCTCAACAAATGATAGAACTCTAAAATTTCTATTTCTATTCTCTCCTCTTTTCTTATATAAAATAATTACAAACCATGCACTCTCTTGCATATTACAAATGGCTTCTCAAACATTTATTTATACATTTCCAAATGACCTTTGGCATTCACCCTTTGTGACCCTTCACTCCTGATGGAAAATGGCATCAATCTTGCATTACCCTTTGAATTATTTCATTTCAAAAGTCACATGGTGATCCTTCATGAGCAAATGCATCCTTTCCCCTTTTGTCTTTATCTTGATGACCTTTTGAATTCCTTAAGGTGACTCTTCATGGGACAATGCATCCTTTACCTCTTTTGTCTTTTCCTCGTGACTCTTTGAATTCCTCATGGGCCCTATTTTTGACTTTATGCAGCCAAAAATATATTCATTAACATTAAATAAATATCAATATATTTAACTAAAATATGAACATTAAAAACATGTTTAGACAATAAATGCTATGGGGCCTTTATCACCAAAAATACTAAACCTTTGTCATCAATGACAATATTTACAACACTCCTAATTGAACATATTAAATTCACAATCAAGTTGACCCATTAATTTTTGCATGACATGCCATGAAGATTTGGTCTATATAGACTTTTGTAAGTCATTTTTTGATCATCCACTTCATTAGGAACTCTATTCATCTTGATCAAACCATCCCAATACTTTTAGAACTGATCCATCTAGGTGAGTTTATATATTTGAGCCAAAATTGGCCAATATTTTTGGCAACATCTTAGGACTGCATGCTTGTTATGCAATAGACTAGTGGCCTTAAACTGATCCATTGGGCATTTGGAGTCATAGATTTTTTTATAGATATCATGAAACTAACTAAAGGATAACATTTTCCAAAATAATTCATCTTGAAATAATAAGTACCAAAAGGAAAAAAAAAGTTGTTCCCAAGGCACTTATTGAAAGGGAAACACATAACTGAAATAAATGTGTTCAAATCTCTTAGAATAAATCATGAAAAACTACTCTAATATGTTACAATATCATACAAAAAATACAAAATCTTCTAATAACAAGGATTTAAATAAATGCCATTGAATGGGATGGGTAATACCTCTCCATCTAGTTGGGCAAGTTGAAAATCATTATGCTATTTGCATCTATGGATCAAGTAAGGACCACCCCACCAGCTATCAAACTTGGTATGGTTGCTTGGCTTGGCCTTATTTGAGTCCCATTTAATTACTATGTCCCCTTATTTAAAGCCCCTTACTATGGCTCTCTTGTCAAAGGATTTATTGACTTGATCTTGATGTGACTCTAATGTCTTCATAGCAAGTTCCTTGGTCTCTTCAAAATCCATGAGCTCTACCATCCTTATGATTATAGGCTCATTTTCCATCAATTCTAGTTGATGGGATAACTTAAGATCAAAACCACTCATGTCACTGTATTCCCAAGAAAATATGTGCATATTCTCTATAAATCTCACTAAAATCATGCTTTTTAACCTTGGTGCTTACCTTTCTAAGCTTGAGGAGTTTGTCTTTGAGGATAAGAACCCTTTCATAGTTATCCTCATTGGTTGACATCACTACCTTGTCTTTTCTCATATGATATCCTTCACAGAAGAGACCTTCAAGGGTGACTATTCCTTTAGGAAGCTTATTGGATCTCAATTGAACAATTTTCTCCTCATACTGATGTTGAAACATATCTTGGTTTAATAAGGATAACTTTGCTTCTTTCTGTAAGAAATAAATAATCTGCTCATCACTATCAAATACCTACCAATGAGCTTTATTATTTAGCACTAATGGTCTCTCTACCACTTCAACATGTGGATGTACCTTGGTATTTTTTGACTCATTAGGGATATCAAATTGAGATCCCATGACTTCCAACCTATCAAGATGTTCATTTTGGATCATTGACACTGCTTAGATGTTAAAAGCCTCAAAATACTCAATTAGGTCCCACACTCTATGTTTGTAATAATTCATTAAGGGCTTCTTGGTGATATTTTGGCCTCTAATTTGATGCACTATCAGTTTAGTGTCCCCATAAAATTGAAATTGTTTGATCCCTCTCTTATTAGCCCATTGAAGATTATGGATAAGACCCTCATATTTTTCTACATTGGAAAAACATCTGAATTAGAACTTATACAAAGATAAATACTTCTCATTTGAGGGGGATACTAGCATTGCACCTACACACACTCCATGTTTGCTCCTTGAACCATCAAAGAACAATTTCCATAATCCACTAGAGTCTTCTTGATGCCTTATGAGGTATGGCATGGATTGATTTTCTTCATGTAGGCAATAGACACCCATGTCCCTTTCTTCAACACCCTCTAAGAGATCAACTAACTAATTATCATTCCATAATTCATCCAAGAACATATCTGATATCTCCTTAGGATGAGTGTTTAGTTCTTAACCAACTATAAATTAATCTTTGTTAATGATTGTGCAATTGATGTTTATGCTATCTAACCCATAAGGCTCTATGTGGAACTATGTAATGGGATTAACTTTAATTGATACTTTGGTCCCATATCTTATTTTTAATTCCATGTATGACCAATCTACTCCAATATAACCTCCAATATCTATAGTGAGTTCTATGGATAGGAATATGGAAAAATGAGGATGTACATCTAGGATCAACATATCTTGAGCCACTGAGACACTAGGATAAGCATGAAGGGTCAAGTTGAGATATCTGATTATGCCATATGGCTTGGTAGAAGAACCATCAAGTTGTATAACTCCTTTAGACCGAGGCTCATACTTTAGACCAAGCTAATTTTCTATAGAATTTAGAATTATTGAGGTGCTAGCCCCACTATCTACTAAGAAATTATGCACTAAGGAATCACCAATGATCACTAAAATGTATAAGGGAGGAGGTTTGACTATCTTACTTGATTGCCATTCACTATGTCCTTTGGCTGCATTGATGAGAACCACATTTTCTTTGCTTGGTTTCTTCTTAGGAATCTTGATATTTGATAATCCTTCTTGAAATATGTCCACCTATCTAGGTATGGAGAGCATGTCCCACATTTGAATGCTCACATTATAATTTTTCATCTATTTCACAATGTTGATGGGTGTACCACCAACCTTTGGTTGTGATTTGGGAGCCATAACTTTACTTTAAATTTATGAGTTTTGGGGAACAAAGGCATTCCCCTAATTTTGATTCCTTGAGGCCTATGTAACCTTTGGAATAAAAAAAGGTTCATTTGAATTTGATATTGAAGGAGTAATGGTAGGAAGCTCTTTGACTACTTCCTAATTACCATCAATGTTCCTTCTTTTGAACCTTGTATTTATTACCACTGGAATGTATGTTCGGCTAAAACTAGCTTGATGATTGAGTGAATAACACTCTTCTTGCTCATAATTCACTATTTTATCACCCAACTATCTTGGTACTTGATCAAGGATTTGACCTTGTTGAGGCTCTTCTAGTTTTTTTATCATGGGTACCTCTATGTTCTAACCCATAAGAGCTAATTGTAACCATAATTAGCATTTTACTGCCATTGATCATTGATAGCTTGATTGAAATCAGTGGTTGGAATAATGGATTTCCCAAAATACTAATTCCAAGGCATGATACCCTCAGCTTCTTAAGCAATTTTTTTTTGAATGGGGACAAAAGTGTTGGAAGTGTTTGGAACATTTGGATTATAGTTGTTTTTCCTAACATAGTTAGGCTACCCTTGTCTTTGGATTTGACCTTGGCCTTGGACTTGGAAGTTTCCTTTGTAGGTTGGCCTATTTAATTTATAATTTTTATATTGAGGTTGATATGAGTCTTGGTAAGGCTATTGAAAGCTTTCTGCCTCTTAACATTCAAAAATTTATTTCCCAAAGAAGGGAACATGCTCTTAAGCTCTTGAAAGTTTTTTGTTCTTAGGAATCACTAGATTGACTAGTGGAAGCATTTTATTGCTTAGGTGAAGGTATGACATCAATTTTAGGCATATGAGGAATTAAAATAAGTGGAAAAATAAAAATAGGGGGTGGTGTGATCTTAGGAAACAAAGGCATTGGTGGTCTAGGTGTAAGCCTGCTAGCCTACACTAGACAATTTTATGCCTTGATTACACCTCATATGCATTTGGCAATGTGTTTCCTTTGATGGACTAGATAATTAATGTAATTTCACTATTTAGGGCCTTAAAATAGTAAAGAAAGGTAAAGTTATGGGTAGGACTAACAGATACTTGGATTCTATCCCAAGTCTTTTAAAACCTTGTGTTGAAGTCTTGCATAACTTCATGAGGGGCTCTTTTAATTATGGTCAACTACTCTACAAGTGACAAATTGTCACTTTTATCTTCAAATATCTTACACAATGAATCTCCTAACTAATCTCCTATGGAAATGGAGTTATTAACAAGGATTCTATACTAGTTTAAAGATTTGCCTTTGAAATAGATAACTAATAACCTAATTGCCATATTTTCCTCATTCATATCATGAATTTTGTAGAATTTGGCTATATCCATAAGGTGTTCAGAAGGGGTTGTAGCTTGGTCTCCAATAAGATAAAGGACACTTTTAAGATATGCTAATGAAATAGGATCATATTGAGGGAGGTCTAAAAGACTTTGGTCATTAAAATCCATAAAATTTGTAAGGGCTATCATGGCTATGAAAGGGTTTTACAAAGATCTCCTTATAAGGTTAGGCCTTGGAATTGACTGAGGAACAAAGTTGCCTTATAAGGGTGTGTGTTAGCAAACATTAATCTCTTTATTGAGTTTAAAGTTAATTCAATGAACTCAAAGGGAATATCTCTAGAAACTAACCTTGTAGTCACCTTTGGCATGAGATGTAGTCACTACTCTACTACCAAAATGTTGGATATTATTTTGGATTCGCTAGATGCTATTACTTCGAAGCTATAACTAATACAAATTGATCAAACTAACATCAAACTTTGACAAATATTCTTTGAAATTAAGTCCCATTAGGTAAGCCAAAAATTATTATGATGTGAGATTTCACCCTTGTGGAAGAGTTATTCAGGATCCTCTAATCCTAGTAACAATATGGGAACAACCCCAGGCTATGGGTATTCTATAATGGGTTTGAACCTTTGGAGAAGGCTGACTTCCTCTTGATGGATCACCTAAACTAATACTAATACTAGGAAAAGGGTTATAAAAGGGGAAATATGGATCCTAATAAAGATAATGAGGTGATACACCAAATTTAAATGAGGTTCTCATATGCTTTAACCCACACTAGATCAACATACGATAATACTAGCTCACACAATCTCATAATGTAGATAACTGCATAAATATTTCATAAACTAGGTTCATGAAGAACACTAATTCAGATCTACAACTAACTTGAAAACACCTTAAAAGAGTTAATAAAGAAGGATAATGAATATGGAATAATCTCCTTCACAAGGCCATCATGCACAACTCACTAAACACTGATTCTAGGTAGGAGACATGTAAAGAAAGTCCTTTATTGCATCAAAATGTAGTTCTTATAAATCTTGATAGGGTCTAGCCTTATCAAATGAGAGTCTTTGCTCTTCTATAGTTGAGAGATAATTTATTATCAAAAGTGAGAGAGTTTAAAAATGGAAAAGAATAAGATATATAAGAGAAAGGGGACAGAGGGGGAACACACCATCTAAGATCATTAATTGACCTTCCATCCTTATTGATTTTTGAACCATCTTTGATCTAATTTGGAATAAAAGGCTTTGAGAAGAAATAAATACTCCACTATACTCTCTGATCCCTGAGCCTATTTTATTTGATCTTATACACCATCTTCACTTGCTTTCATTCTGAGGACAAACTCCTCATATCCATGAACTTGACAAAGCCATGCCTAAGTCTAGTTAAGTGGATGTAATTACACATTTATTGAAGCTATAGATCTTTCTAAGGATAAGACACTCCTACACATCCATCCCTAGTCCAAAATTGAGCATAGGTCTATTTTAGATTGAAAAACAATCCATTTATTAGTTTTTATATAGTTAATATCCATGAAGAGATTACAAATTGCATAACATCAGTCTTGAAATATTACATCTAAATAGATCTATGCTACCTTTGAACCTTGTAGGAATCAAGAATCCACTACACATGAGGATCTCCCTTCATGAAAAAACATTGAGACCATAATAAAACTGAGTCTGCATGCATTAGATCCTCTAATAGAAGTCTTGACTGAGCTTCAATGGCATCTTTTGAAATATTTTCCCTAGTTTTACCTTAGGTCATATTTTTTCTCTATTGAAGTCTTCTAGATTTGAATTTTAATGTTAGCCATTGATCTCAATTTGTGTTTTTCATATTGTGCCAATTGTCATTTTTGTGTTGATCCTCAAGATCCTATAGTTAGTTCATCTATTCCTTTGATTTCACCATGTGGTGGTCTCATGTTCATCCTTAATAACATTAACTCCTTGACCTTACATGCACCATTGATCTACTTTTACATGGCTTGAATGTGCTCCATTGATTTATCTGGTAGTTACCATGATTGTGAAACTTGGTATATTCTCATTAGATTTCAAGATTTTCTAACTCACTAGCTTATTATTCACTATTGATCTACTTTGGTACAATTAAACACACACCATTGATCTATTTGGGTCTAATGGCCTTGTTAGTTGATACACGTAGTTAGATATTCAGTCAGACACCTGAGATCTTAATACTTGTCAGCTCTATGTTCATCCTAAGGAATATTTGAATTCAAATGGTGATTTCACAAGGCCTAAACTTGACATCCCCATATACGTCTTACTTGTTAAGGATTTTTTAAATATAAATGGTTAATTATTGTAAATTTAACACTATGTCTCCATGCACATTATATTATGCTTATTCAACTTTGAGGACTTAGATCTTGAGATAGAAAAATTCATCAAGAACTAAAATTCACAAATAATGTTTGAGGTATGAAAAACATCATGTCCATGTGATCCTTTGGCTATGAGAGGCATCCTAAGTGAATTTATTAAATGCACAATCAAACTAACCCATTGATTTCTATGTGACGTGCCATGATGGTTTGGTCTCTCTAGACTTGGGCATGTCATTTTTTTATCATCCACTTCATTAGGAACTCATTTCATCTTGATCAAACCATGCCAAGACTTCTAGAATTGATCCATTTAGGTGAGTTTCTATATGTGGGTCAAAATTGGCCAACAAGTGCTCTATCCTTTCCCACATTTTTCCACAAATAGATATCTTTTCAAATATTAGACCTCTTAGGGTCAACCTAGACCAATTTTAACACCCACACAAGCACCAAAATATTATATATACATGAATTTTATCCCTCTAACCACTAGATGGAAATCAGGTGCAAATTACATATGCAAACTCAGAATAATTTAAGCACAATCAAGGTTATCCATCCCTATTTTGACCTACTAATGCATACCATCTAAAATATTCCTAAGATTAGATTACTCAAATTTCCATTCTCAAGAGAATTCAAAGCACTCAAGTCAACTATCATACTAGATTCATTTTCACTTCCATCAAAACTTAGGTGGGGAGAACTACATTGGATTTGGTCCATCTTCAGAGTATTAGTATTTAGGCAAATCTCATTACAATAGGGTGTTGAGGATGTCCAATATATGAGATAAGAATCAAAGAGGGGAGTTGGCCAAGTGTTATTATGGTAAAATTCAATAAAAACACATAAAAAATCTAACACCTCAAGCCTATACACTCAAGGAGCAAGAAAACAATGCAAGTAACAAACAAAAGAAGACAAAACAAATATTCTTGACCTTCCTTGTGAGTAAGATTTTCACATTGAACTTAGATGAATGTGCTCAATTTTGTTCTCAAATAATATTTGAAAATGATGGTCCTTACATCATTTCTCCTTATCACTTTGATAATGTTTGGTTTCACTTTGGCAAGATGTAGCAATCTATCAATAATTTTGCATTATAACATTAAAAGAAATCTTTGTCTCTCAATAATTTAACATCAAAACTTTGGGTTTTGAGAGATTTTTTTATAATGGCCTTTGCACTTCTATTTATAGGTTTTCCAACTAACTCTAAGCCAAGTGTAGCTAGGTTAGATTTAATTGTATTTAGATTTACTTTAACCCTAGTTAAGTTAAGGATGGGACAATCAATTAATATTTTGGATAGAGATCCTATTTATTAATTATGGCTCTCCATTTCTAAATTTAAGGCTTTAATGGACATATTTTCAATTCCTTTAATTTAAGGATGATGACATCAACATGACCTCATTTTTATTAGAATTTTCTTTTTACAAAATTAATGTTTACAATTGCACATGGAAATTTCACTTAAGCATTTAATTTGATTTGCTTAGTTAATCCATTCTGCTTAGCATTTTTGCATTTCAAGAATTATTTAAGTGCCCTACTTAATGAGTCCAAAGGCCAATCTATCAATTTACTAGGTCAAAACTTGACTAAATATGAATATGTGAGAGGTTACTATTGTGTACAAGATAATACCCCAAATAGGGATGCCTCAACATGATTTTGGGTACTAATATCTGATGTGTAGACAAAATTGGGACATTTGGTGATTCTTAGGATTAATTTGCACTATTTGATAGAAATAAATATAAATTTTGATTGGAATATAGTTGTGGCCAAAATGGGGTGTCCATAGTTTGCCCTTGTTTAGGAAGGTATTTCAAGATACATGCACAATAACATCTTCTCAAAAAATGAAAAAGTTGTTAATGCCTTCTCTAATACCCTAGAGGGTGATGGATGAGCCTTGAATACCCTCTTAAGGGATCAAGTGGAAAATGATGTTGGTGAACATTCCCTCAAAAAGAAGGAAATAATGCGATCTAAGGTAATGCGGGTGGAAATACTAATTTGCCTAAATGTAGTTATAATCAATAACATAGTGAGATGCCCCAGTAGGGTAGATAGGTGAAAATAATGATTTACCCAAAGGTGGTTATAATCATTATCATAACAAAAATAAAGCCCTAGTAGGGCAGCTAGGTCGAGAAAATAATGATTTGCCCAAAGGTAGTTATAATCATTGGTACAATGGTTTGCCCTAATAGGGCAGATAGAAGTGTGATACAATTCATCTTTTTTCCTAGTAGGGTGGATATGATCAAGGAAGGTCCATATGATTTTGACCTAGTATGAAAAATATAGAAAGGGGTCTTACATACTAAATCCATACTCATGGATGAAGAATAAGATGTCATAGAGGATAAACATGAATTTGGGCTACCTATTAGTATGGAGATGCGTGTCTTAACTAGAAGTGAGTACTATTCAATTGTTATTTAATTACTCTACATTTGGGTAGTGTTTAGGTATGTCTGGGATTTTCTAGGTGTACACAAGGAGAAGTATTACCCACTAAATTATCTAATAGATCCTTTAGCCCAATTTTTGTTGTAGCTTATGTGATTAAATATCATAGTTATAGACAACTATAATATCAATGTGTATCCAAATCATGGAAAATTTAGTTTAAATGCAAGTAATATCACTTAGGCATAATATATGAACAATCAAATCCCAAATGAATATACCATAATAAATTAAGTTTAGGAACATACACAAATTCGTAAATTAAGTACAAGATATAGGTAATCAAGACTCAAGTATAAATAAAGTGTGAGAATCCTATGACAACCAAGAAACAAAAATTAAAAAAATGGAAATAAAAACAAAACAAACAAATGAAAAAATAAAAAACTAATAAAAAACAATAAAACACCAATAGATAAAAATAAAAAACAAGGCAAGAGAAATAAGAATCAACTCAAAACTAGAAAAATAAGACAAATAAAAATAGAAAAAATGAACAAACATACAAATAAAAAAATAAGGCCATAAACAAAGTAAATATAACAATCAAAATAAATAAACAATCCTATGTAAATAAAAGTGTAATAAATAAACTATTCTAAACTCACAAAGGTAAAGAAACAAACTAAGCTAAACAAATGACAATATACAAATAATGGTTGTTTACAATTTTAGTATAAAAAATATATAAATTATTCGTGGATGTGTAATAAAGGTGTTACTCTTGGTGACATGGTGACCCCTAAATTAGATAGTAACGACATAGGTAAAACAACATAAGAATAAATGACATAAGGTTGATCCTGGGCTATAAGGAATAAGACACAAACAAAATGACAAATATTATCCCTAGGCTATAGGAGATAATAACACATAAAAACAAAATGGGGGTGGGGTGGGGGTAATAGAAGAAAAAGAAGGGGTAACTGATATGACTCTAGATGCACTCAATAAGTGGATATTGCCTACATAGTTCCATAGACACAAGGTCTAACATGAAATTCAGGCCAAATGTAATTCTCCCAAGATATGGGATTGAATAAAATTGATGATAAGAAAACATGATTGGCTTGTAGACAAAAATAGGAATGGTCTTTAAAAATGGGTAGTGCATAAGAAAAGAGAGGGATGATGTTCACAATCATGAAATTGTTAACACAAAAAAATTTCATGAGCCCAAGAGTATCGTTTAGGTTTAAACCACATAAAAGATAATAGATAAGCACTCACACGTGAATTTGGTTCAAAATGCTTACTATGTCTAAGGTTGAGAATGAGATCAAAAAATAGTGAGAATGTAGGCAATGGTTACTCACAAAACATTGAGAGTGTGAATAACTCACAAAATGGAAAGATCATTTTTGGAGTCAAACCTAAAAGAAGGAATGATCCAAAAAAATGGAGAATACAATTAATCACCAAAACTAGCCAAGCTGACTCCAAATATGCTAGGCAAGTGGATGATACCTACATAGTTATATGGAAACAATATCCAACATGAAATTTAGGCCAAATGTAGTTCTCCCAAGAATGGGATGAAATACTATTGGGAAATGGAATAGGCAAATATAAATTCTCATGGCAGAAGCCATGAGAATTCTTCAGTTATACCTGATGACTAGGAGATGCACATCCTGAGTGGCATGGATATAATTTGAATAGCCTAATGCTAAAGGTGGGCATATTTTTGGGTGTTTCTAGGAATATCAACTCAATGGATAATTACAAGACATAGAATTGGTTAACTTATAAAATGATGAGAGCATGGCGTAAAGATACTCATAAAATGATGAAAGCATGGTAAATGGGAGACTGAGTCGACCTCAATGTGAATTGATCACTACCTACATAGTCTTGTAGGAAATCAAGTCATTATAATTTTACCTTACATCAAAATGTCTAACTAGGTAGCAACAATTTCATGAATAGGAAATTGGTAAAGTATAAAACAATGATGTGATAATGTGGATAAAAATGGGGTGTTCTAAATTTTTCCAAAGGTTGTTATAGTGAGGAAACAATGATAGGATTTAGTGATTCTAATTTTAATAAAGGAAATTATAATTAGTATCACAAAGAATGAGATAGAACATCACAATAATGAAGAATGAAATTGCCAAACCACTTTCATACTGCCTTATTCTGAAAAACATGCACTCAACGAATTGCCATACAAAATAAACCATTGAAACTTCATCTGAATCCAATCTCTAAAGGTGCATAAAGTAACAATAGAATAGAAATAATGTCAAAAAGGGTGGTAAGGTAGGGTAAAAAACGTCGGTTAATATGGAAGGTATGAATGGAATGGTATATGGTATGGTACAAGGAAGGTGATACATCGGTATGATGTAAATGATCCCCATAGATAATACGTTAGGTCTCTCAAGATAAATAATGCTTGAGGTGTATTATGTTCATGGTTTCATCAAGTTCATCTTATTTTTGTGTAGCTAACATGTAAGCTCTAAAGCCATCGTTAGAAATAATGGTATAAGGTCCTATCCAATTAGGCTTAAACTTGCCTTGCTTATTTTTATCGACTATGGTGGTCTTCTAGTTTTATTTGAGGACAAGATCACCAAACTCAAACTCTCTATGATTGACATGCATGCTATATTGAGCACATAACCAATTTTAATATGCTTAAAGTCTATTTATAGTGACCATGAATTTTTGTCTAGTAACTCTAGCTTTTATAGATGAGCTACCCTATAATCCTCATCATCAAGGATGTGCTTCAATGAGATACACAAATAAGGAAACTCAACCTCAATGGGAAGAATGGCCTTAGTTTTAAAGATAAGGTAACATGTTGTGGTTCATATTGGAGTATGATAATTAGTACGATAAACTTAAAGGGTGCATAATATCTATAGGTGCCAATTGTGGCTTGCATCATTAACAATCTTTTTAAGAATATTGATAATGGTCTTGTTAGATGCATTTTCTTGGCCATTACCTTATGGGTAATATGCAATGGAAAAATGTTGGGTAATGCTAAAGTCAACATAGAATGCCTTGACATCCTTGTTTTTAAATGATCCACCATTATTATATATAATGTTGGATGGGAAACCCTAATGACAAATGAGATGGTTAAAGATGAATTTGGAATTTTTTTCTTGTCATGTAAGTGAGGGGTATAGATTTAACCCACTTAGTGAAGTACTCAATGCCAATAAGGATATGATTATGGCCATCTAAGGAGATAGGGTTAATCTTCTCTAATAGATTAAGTACCCATGTTGAAAATAACCATGCTGTAGTCATTGATTTGAGTGTTCTAGTCAAAACATGGATCAAATTTGCATGTTTGTGACTTGTTTACATCTTTTCACATAAGCAACTGCATATACTTACATGGTTAGCTAATAATAACTAATAGGTAAGATATTTTTGGCAAGGATGACCCTATAGGTATGAGCCCCACAAACTCTTTCATGAACTTCCCTCAATTCTAATCCAGCTTCTATCAAATTCAAATAATGAAGTAAATTTCCATAAAAGCTTCTACGTTAAAGGGTTGGGTCAAGTGGGGTATATCAAGAGGTTTAGAGTGTGAAATATATTTTTTAATTATGTGAAAGGTTAGGTGGAAGGAATTGTTCATGGAGATAATTATATAAGTCAGAATAAAAAATAAAACTGGGACCAATAGTATATAGATTATTTCAATGGTTGAGGGTTGATGAGAATGCACTAAAAGATGTTCAATGAGGAATTGATAGTCTCTTGCCTTGTTTATATTACAGATAAAATAACCAATGGTAGCCATGACATCTATTGTCCTATTATTGGCTTGAGGTATGTGTTTAAACCAAATGTGAGAAATCTAATGTTTGATAATGTCCACCATGGATTTATATAGTACCAACTTATCAGCTTTGGTTTGGAACTAGTCTATAACCTGATTAATAATAAGTTGGGAATCTCCATGAACCAGTAAATATTGAATGTTCCATTATACTATTAGATAAAGCCCAGTAATGAGTGATTCATATTCAACCATGTTATTGGTACAAGAAAATATGATACAAATGATTTGGGAATGAGAACTTCATGTGGTGTAATAAATAATAATCTTTCTCTTGATCCATGAGATGTGAGTGACCCATCAAAATATAGCTTCCATTGTTGCTTTTTCAGAGGTGTTTCTATGACAGTCATGATGTAATCATCTGGGAATACAAAAATAAGTGGTTGAGTATCTAAAATGAGAGCTTCATTAAGTTGATATGTAATTACTTATCCCTTAATGTACCTTTAATTGACATATTCAATCTAAAACTCACTTAGAAGTATGATCCACTTAGCTATACAACCCTATAAATTGATTTTTGATAGTAGATAATTGAGTGATCCACTTTGGCAATAAAAATGGTCTTGTTGCTAAGCATATAATGATGGATCTTCTAGGCTACAAATACCATAGATAAACAAGGTTTTTTAATTAGTGTATAGTTATGTTCATACACTACTAGTGTACAACTTAGATAATACACTAAATGTTCTTTATCATGTTCATCATGTTGGGCTAAAAGTTCCCCCAAGACATTTTTAGTCACAAATAGATAAAGTAGGAATGGACTCCCTAGAATTAGTGGTAACATAACAGGTAGGCTGGCTATGTCTTCCTATAGGTGCTCAAAGGATTTCTAACATTCTTCATCCCAAAGAAAGGTAATACTTTTCTTAAATAAATGAGTGAAAGGATGGAATTTATTAGCCAATTATGAAATAATACATCTAATATATTGGACTTTGCCTTGAAAACTATAGACTTACTTCAAAAGGGAAGATGTTTGCATCTTGTTAATGGCTTAAACCTTGGCAAGATCAAATTCAATGCCTTGGTGAAAGAAAATAAATACTAATAAGTTTCTTGAAGTAACACCAAATATGTACTTCTTAGAATTAAGTCAAACCTTGTAATCATAAAGACTTTCAAATATATTTCATAAGGTGACTAGATGATCTGCACGGGTCTTAGATTTAACCAATATGTCATCAATATAATCTTCAAAAATATCATGCATCATATCATGAAATATAATATCCATAGCCCGATATGTTACCCTAACATTCTTGAGGCTGAACAACATGATGTGATAGAAAAATGTTCTCCAAGGAGTGGTAATTAGTTTTCTAGTGCAATCTTGATCTATTTATATATAGAAAATCCATCCATTAGGGAAAACATTTCATACCTAACTATAGATTCAACAATCATGTTTATATTAGGTAGAAGAAAGTCATCCTTTGACCAAGCCTTATTAATGTATCAAAAATTAGTGTAGATTTTGATACCTTTTGGATTTTTATTGACAAGCACAATGTTAGAGATACATTCTGAATAGTCAATTTACCTGATGCATCTCACTTCTAAGAGTTTCTCCAAATATTTTCTGATTAACACAACATTATGAGGATGTATTTTACATAATTTCTACTTAATGGGTTTGGCATCATGATGTACAATGAGATGGTGTACAACCAAGGTAGGGTCCAAATTTAACATGTCTAAATAAGCCCATGAAAATATGTCAACAAACTCTCTCAGAAGGGATATAAAAACTTCACATTACTCCTCAATGAGGGATGTGCCTAATTTAATCTACTTTGGTTCCTCTAAAGTCCCAATTTTGACTTCCGTAGTATCCTCTATAAGGAGAGTCGAGCCATCTTCCAGAATAATTAGAAAAATGTAAATTGGCCAGAAATGGCAAAGTCCTCTAGTCGGACTAGTTTTTCAAGATCTCCCAAATAAGATGAATTTGAATATATTAATAGTAATAAAGGCCATGCAACATTCACTATAAGACATTCTTAGACAATTTGATCAAAGGCATGCTATTCCTTTCTACTGAGCTTAGACCCAAAAGTAAGTTAACTATTGGTGGTTTCCCAAACTTTATTTGAAAAAAGGTGAATATCCCCATCTAGTGGCACATGAAATAGGTTTTCACCAAGATATTGACATGTTTATTTACATTTACCCTGGTCCAAAAGCACCTCAAAGAGGTTTTTCACTTTGGGACCTCAATGTTTTATTCTTTTATTTTTGGCTAAGGGTGTTCATCCACTCTCTAAAATAGGCAATGGGATCTAGTTTAATAGAGAACCCTTGTTTATGGTCTCCCAAATAAACATTATCTCTCAAGCCTAAAAAATCAAGAAATGCCTTGTCATTATCAAACTCATCTAAATGTACTATGAAATCTTGTTGGTCCCAGTTCTTAAGTTAAGGATGATATAGGGTAAGTGGGTAATATTGGATTATTAGCATGATGGTAAAAATGTTATATGGGTTGAATAAGTTAGTACTAACTAGGTATTTGTACATGTTATGATCAAACTCTACTTTACTACTAGCATTGTCATCACTGGTCATTAGTGTAGGAACATGAATAAGATATGTGGGGTCACCCCTAGGAAGTTTAAACCTAAAACCATGAGTTATTTTATATTTAGTCATAGAAATGGGCTCAATAGTACCCTACTAATTTGAATCTACCTCTACCTTCATACTCTTGGTTATCCATAATCTTGTTAGGGATGGGATACTTTTTACTTCATTAATAATTAACCAATTTGTCATTATATAACCATGTGTTTCTAACTAATTTTTGCTTTTCACATTCAAAAGGAATAAGAAACTAGAGAATGGTCAGGGGTTAGATGATACCTGGATGAAGTGCGCGCACCGTATCCAGACGTTGTAAGGAGCTCCTCTTTGGCTGTGGAGGATGACACATGTAGATAAAAAAGACTTAAACAAAGAGAGTGTTAGATGGACATATGGTGGATTGCCAAGCAAAAGCTCGATCCCAAAAGTGCAAGGACTTCCTTGAGGGATGACAATCCACTAGTTGATAAAAAAGTGTTACTAGAAAGAGAAATGGTGAAAGACTGAACAAAAGAAATAGAGATAATGCATACATGTATTCTACTATCGATCTTCCACAGTCACTGATGTCGGTTAGATTGTCGGCATTGGTTAGTCAGGTTGTTGATGTTGGTTAGTCTACTGACATCGGTGGAGAAAGTGGCTGATGTCGATCAGGGCAATGGCCTTAGACAGAGTCTGGACGGGTTTATGGTTGACAAACTGGTCTGTGGTAGTCTGAGAGTCTGTACAGGGCTTTGCAAGACAGAGAGTATCACTGAAAAAGGGACCAAATAGAGGATAGGGGTGAAGAGGGAGGATAAGGATGAGAGAAGGCATTTTAGCCTCTCTAGAAAGAGCAGATTGGGTTGTGTCAAGAATGCTTGGAAATGGGCAATAGACTGATTGATGATGTATTTAAAAGGACAGTAAAATAAAACCAGTAGAAATACTTAGCTGTGGGTAGAGAGGCAAAAGTGCAGGAAGCTTGTTTTCATTGTAGCTAATTCGGGAGATGTCTTGCAACCTTCAATCTAGTTTAGAATGACTGATGCAAAATTCCTGAGCCTAGAGAGTGCTGTTGAGATGCTGATACCTACAAGAAGTCAAGGAATGAGAGAGCTTGAAACAGAGAATTGGCATTCGGGCCAAGGAGATCAAGATCCACATTTCAGGTGCAGAACGTAGTTTTAAGGCAACTGGCATTGGTGATACCACTAGCGTCGGCTGATGGTTGACTGATGTCGATAGCTAGAAGACAGGTAAAAAGGCTAAAAATAGCCTTTTGTCCATTTCCCAGTCTGCTGAGGTCAGCTGGTCATGGTTAAACAGTCTAAGGCAGATTAAATGAGCGTGAGAGGCTAATGGAAGGGATGAAATGGGGTCTAAGTAATTAAGATTTGGCATGGGGTGAGGGAGGCATCTAAGGAGAGGTATCCAAGGTGGGGTGAGGTGTCATGGAGAGAGGGAGGGAGAGGTGTTATTAATTTAAAATGGTTAATTTATTTTAAATTAATAAGTGTGTGTGGGTTAAGAATGTTTAGAAGGGGACTAAGAGGACCAAGGGGGAGTCGACCAAGGAGTAGAAACGATTTTGGTGTCTACATTTTCCCCTTTTTGTCTTGTTGGTTGTTCTTGATGAATTGCAAGACAAGAATAGGAGTCGATTGACCCGATTATGGGATGAGGTCTTTTTTGTCCTATTGGTTGTTCTAGTGAACTGCAAGACAAAAATGAATGTAGGTTGCCCTGATTATGGGATGAGGTATTCCCACTCAAAGTGGCAGTTGAGGGAAGGGAACCTAAAATCGGGTGTTGATTTGATAGATAGTGGATGGAAATGGTGAAGTTAGAGTATGAACGCTGCAATAGTTGTGATTGTGCGTATACCACTTCACGTGATGGTCAGGTCAAATTGTCTCAAGTCAAAGGTTAAGAAATGCTAAAATCAAAATAACTAGGCCCCATCATTTAGTCATAGCTGATTGGGTTATTTGATCCAAGCTGTAGCTCCAATGACATCGTGTTCCAAGTATCCCAGGCTCAGGAAGTGCTCTTGGAAAACACAAAAATGTCACAAGTAGTGGGGATCAACTTGCTCATGATCTAATACTTATGAGGGTCGTAATATGATGTGTGGAAAATTTTGTTAACCATTCGTGAGGTAGCATACATGCAATTGAAACACCTAAGGCAAAGTTGTCTCAAAAATGGTCGTGGTCAGAGGAGATAGTCATGATCTCCAAGGTTGTTGGTTGAGTCAGATTGGGATAGATAGTCGGTCTATTAGATGGACAGATGAATGAATGTGGCTGAGATAACCCCAGAAGATGTCATGTCGACTGAGTGCTACCTACATATCCCCTATTAAAAGGGCCTCAATTCAATGTAGTTCTCCCTAAAAGGGAAGAAGGGTCAAAGTTGGATGGGTTTGTGTTGATTGAGGTCAAGTCATGGTCAAAGGTAGAATGGTTTATCCATCAAGTAGATGAACAAATGGGTTTGGCCGAGCTAACCCCAAAAGACGTCATGTCCTCTGAGTGCTGCCTACATAGCCCCTATGTGAAGGGCCTCAAACCAATGTAGTTCAGGCTAAGAGGCAAAGTGGTTGATAGGTTGGTTTGGTCAGGTTAAGTCATGGTTGAAAGGTAGAATGGTTTGTCCATCAAGTAGACGAATAAACAGTTGTGGCCAAGCTAACCCCAGAAGATGTCGTGTCATCTGAGTGCTACCTACATAGCCCCTATTGTAAGGGCCTCAGACCAATGTAGTTCAGACTAGTAGTCAAAGTGGTTGATAGTTGCTATTTTGGTCAGGTTAAAAATGATGATGGTATGATGATGTTACAGCCTTTTTCATGTCGTGTGATGGTGTATTCTATAACATTGGTTGAGGGGTCTTTCATCCCTAGCAATTTTCCATATTAGTAATGGTGTATGCTAAAAATGAATTGAGGTTATTTATGCTTCAATAAGTAATAGTTTATGCTTAACATAAATTGTGTGGTTAACAGTTTCCACGTGTATTGTTTTCCATAGAAACTATGTGAAATGGACTATGTCATGTTGGTGGTATAAAAATGTTTGGTTGGGTTGGGTTTGGTTTGGAAATGATTTGATTGGATTGTATGTGACCAATATGTAAAAAGTGAAAGGCGCGTTGCTCTTTCACTAACAGGGACCATAATGATAGCTTAGATAGAGGGTTTTTAGAAACAAAAGCCCCATTCATGCATTACGTCATTGGCCATTGGTTGTGTTAGAGAAGTCATCGAATCACTTTGACATTAAAATGAGCTCAAAGTCCCTTGAGTAGGTGATATGATATGTGAGGATATGGTAACCCCTTTTTGACAGGAATAACCTTTCCCCTTTTATAGGTGACCTAGAGAATGACTATAGACAAGTCCATGACTTTAAAGTTTGTCAGTCAATTTTTTTTTGGCAGACTGATCGATGCGAGAAGTCTACGTAGAGATGCCATTTTGTTTTGTGGTCATTTGTGAAGCTGATCGATGCGGGAAGCTTATGAGAGAGTGTTATTTTTAGAAAGATTTAGTCATACCCATCCTTTATAAGAGTGGTTTATATTTTTGCTTTATATATATTTGAGGGTTTTTAAATAGCTATCCTTTGAGGGAGTAGTCTATTAGCTATAACAATGATGATACAACTGTCCTTCGAGGGAGCAGTCTACATTTAGAGTTTGTGAACTTTGAATAGGCATCCCAATTTTATACTTTTTGTTTTTTGACTGAATTTTGGTCATAGACTTGACTACAGAGGTTTAAGGATTCCCCTTTTATTAGGACAAAGCGTTCATGCTTGACAAAAGGGTTAACTAATGTTGGGAATAAGGGTTGAAAGGAATAGGAAGGACGATGATGGAGGTTGCTCAAGGGATGAGCTCAAGTTAAACATCAAGTGAATGAGTACTTGATGAATAGTAGAATGGTCACATATGTAAGGTATTAAGGGGCTTAGGTTTTAGTCAGCCTTCAAGAGAAGACAGATGATAAGTCCCTGATTTGTGCGTTATGATGTAAGGTCCGAGCTAATTAGGAGCAGACTTGCTCCATTTGCCTCTTTCCATTTTGGTCGATGTTAGATGTGAAAATGATTAAGAAGTTTGTTGTGAAGAGGATTAGGTCGATGCTTGGTCGATGTTTGGTCGATATCTGGTCAGTGTCTGGTCGATGTCTAGTTGAGGCTTGGTTAATGTTTAGTTGATGTTTGGTCAAGGCTTGGTTAAGGTTCAGTCAATTTTTAATTGATGTTTGGTTGATGCTTTATCGTGATAGTTGGTATAAAGGTGAATTCCCCCAGTTTCTTATGATGGGAAAAATGTTTGGTAGATTTAGTTTGAGAGGGTGAGATCTTGATCTCCCAGATTGGAGGTAGGAATCTTAGAATCATGGATGGTGGCAGAGGCAATGGTTGGTAATGATTTGATGAAAGTGGCTAGTGGTTGGGGGTCTTCAGGTTGGACCACCACTACTTGTAAGGCCTTGATCAAGGTTTGATGATGTTGTGGAGAGCTTTGAATGAGGTCACACAAAGTTGTCTTCACAAAAGCTTGGTGAAGTTGTTTCACCATGAAGTCACGAATTGTCTTTGAAGATGTTGGTTGAGATGTGCCCAAGACAGTAATCTTGGGTTTTGGTTGTGATGAGGGCTTGATGGAAGGATATGTTCGAGGGATAGAAACCTTCTCTTTCCCTTTATCTTTCATGGTTGGTGACCTGGTGGCCACATTGATGGTGTTGATTTTGAATAAAGGAGACGAAGGTGGCAGAGGGATCATAGTCTTGCGGGAGGCATGTGATGATGTCGGTGATTTGTTGAAAGGATCAAGAGGGTCACTAATGAAAAGGGTGTCCTTTTTTAGGTGTTGACAAAGGATAGCTTTAAGAGCATAGAAATGCTCAGTGTCATGTTTGGGTGTGCGATGATACACAAAAAATTTAGTGTCATCAAACCAAGATGGTTGTGGTCTGAGAGTTGATGAGTGTGAAGGTGAGGAGGCTTGAGAGACATGGGATGGTGTTAGAGGTTTGTTGACAGTATGGTCAAGAGGATCCTTAAGGTGAAGGGTATCCTTTTTTAGGTGTTGGCGGATGACAACTTTAAGAGCACAACAATGTTCAGTGTCATGCCCAGGTGTGCGATGATATGCATAGATTTTAGTGTCATCGAACCAAGGTGGTTTTGGTCTGAGAGGTTGGAATGGTTTAAGAGGTGGGAGACTAATGCTAGAAGACTATAACAATTGATGTAACAATAAAGCATATGACCCTGCTAATGGGTCTGCACATTGGGGGGTTGGCAGCTTTTGTTTAGAAGCTGTTGAAGAAGTGTTTTGTACCATATTTTTATTTGACAGTATGGTCACATGGATAGATGACACTTTTGTGGTGAAAGGTGTTGGATGTTTTGGAGGAGGCATGTTTTTGATTGGTAAAGGGAGAAATGGAGGCAATTTGCCTCTGTGAGGTATTGGAGTAGGAAGCACTCCTATTAAGATGGATGGATGTGGGCCCAAAATGGAGGGCAATGATGAAGGTGGGGGAGGAATTCTCTGATGTGGTTTAGTAGCCTTCTTTGGTTTGGTGTGAGGGCCACTATTGTGTGAGGCAAGGTTCAAGCCTACCTTCACTTACAGGTGAGTGAGGTTAGAGATAGGGTGAACACCGAGGGATTTAATCGGTGTTGGTATGGTGGATGTTTGTGAGGGTTTAGGTGAGGTGATAAATTCCTCTCTCGGTGGAGAAGGGATTAGAGATTTTGGCTCTTCGGTTAGATAGAGCGCAGGAATGGTCATGGATTTTGCATGTGGTCGAGGCACAGGAGAAGTATGATCCCCCATGTTGATAAGAAGGAAGAAGGCGAGACAGCTGGTGTTGGAATCGTCAAGGCATCCTCTAATATGGGAGAGGTCAAAATAGCCTCTCCTACATGTGAAAGAGGGCTAGATGGAGGATAAATAGGAGAAGAAAACTCTTCTTCCTATGGTGGACAAATAGGTTGAGAGGGCTCTTCTACCTGTGATGGATGAATAGGAGAAGAGGGCTCTTCTACCTGTGATGGATGAATAGGTTGATTAACCTCTTCAAACTGTGGAAGAGGCTGGTTAGAAACCATGTCGACTGTGCGTATATTATGCTCTTGAAGGTCATCGACTATGGTCTGGACATTGTTTTGACTAAGGGGATGATTAGGAAATGGTTGTCTAAAGATGTCCATATGTTGGTTAGTTGGTGCATTCAGGTTATCCAAAACAAGATCCCCCTTGTTTATCATGTCTTGGACAATGTTCTTAAAGGTTTTGCAGTTGTTTATGTCGTGATCGTTGACACGGTGATAGTGATAGAAGTCATTTTCCCTATACCATGTAGGGATGGCTTTTGAGGGGTCGAATTGAGGTGGTCAAATTTGAGGGAGATTGAGGACCCCCTGCTTGAGAAGTTTATCCAACACAGAAGCATATGATTCTCCTATAGGAGTATATTGATGCTATATATATCATTGTTGAAATTTTTTGGTGATGCTTTGTGATGTAGAGGGTTGAGGTTGGTTAGTTGTTATCGAAGATGATGGTCTAAGGACCATAGCATTTGCCGATCCCTTGGACTTGGAGTGGGAAGAAGAAGGTTTGGAAGAAGAAGGGTCATTGGCTTTTGCATTAGTATTACGCAATTTGACCTTGTCTTCTTCGATAGCATAGAGTTTAAGCTTTCGAGCCATGGTGAAAGCTCTGTCAAAAGTGTGGAATGTTTGCACCCACAAGGTGGATGAGATGTGCTTGGCACATGCCTGACAGAAGAGCTCAATGAGCTCAGGTTGAGGTAAAGAGAAGGAGAGTTGGTTAATCAAACCTCTCCAATGAGCAATGAAGTTAGCGATTGACTCATCGTTGAATTATTTGATAGAGTAGAGGTCTGTGATGGAGACCTTTTTGGTGACATTGATTGAAAAGTGGTCAAGAAATAATTGGGTGAGTTGAGTGAAATAAAAGATAGAGTGACTGGTAAGAGAGCTATACCAATAGAGGGCAGGGCTAGAAAGTGACATGGGAAATGTGCGTAGTAACAATGCATCGTCATGTGCTATAAGGTAGCAAGCATGTCTAAATGCTCGTAGATGCTGCTGTGGGTCTTCCTTACTTTGGAAGTGAGTAAACTTAGGAAGTTCCCACTGGCTGGGATACAGCCGGATTGGGATTGAAGGATGAATGGGTTCGTTGCAAATTTGTTCATATGAAAGAACATTGCTTGAACCAGAAATGGATGTCTCAAGATTAGACATCTTGTCCATCAACATTTTGATGAGATCGATTGATGAATTTGTAGATGGGGCACCCCTTAGATTATAAGGTGCTTGGAAGGTGTTAGAAGGGGCATATGACGTAGTCAGTTGCACTTGTGTAGGTGCAACATAGTGATAACTAGTCATAGGGACAGATGTGGAAGCCAAGGGTGGTTATGTCATGAAGCTAGAAGGCATGAATTGGCTTGATGTCGCCATAGGTGGTTGGATGGTGGTAACAGTAGCCTATGGATGAGTAGCCACCCTGGTGTTTATGGGGGCAAGAGTAGGCGGGATAGAGACAACTAGGTTTTAGAAAGGGGTGGAACTTTGTTGAGTATTTTGTGGTTGATGGGGGGCCGAAACCCCAAAGGAAGTGGGTCCAGAAATAGAAGGAGAAGCCACACTTTGAAGGTTAGTCATGGTCTAGTTATTAGTTGAGGTGATGGCTTGGGTGTCTATGGGTTGGGTTATAGATGCTGTTGATATGGCTGTGGTTTTGACTAAGGAGGTTGGCATCCCATAAATTGGGTTGCCTAAGGAGTCTCGTGTTTGACTTCTCACGAGATAATGTTGAAGGGCCTTGACATTGAGGTCTAGAAACCTTTTGAATTTTTGGTCCCCTTCAGGGACAATAGATGGTTGGGTTGGGGTTGGTCGGATAGGAGTTCGTTCAGTCTCTGAATGATACTCCATTAGAGGACTAGTTATGGAAGGTGAAGGTGGAAGTGGTTGTTGCCTTGCATGGTCAAGAAGAGTTCTGGTTTGACTACGTGTCAAAACCATTCAAGGCAAGATAACATGTCCTTACTAGCTCAAAAAACTAGAGAAGAAAAGAAAATAAGATGAAGACAAGCAGACCCTAAACGTTAAATTTCTAAGAATAAATTTTTAGAGTCATGTTGGCTTATGCCTTAGAGTGTGTTTAGGAAGTTGGCTTGTAGAACAGGTCCTAGAAGAGGTAGTCTAAGGTTGGTTTCAGGTTAGTTTTGGTGCTCAAGATTTGTGTTAGGTTTTGTACGTGGTCTGGTGCTAAGGAGCGAGATCCCCTCACTTCATGAACCCAGAGATAAGCTAGGTTGCTTAACCAGTATATACTTTCCATAGAGTTTATACTCTACCAGAGAACAGAGTGGGCTCTCCCCTTGGTAGTGAAGTCCAAGTGGGATTGCCGAGAAGGGTAAGGTATCTGCTAGGTGATGAAATCCTAGTCAGACCTTGTCTCAAGTATGTTTAGATGTTTGATTTGTGAAAGTGGTTAGATTGTGTAACATAAGTGGACTATGCTTTATTCATAATGCATTTTTAATTACTAGATGTGTGGACTAAATATGCATTCAAACATAAATGAGATGCAATAGATTTTAAGCCCAAATAGAAATGTGTGTTCGGATGTAGACAAATGGAGAAAGGGTTGAAGATTATGAATTTTACTACTCTAAGATGCAAGAAAGGAAAGAAAAAGAATGATTCTTTTTAACTTTGCTGATGGTGTCTTTTCAGAGAAGATAGAAGAAAAAGATGCAAGAAGAGACCTAATGCACCTATATGAAAAGTTTGCTTTTAGAAGAAATAGGATGAACCCAAGGAGAATTCCTATGGTCCCACCGGGCGTGCCAAAATGTTTCTAACTATTTTTTGCTTTTCACATTCAAAAGGAATAAGAAACTAGAGAATGGTCAGGGGTTAGATGATACCCAGATGAAGTGTGCACACCATATCCAGATGTTGTAAGGAGCTCCTCTTTGGCTATGGAAGATGACACCTGTAGATAAGAAAGACTTAAACAAAGAGAGTGTTGGATGGACATATGGTGGATTGCCAAGAAAAAGCTCGATCCTAGAAGTGCAAGGACTTCCTTGAGGGATGACAATCCACTAGTTGATAAAAAAGTGTTGCTAGAAAGAGAAATGGTGAAAGACTGAACAAAAGAAATAGAGATAATGTGTACCTATATTCTATTGTCAGTCTTCCATAGTCATTGATGTTGGTTAGTCTGTCGGCATCGGTTAGTCAGGTTGACGACGTCGGTTCATCTATCGACGTTGGTGGAGGAAGTGGCCAATGTCGGTCAGGGCAATGGCCTTAGATAGAGTCTAGATGGGTTTATGGTCGATAGAATGGTCTATAAAATGGTCTGTGGTAGTCTGAGAGTCTGTACAAGGCTTTGCAAGGCAGAGAGTATCGCTAAAAAAGGGACCAGATAGAGGATAGGGGTGAAGAGGGAGGATAAGGATGAGAGAAGGCCTTTCAACCTCTCCAGGAAGAGCAGATTGGGTTGTGTCAAGAATGCTTGGAAATGGGCAGTAGACTGATTGCTGATGTATTTAAAAGGACAGTAAAATAAAATCAATAGAAGTACTTAGCTGTGGGTAGAGAGGCAGAAGTGCAGGAAGCCTATTTCCATTGTAGCTGATTTGAGAGATGTCTTGCAACCTTCAATCTAGTTTGGAATGACTGATGCAGAATTCTTGAGCCTAGAGAGTGTTGTTGAGATGCTGATACCTATAAGAAGTCAAGGAATGAGAGAGCTTGAACTAGAGAATTGGCATTCGGGCCAAGGAGATCAAGATCTGCATTTTAGGTGCAGAACGCAGTTTTAAGGCAATTGATGTCAGCTATACCACCGGTGTTAGCCAATGGTTGATCGACGTCGATAGCTAGAAGATGGGTAAAAAGGCTAAAAATAGCCTTTTATTTGTTTCCCAATCTACCAAGGTCATCTAGTCGTGGTTAAACGGTCTAAGGCAGATTAAATGAACGCGAGAGGCCAATGGAAGGGATGAAATGGGGTTTAAGTAATTAAGATTTGGCATGGGGTGAGGGAGGCATCCAAGGAGAGGTATCCAAGGTGGGGTGAGGTGTCATGGAGAGAGGGAGGTAGAGGTGTTATTAATTTAAAATGGTTAATTTATTTTAAATTAATAAGTGTGTGTGTGTTAGGAATGTTTAGAAGGGGACTATGAGGACCAAGGGGGAGTCGACCAAGGAGTAGACACGATTTTGGTGTCTACACCATGAATCATAATTGGCAAGCAAATCTTGTTCTTGGCTATTGTCTAGTGTGAAAATAATAGGTAATGGACTATGAAGTTTTCTATTTCCCCTTTGTCACCATTCTATACAAATTAGATTCGGTTTGGGCCTTCCATAGGACTTTGGGTTTTATGGAAGATTGGCCATATAAAAGGTTTCATGGGTGAAATACTCTACTAGACCATTATTTGAAATGGTAAAATGATTATAAATTTCAAAATGAGGTGTATGTGAAGTTAAGACAAATCTATCAGGGTCTATGCAATTGATCTCTAGCAATTCAACAAGTATTTCCTTATCTTTATCCTTATTTGGTACTGGGTAAGACCAAAATGGTAATTATAGCTTTCATATTCAGATTCCAAATGATTACAATGTTCATATGGATATAAATCTCCATAAATAGTTACCTCCATCCTAAAATGAGTAAACTTGATACACTAGTGTAAGGTTGAAAGTATTGCATGGATTTCGTGTATCCATGGTCTACACAAAAGAAAAATTTATGACAAATCCAAGTCTATGACATGAAAAAATGTATCATGGGTCAAAGGCCCAATGATCACTAGAAAATTAATGGTTCCTTATGATTTTTTCTCATCATTATCATAGGCCTTGATACTAATAGTCTCTGGCTAAATTTTAACTATTGTATATCCCATATGCTTGATTATCTTCAGAGATATGGCATTTAATCCCAATCCATTGTCTATGAGGACATGTTTAAATTTGGGGCATGTGATAAAAAATTTAATATATAATGGGTTATTATGGAGAGGGCTAAGGGATGACATATCACTTTGGTTGAATGCCAATTGTTGGCATGGGGTTAGGTGTCCAACCAAAACTTCAAATTTATCTAGCATAATGTCATTGGGCACTTGGGACTAGCATAAGAGTTTAGTAAGGATATTTTTGTGGATGGTAGATGTATGCAAAAAATTCATAATAGATATTTATGCAAGTGTATTTTGGAGTTTTTACATAATATCATACATTTTTTCCTTAATAGTGGTAATTAGCTTACTCCTAGCTGACATAGTGGATTGGATTGGCTCATAGACCAGTTGAGATTGTATAATCCAAATTGGGTAAAGGAATATTGTTACTAGAAAATGATAGAGATGGGCTAGAGAGGGTAATTATTGATTGTCAGTGCACTTGGTTATAGTCATGGGTCAATGAAAGGTTACCAACACAAAAAATGAGATGGTAATCCTTGGTTTCTATTGTGCTTGGTTGTGGTCATAGATCAAGGAAGGATCATCAACATTGTTAAGCTGATTAACATTGTTAGGTAATGATATTGTTCTATTGGTATTTAGTATAGGATTGATGGTAATGGTAGATACATGAATACCCACAATATGACCTATAAATTTATTTTAGTCATGTGAAACTATGTGATAGGTTAGTTAGTTATTGGGGTCATTCTAGCCTTGGTTCTATCCATTTTGTGGTTGATGTTATTGTTGTTATTACTATTGCTATTACTGTGGTTGTGGTATTGATTATTGCTATTATTGATTAGTATTGTTATGTTGTGGAAAAGTATTTTGGTAGATACCCAAGTTTTGATTAGAACTAGATGCTCTATTATCCAACTAGATCTCTCCATTTTTCAACATATTCTTAATGAGTTGCTTCAACTACACACAATGACATATATAATTTCCATGAACATGATGGTATTCATATAACTCATGCTCTTTATACCAATTTGGATAAGGTTTTCCTTAAGGAAAGTGTTTTAGAATCAACTAATTAATCATATTGGTTTCATCTAAATTATGAAACACTAATTCAATAGGCTCACCAAGGTCACTGAAGACACTAGGAGTAGGTATTCTTCTCAGAGGAAGGGTTTGAAAAGGTGGTGGTTTTAGCATTTGAGGAGTTGGTTGGGGTTGAGGCATATACTACATTTTCTAGATAGGTTACATTTGTGGAGTAAGATGCATTTATGGTAGAGGCTGAATAAACAATATTTGCACTGATTGAACATGATGTGACTCAGTGACTCCATTACTGATAACATTCTTGTTATAGTTGTACAACTTAGGTTTTTCATAATTATTAGCTTGAATGGGTGTAGAAACTTGTGTTTGGACTAGGCTAGGGATATGACTTGGGCTTAAATTTTGGTTTTTTCTCTGATTTTGTTTCTAGTTTGAAGAAGATAACTTAATAATCCCTTTATTAATGAGGGATTTTAATCTGCATACCTTTTTCAATGATCTCCTTGAATGTGTAAGTGCACTAAAGATCCAAGTGATAATATATTTCACTATAATTTTTTTTGATAAACATAATTGCCAATTGTGTATATGGTAGATTATGAGTGAAGTGACTAGAAAACACTCTCCATTGCTATAATTAACTTGAAAATCTCTCACCAACTTTCTACTTGGCCTAACTTAATTCAACTACTAAAATCTCATGCTCGAGATTGTAGGATAAATATTGTAAAAACTTATCCAAAAGATAATCAAAGTGAAATATCCCTTTTAGGATATATTTAATAAATTATGATTTTTTTACAACAAACAAAATCCTAATTCACCTATGACACTATAAATTTCTGATTTTTATGATAAATGATAAAGATAATAGCCACATAATATTGCTGCAATAAACTCATTAAAAATACACTTATAGAGACACATGTATAACTCCAAGACTCCAAGACATTATCTCTCACTAAAATAGAATATCACACCAATGATAATGGTGGATACAACATACAACTCTCAATACTATCAGTAGAAACAACAAGATGCAACCCCTCTTGCATTAAGATAAAACATAAAATGTAAAACTTACAAACAACTCCAACTGTTGCATACTCCAATGAAGCCCAAATCTAATTCTTGTTTGAAACCAACATCAAGTAATGAGGATGGAATATTCTATCACTAAATCTAGCACTCTTGATTCCAATACCAATATTCCCTTATATTACCTGAATTAGCCTACAAGAATAAAATAGGTTATCGATCCTCTGCCTAGAGACCTATTAATAAGGAGGAGACATTATAGTTTTCCCTTCAAAAAATTATTTGTCCCTAAGTAATAATAAATTGGGATGCTATAAAATATGATCACCTTCCCATGTGGCATCCTCTAATGGCAAATATTTTCACTGCACCAAAAACTCCTTGATGACACAGTTATTAATTTTTTTCTCTTGCACCTCCAAAATTGATTATGAAACTAGAATCAATTTTCCTTCTTCATCCATCAATGGTAAATTAGAAGATGGATCGATATGTTATCCAAGTGCCTTCTTAATGCAAGATACATGAAAAACATTGTGAATCCTACTATGCTCAGGCAACTCTAGCTCATATGAAAATTCACCAATCTACCTCAAAATCTTATAAGGCCCATATAATCATGGCTTCAATTTCTTAGCACCATTCTTCTTCAAAGAAGATTGCCTATAAGGCTACAGGTGAAGGAACACCAAGTCACCCACATCAAATGATCTCTCTACCTTATTTTAAAATACTTCTTCTACTAGTCTTGGGATTGATGTATATTCTCTTTGAGAGCCCTCATAATATCTTGATTGTATTCAATCTAGTCATGAGCTTTGGGAGCTCGACTATCTACTATCAATAAATCCAAAAAAGAGGAGGCATCATATCTATTAAGTGACCTGAATGGTGTCATGTCAATGCTAATATGATGGGTTGTATTGTAATAATGCTCACCCAAGTATAACCACTTAACCCATGCTTTTTGATGGCCTATTACATAACTACATAAATAGCACTCTATCCATTTCTTCACAATATTAGTCTGACCATCAGTCTATGGATGATAGATGATACTTGGAGTCAACTTAGTATCCACCAATATGAATAACTCATATCAAAATGTATTCATGAATTAGTTATCTCGATCATTGACTATGTTCTTAGGAAATCCATGTAGCCTAAAAACCTCCTTAAAGAATAATTCTACCACCTGAGATGCATTATACTCTATTGATATTGTAAAGACAAGAGTATACTTGGTCAACCTATCGACCACCATATAAATGCAATTCTTACCTTGAGCCTTGGGCAAGCCTGTAATGAAGTCCATTGAAATGCTCTCCCACTTCTAGTTTGGAATGGGAAATGGATGGAGTAGCCTTATAGGAAATGAGTGCTCAAATTTTATTTACTAACAAACTATAAACTATTTAATATGATTAAGGACATCATCCTTCAATCCTCATTACTTAGTTTGTATCATTACCACATTGATACCCATACCCTAGGAATCACATTCAAGAATGAATAGCTATGAAAATTCTGGTAATGCTACCACTAGGCATGTGCTCATCAATTTATTGAGGTGATCAAATCCCTACTAAGAAGATTCTAGCTAAGAAAATGCCCCTTTTTTGGTCAAATTAGTTAATAGTGCTGTTAGCTAAGAATACCCCTTCATGAACCTCCAATAATAAAAACAATGTCCTATAAAGCCTCTCAAATGAGTCAAGACCATCGATAGCAACCAATCAATGATTGCTTGAATATTTGCCTAATCTACTTTGAATTTGGCTGATCCAATCACAAATCCTAAATAAAATATAACTCTTATCCTAAAATCACACTTGGAATCCTTCACATAGAGTGATTGTGTTCCCATGATAGTCAAGACCTCATCTAGGTGTCTAAGGTGTTCTTCCCAAGTGCGGTTGTATATCAAAATGTCATCAAAGAATAGTAGAACAAATCTATATAGGTGGAAGTTGAACACATGGTTCA
The DNA here is from genome assembly GCA_037957365.1 of Torreya grandis. NCBI lineage: Eukaryota > Viridiplantae > Streptophyta > Pinopsida > Cupressales > Taxaceae > Torreya > Torreya grandis. The sequence continues at coordinate 906,017 of JARHVA010004418.1, forward strand.
TGAAAGACTAAAATGTTTCTAGAAAATTTGTCAACCCAAATGGCATCACCAAGAACTCATAGTGCCCATAATGGTTGTCTTGTGTACATCCTCCTCCCATACTCTAGTATGATGGTATCATGATTAGAGATCAATCTTAGAGAATTACACTGATCCATGTAGTTCATCAAGTAACTCATTGATCCTGGGTATGGGATACTAGTTCTTGATGGTATTATTATTGAGAGTGAGGTAATAAATACACATCCTCAAAGTCCCATCCTTCTTCTTCACTAACACTGTTGAAAAAGTAAATGGACTAGAATTGGGCTGGATATGTCCCATGTCAAGTATTTCTTTGATAGCCTTCTTGATCTCTTCCTTAAATAACTAAGGATGATGATAAGGAGTAGTGATAACTGGTCTAGCCCTTTCCTCCAAATCAATCACATGCTCAAACCCTCGATTAGGAGGTCTCCCTAGATGCATCTCACCAAAAAATTCATTATGATTATTCATCAAGAACTATATATCATTATGGTAATCCTAATTACCACCTCCTATATTATTTATTAAAGAGAAACAATGAATGACCCAATTTATATCATTTTGTCTAAATGTCCTCTCCATACTTTTGGCTATAACCACTCTCAGAGTTCCACTAGACATCACCCTCAACACCACATGCTTCCCATTCACTCTAAACTTTATCTCCATGATTTTGAAATTTTGAGTGAATTCCCTGAGCAAATGTAGCCATTGAATACCCAACACAGCATTGGTATTCCCAATACCAACCACATATAAATCATCAGTCACCATGTGATTTACTAATGTAATATTGAGCTATGAAACCCACTTGGTGCATGCCATAATAAATCCATTAGCTACCACCACGTTGAATCCATTAAAGTGTTCAACTTGTAGTCCTCATTGCATGACTAGTGCCTCATCAATGAACTTGTGGGTTGACCCACTATTAATTAGCACTAATATTTTCTACCCCTAAAGCACACCATGAACCTTGAATGCATTGTATTTAGTGATACTATATAGTGTAGTGATGGTACCTCCTAGTGTGGGTTCTCATGTCTGGGTAGGCTCTAACTCTTCATGCTCATCATGATTGCTGTGATTGTTTAGAACATCACTTTTTGAAGTCTCACTATCATATTTTGGGAGTACCTAAATGTAGTGTATCTTTCCCTTTCCGTTGTACTTGTTTCCTATCTCCCATGACTATTTACATGTAAAGCACAACTTATTCCTCTGTAACCCATCTCTAACATCATTTAGAAAGTAAGGCTTCTTTGAAAATTTAGGTACCTTCTCTTGCTTCTATGAAAAGGGATTAGTGGGGAACTTTGATGGGACCTTTGACTTGGGAATATATAACTTCAATTCTCATGCTCTCTTGATAACATCTTACAATGAAGGTGGATCAAATGCCTTTAGCCAACCTCGTAAGGGCTCTATCAACCCTTAAATAAATAAGGTGATTAATCATGTTTAGATATATCTAAAATCATGGATGATATCCTTTGAACTCAAAAATTTAGGCATTGAGAGTGCCATATTGTCTCAAATGTGTTAGCTCCCTAAAAAACACCTCAAGATCCTTTATGTCAAATCTATCTATCAATCTTTATGTGAACTCTTTGTAAGCATCAATGAATTAGTGTCCTTGGGTCACCAAACCAAAGTTCCACAAATCATGTGCCTCTCCTTCTAGGTGAAGGGTATAAAACTTAATCTCCCTTCTCTCAGGTATAAGATTTAGCTCCAAATAAATTCCCAACTTATGGATCCATGATCTTGCTAAGTACTTCTACAAATCATCAAAGTTTGAGACGGTAAGTTTTCCCAAACACCACTAAAAGTCATAATTAGAATCTCCTTTCTTGAAGCATGGTTTGGTGATATAATTCCATTTATAATAATCAGGAAAAGTCATGGATAGCTAAAAATTAGCCCCCAACTACTAGAAAACCTTGAAGTACTCAGCCTCTTCTCTGCATTGGTTCTTCTAGTAACTTTGGTCTATTGATTATTGCCTCCCATGAAAAAGTAGGCATGAATAACCATAGCAGTTCATTTGGTGAACTAATGGTGTGGGAGGTAGTATGTCTTGTCTCCCCATATGTATCTCTTCCACCACTATTGTTTTATTCCACTGAATGATGTGTAAGTTGACTTAGGTATGAGTTTATTTTCTCTTGATCTTTGACCATGGTCATGAAGTAGAATAATATCCAATTATTTCTCGATCATGTTCCTTCACCATTCCTTTAGCTCTAAAAATAGGATTAATCTCTCTTAAGGGATCATCACATCTACTTCTCAGGTTATATTTGAAATAACCTTCTTCAAGCTATATTACTCAACTTCTTCCACAACAAATCTGAAATTTTTTATTTTTCCCACATAGGTTGGCGTGACCACCAGCTCTAATACCACTAAAATATCCATTTAAGGGATATTTACTACAATATGATTTTTTCACAATGAACTAAATCCTAATTCACTTATGACATTATAAATTTCTATTTTTTATGCTAAATGATAAACATAATAACCACATAATATTGCTACAATAAACTCATTAAAAATACACTCATAGAGACATATGTATAACTCCAAGACTCTAATATATAGTCTTTCATTACAAGAGAATATCACACCAATGACAATGGTGGATACAACATATAACTCTTACTACTATCAATAGAAATAACAAGTTACAACCACTCTTACTATTTCTCTTAATTTATACTCATTTCTTAATTTTAGAAGAAGTTAAGAAACTAATAATAAGGGTGTGGTAGAAATATCTAGTTACTGATGCAGGCATAATCTAGATAAGTATGGAGAAATCCTTTTTATCTTGAAAGGAATAACCTATAGATATCAAACACTAACAAAAGGGGTTTTTAGCAAGATAGTTAGGTGGACTGTCTAGCATGAGCTAGATTCAAGAAGAATGGGCTTGTTAGGATGCTATAAATCCACTCTTTGATAAAAATTAAGTTTAAAGAGATAAAAGGAAGACACTTGCATCAAATAATATAAAGTAACTAAAATGAAATATAAGAAAAAAGTGAATGCTTGATAGAGAAAATGACTAAATATAACAAAAATAGGTCAATACTAATGCTAAAATAGATTAGGTCAGGTTCATAAAATTAGGTAGGGGTTTATGAATAGGTAGGGACATAGAAAGTCATATTTGGTTAGGGGTAAGGGGTTATAAATAGCTTGATATTATTTCTTACCAAAGTGACTATCGGTAGTTGGGTTGAGCATCGATGATTGGGCTGACTATCAGTGGTTGGGTAACAATCGATGGTTGGAGGTGATCATTGGTAGTTGTACTAACCATTGATGGTTACCTATGGATTTTTGAAAGTATTCAAAAATAGATGCATAATGGTTTATCAATCAGATAAGGGTTTGGTTAAGGGTCTAGTCAGAAATAGGAGGTTGGAAGATAGGTGCAGGAAGGTATGATGGAGAAGAGAGGTTAGAAACTAGAATAACAAAACATAAGTACAAATATACCTATTGCTTGTTAAATGGATGATGGTTGATGGCCAGAGGAATTTTTGTAAAGTAATGATACTTTACCTTGAGAGCAATTTTGGCAAATGTTCAAATTTTTATTATTATTGCTAGAAGAAGATTGGATGAATAAAATCTTGAATACATGTGTGAAAGAATGTTTGTGATGATGGATATATTTCACCTCCTAATGCCCTCTTTTTATAGGAAAAATAGAGATGGAGGATAGAAGGTTCCCTAGTAGGTTATCTTGCTAATTTATATTCTTGGGAGTATGTTAGCAATGGGCAAGGCAAACATATTTAATTGTGTCACATTATCTTGCATAGTTGGTATTTATGTAAGAATGAGGAGGACCTGACCGTCAATGGTCAGCTTAACCATTGAGAGTCAAGCTAACCATTGGTGATTGAGTGTTTAAAGGAAAAGGGGTCAAGGTGGGTTGAAAGAGGTTGGGTATGGGTTAGGTTAGTGAATTAATGAGTTTAGTTAGCTAAGTAGCTAACTAGACTTAGGGCTTGATGAGTTAGTTAGTGGGTCAAGAAGGGTTAGGTGGTCCTTAAGGTATTTTGAGGTATTTTAACATCTAATATGATTTTCTAGTGTCTACATTTTACCCCTTTTTATTATATATATTTGAATTAATAAGTTGCAAAATAAAAATGGGTTATTTGTCAAAGGTCTGATTGTCATAAGTATGGGAATAGGTGTTCCCCCTCAAACTAGGAATTGATGAGGTGAATCTAAAATTAAGTTGGGGTTTGATAAGTGTGTATGGTGAGTATGAGGATAGTGATAAGGGTGGTTGGGAATTTTAAATGTAAAAATGCACACAAAATGTGACTAAGTGTGATAGCTAAGATCATGCGATACTAAGGTTGCCAATATTAGTAAAAATAAGGTCAGTTCTAGAAGTACAAGTGATAGGGTAAATAGTACACAATGTTAGTTATAGCTGATCAAGGTACTCTATAAGTCTCCTAGATAGGATCAATGTTTTTATAGATATCTGAGGTAAGAAGTGCTCCCTTGAAAAACATAAATGGTTTGGTTGTGCATGAGGTGGTGCAAATTTAAATGTTTAATATGTCAAGGTTGGTTGGTGCAGTTGAAAAGACTAAGTGAGGTTATCATAGAATATGCAATTGTTTGGGTCAAAAAAATGGCCAACATCAAGGTGGACATGGTCTAGTGGTTAGTTGGAGAAGGTTTATCTCTAAAAGTTCAAGTTTTGGTTTGGAGGAGAAGGTAATATCCAAAAATTTGATACTTAGGTATAGGTGCCTAAACAATTTAAATGTGATACCCTAACCATTGATGGTTAGGGGTTCAAAGGATGACCATCGATGATCACCCTAACTATAGATGATCACGGGGAAACCCTAAAAGGCCAAGGATACAAATTAAAAAAGAAAATTTATTTTCACTTTTGACTTGTTGACTATGATCTTTTTGTGTGTTTTACGATTGGGCGATTTGGATTTGTATTGTGAGAGGTTTGACCGAGTAGTTGCTAATGTGGTGATTGTCAGTTGGGTGGAGGTGTATGGTCGAGATGATTTAGCTGGGATTGAGATGTAGGGAAAATGAGGACATGGTTAACAAATTGGACATGGGTTCCATCCTATATAGTAGTTGAGGAATGAGGTAGGGGTGTTTTAAAATTATTAGCTTAGTTAATTTGATTGTTTTTAAAGTTGAATGTGGGTTGTTTGTGATTGTGTTGGTAAGGTTTTGGGGTTTTGACCTAGTTTTAGGTTTTGATTGTGATTAAAAAATTAACTGCTAGAATTTAAAATTGATGGAGTATTTGGGTAGGGGTAGGTTATAAGATAGAATTAGGTAATTTAGTGATTGAGTTTTATTTGTTTTGAGTATTTTTAGGTGGGTAGGGTTAGGTGGTTCATCATTGGTATTCATACATAGTGATTGTCAATGGTTAAACCTAATCATTGATAATTAGCCTTGACTGTTGGTGATCGACCACTGAAGAACAAATATCACTTGACCATCAACGATTGTAGTGACCATCAGTGGTCAAGTGTTTGGGGAAAGTGGGTTGATCAAAAGAGTTAGGAAAAATGTTTTTAAAGGGTTAAAATGCCAAGTGTAGGTAAGGATAGGATGATTGTCAAGTAGGATCAATGTGTTAAAATGGTTTGTGGGTAGAGTTAGGTGTTGGTTTGAAGGTTTAAGTAAGGTGTTAAGATTTTATGTTTTAGGGTAGATGTTTTTGATAAAAGAGTTAAATGTTTTATTTGATAGGCTAGTATAGGTGTTTAAATTTAATGGGTTAGGGTTGTGTTCAAGTGCTAGATGTAATGTTGTAGAGGTAAAGGTTATGGGTTAGTATGATATAGGTTGATTTAGGTAGGTTTAAGTTGATAAATAGGTAGATTTGAATTAAATGGAAATGAGTAATGGCAATGGAAAACTAATTGTGCATGCTAACTTTGATTTTTTCAAGCATGAGATCAGATCCAAATGAGGGATTAGGTTTCTAAGATCTTTATGGACATCCATGGAGGGATGACTATGGATGATTGGACACACATGGGGGAGGTTAAATTTGGGGCTATGAGATACTATCAATATTTAGCACAAGATGTAGTGATGATCATGGCCTTCATTGAGAGATGGGATCCAACCACAAACACCTTCCTCTTGTTAATAAGAGAGATGACCATCCTAATAGAGGATGTTCATAGGATCATATGGCTATCCATTTAGGGGGAGCCAATTTACCATATTAAGAGTGAGGAGAGGGATGAGTAGATGGAAATTTTGTACAATGAGGATCAGGACCTTGTTAGGTGGCATGTTGATGGTTTTGGTTATGGGACATTACACTAGAGGGTTTGAGATGAGAGGTGTTTGATGACTATGATGATGATAGTAGTTTATTATTCTACATTGCAAAATTTAAGTAGCAGGTAATTTCCTTATCTACTATTAGAAGTGTTAGTGGATATGTTGTTTAGTAGGACAGTGTTTAGGTGGGCACCAATTTTGTTAGTCCAGATATATTGGTAGCTATGGGCATTTTGAGATCACAATAGGTATGGGACCATCATTGGGTTTGTAATCCATTTTTAGGCATACAAGCACATTAGGGTTCTGAGACTACTGGGTTTACCATGGGAGGGATACACCCAAATGGATTTTAGAGTGGGTTTTATGTGATAGAGGGGAGATTATGCATTAACAGGAGTTGGAAGTGGGGTGAGATATATTGATTGGTTTAGGGATCCCTTAGAGGGTTTGGTTGTGGGTGATGTGGTTTGGAGGCCATAAGTTAGCCTTCATAGGTGGGCCCTCTATAACCATCATACATTATATTTTTAGAGCTAGAGATGGATCTATAGGAGGAGAGAGGGTGAGACTGAGCTCATCCTATTTGATAGAGTTTAAAGATAGTTTGGACTAGTGTAGGGGATTGTCAATCTATTATCAAGGTATAAGAGGAAGGATGCTGAGTTTCTATTACTTGAGCCATAGCTAGAGAAGGTGGTCCTAAATCATGAGGAGTTACTTGTTAGAGCAAGGGTTGATGATGATGATGTTTTTAGTGATTATAGAACATGGTACCAAGATATTTATGTAGTGATTAATTTTAGATGGGGTGATGGAGGTCGATAGGCCATGGATGTGGATCCAGTTGATGGGGTTCCATAGGTATAGGTAGAAGGTGGTGGCCCTAATGGATAGGAAAGAATAACACTTACTATTATGCAAACATAGATTATAGGGTTACAGGGATAGGTGGCCATATTACAGGGCTAGATTATGAATTTGTAGGGTTAGATTGCCACTATTATAGGTGAGAGAGATCAAGCTAGGACCTCCCTAGGTTTGGTAACCTAAGAGAGGGACACTTTGAGACAGAGGGTGGGAGCATCAACAACACTAGTAAGACCACCAGGTACCATCCCTATAATATGGCCCTTGGTTACAATGGATGAGTTGAGATATTATGAGGTTATAGTGCTGGCATAGTGTCCTAAGTAGCCCTGATAGGGTGAGTAAAAATCTAGTTTAGTAGGTGGGGTAGTTGTGGTAACTCTAGGTTAGTGTGCCACATCATTGAGTGGATAGGTAGGCATCTTAGGAGGATTGACACCAGATGGAAGTGTTAGCATAGGTGTAGAAGGCATTATATATAGTGGTGTCTTAAGGGCATGATATGTGATATGATATGATGTATAGATATAGATGTACATGATTTTGATACTGGCCTGCATGCTGATGTAGTGTGATGCATATGCTTTGAGAGAGAGAGAGAGATGATATACATTATTACATGTATTATTTATTTTTATGACATGATGTTTATGATGTTCATGATGATGTATAGATGTGATTTATATGTTCATGATGTGGTTTATGGTTCATGGTCATGATTTACATGTTTTGATGTTTTATGATTTATTCTTATGAGATAGGGACTCAGTAGCTTAGGCATGAGATGATTATGGATGATGTTTTGTTTTTATTCATGGATATGATGTTGATGATTATGGATGGTTTGATTATGGTTATTGATATGGTTTAGATATGATGTTATATGATGTGATGTTTTATTTCTTGGATTATGGATGTAATGTTTGTTTATGGTTATGATGTTATCATATAAAGTAAGTTAGATAAAAAAATAAATGTGAAAAAAGAGATGAGAATCATGAGACATATGTTTGCATGAACCAATGATAAGAATGTAAGGAAAAAACAAGATGCCTTTTCATTGGTAAGGACAAAACAAAAAACTAAAGTTAGATTGGCTTAGGGAACATAAGCCTTTCAAATGATTCACATTAGCATGCTTTGGTTTATAAAAAAGGTATCTTTATCAGATTGTGTCAAGTAAGCTCATAATCCCTTTATTTGTAAATGGTATGAGGGGAAGATAGGTGAAAGGTAAATGGGTTGATAGGTAAGGTAACCTTATGTGGGTTAATTTTCCCCTTCTAGAAGTGACTTAAGAACCATATTAGACAAGCCCATATATTTATGAAAGGTATAGACTGATTGATGCAAGAAGTCTACTAATGAAAGCTAATTACATCGTTCTTGAGATAACTTATTTTGATTTTGATATAGGGTCTTTTTTATTTTGTTTTAAAAGTATTATGAATTTGATTGATGTGGGAAGCTTCAAATAATTTATTTGACCAATTTGACTTAGTCATCCTTCAAGGGAATGGTCTAAGATTGGGTTTGTTTTTTTGGTAGCCATCCTTCACATGAGTAGTCTATCTTTTAAACAATTTAGTTTTGGGCAACTATCCTTCAAGGGAGCAATCTACATGCTAGAGATATGTAACCCAAGTGATATTTTGGTATCCCAAATTATTTTGATGTTAAGTTTAGACATGGACTTATGTATATAGGCTTAGAGCTTTACTATTATGAAGGTAAAAATTTAGCACAAAAGGTTAATGGTAGGAACAATGCCGAGGTTGAGGTTGAGGTAGAAGGGTTGGTCTCTTTAGGAGGGGTAAGAATGGGTGGAGAAAAAAGGTATTTTTTGGAGTGAATTAAATGCTTATTAACAGTCTTTATTCCACTTAAAAGATGTATCTTTCTTGAGAAGATGGTGGAAGGGTTAATATATATTTGATAACTGAGAGATGAAGTGATGGATAGGTTGGAGCTTCCCCTATAGGATACAGAGTTACTTAAGGTGGGTTGGAGGTGGCATGTCCAAATTCATTTGGACTTTGGTAGGGTCTACTTTGATTCCTCAAAGATAGATGATAAACCCAAGAAGCTATCCAAATAGGATCCCAAAAATAAAATTTTTGGGGTTGAGTCTGAATTAGAAATGTATTAGGTGTTAGAAGATGATGGTGAGAATGAATAGACGATCCTTGCAATGTTTGAATTTTCCAAAGAGATCATCTACATAGTCCTCTATGATTTTATAGATTAGATCATGGAAGATGTAGGTCATCACACATTGCTAAGTTGCTATAGCATTCTTCAGACTAAATGGCATAAACCTATAGCAAAAGGTTCCCCATGGGGTAATAAAAGGTGTTTTATTTTAATCGTTGGGGGAAATCAATATTTGATTATATCTTGAGAAATTTTCCACGAGAGATAACATCTCGTGGCTAGGTAAAACATCAACAAGTTGGTTGATGCTAGGCAAAGGGAAGTCATCCTTTAGGCAAGCAATATTGAGGTCACAAAAGTCAATACAAAGGTAAATTACCCCTATAGGTTGGTAATGGGAATGATGTTGGAAACACATTAGGGATAGTCAATGGGTTGAATGAAGTTGATAAAAAGGAGATGCTGAAGCTCTTCTTTGACTAGAAGTGTGATACAAGGGTGCATCTTGTGAAGCTTTTGCTAAACAAGATTAGCATTAGGATGGGTGAGAATGTTGTAGAGGGATATGAAAGGGTTGATTTTTGTCATATATTGATAAGAACAAGAAAATTCTATGCTTTGGTCATGAAGGAAAGGGGAGTAATCTTGTTGTTCCATGGAATATAAGGATTGACCAATCTTGACAATACAAGGATTATCTTGAGTACCCAAGTTGACATTGATAGTGGATTCATTCCACATTGTTGAATTATCAAGAGGAAGGGATTTATGGATAGAATAATCCCACACACTAAGGTAGGTGATAATGGAATCATCATCTTGATGTTGGATGGTGTTGATGGTAGGAGAATTGTTTTCTACCCTTTCAAGATAAATGAGAGGAAAGGTTTTAGTTTGGCCACATTTTTAATAGGTTAGGGGGCATAAAATAATAGTATTGAATAAAAAAGTGAGGAGGAATGATTTCAAAATCCTTAGACTTTGAAGGAGACTGGGTCGGTGAGGATGGGATATTTTCCTTAATGATGGACATGGGTTTAGGTGAATCAATGGGTTATTCTAGTGGTATGAACTGAAGGCAAAATATCTCATGAGGTTTTTGGGTCTCTATAAAAGGTAAATTGTGAGGTCTATGTTCATAATGGCCTAAGATAAGTCCCTTTCATGCACACTTATGAAGGTATAATTTGGAAAATGTTGGTTTGTCCAGATAGGATAAGTTAGTGGTAAATGGTTGGATGGTAGAGGTAGTAGTGGAAGAAAAAAGTGGATGATCAATACCCCCATAGATTAAATTAGTTTTATGGTTAGGAGGCCCAAAAGGGATGATGGTTTCGATGTTAGGGTCATAACTAGGATCATGGTAGAGGTTCATATACTCTTGAGGAGTAGGGAAAGCATCCAAAGCTAAAAGACAACATTCCCCTAGTGAAATATGTTGGAATGTGGGTTCCAAGGGGTCCTCTACAAGGATCTAAGAAGAAGTGATAGAGGAGCTAATTGAAGCTTCATTGATGTTAGGGGTGAATTTGTTATTGATTGATGGTGATGTGGATGAGGGAGGAAGAAGAATGCTATTGGGTTGATATGTTATGTTGCATGATGCAAAAGGACTAGGGTCAAATTTTATGGTAACAACTTGACCTTTGTGTTCAAACTTGACACATTAGTATAAGGTAAATGGGACACAACTTATGGTGTAGATCCAAGGGCATTTAAGTAAGATGTATTATAAATCACTTTATACAACATAAAAGAGTTTTAGAATTATGTGAGGTATCGAGAAGATATGGAGGATGACTATCCCCAAGGTAGTGGGCATAGTATCATTGAAGGAGCGAAGGACCACTAAATTTTTTGACATGATGTTCTTAGGTAATTAGAGTTGTTCATAAGAATGAGAGGAGATAATGTTAATGTTAGGTCCTCCATCAATCATCACCATTTTTATGTGGGTTTGATTGATGTTTGTAGTAATGAAGTGGGGAGTATCAGGATCTTCAGAATGAATGAAAGATATTTCTGAATTCTAGAAGGTGATGAAGGTAGAAAGTTGAAGGGCTTTGATAAAGGATGTAAGAGGTTGAGGGTCTTTTGGTTGAACCTCTATTGACTAAAAGGACTATATCAATACTTGATGATCATGGGGTGAGGTGTTGATTAGTTTGTAAAGGGCTCATCTTCACCAATGTTGAGTGAAGTTGTTTTAGAACCACTCATTGGATGGACTCAAAAGGGTTTAAAGGAGAAGCACCTAAAATAGATATTTTGGGTTTAAGTAAAGGTGAGGGTGCTTGGGTTTGGTTAGAAGGTTGAGGGGTGGTATATCCATGGTATAGATATTTTGGATTTTCCCTTATCCTTTTATTGGGCCCAAGATCAAGTAACCATATAGATAATGTGGATTAAGGGAGGTGTTGGACTAGATGGTTGCTTTGGTTCTTCCTCACTTTTAGATGAGAGTAGAGGAGTAGGTAAATGTTGGATAGGTGGTTGGGTTGGTAATGGGATAAAGGGAGGTTCATATAACAATAGATCATACTCATCTTATAAGCTCTTTGAAATTCTTCATGTTGTATCTAGGAGTCTTATGGTATAAACAAATCAAATTTTCATTGAACCATGATGGTTTAGGATGTGAAGAGTCAAAAGGTTTGATAGGTGGTAGGATTAAAGAAGAGGTTTACAACAACATTTATATAATGTTTGAATAAGATTTGAGGAAAGGTGTTGAGGATATAGGGTTCTTAGTTTTAGGATCAATAGCCTTCTTAGGAGTAGGCTTCACCATGGAAATTATTAGTGGTGGAATGGTTCTGGTGGGTGGTTTTGGCTGGGATTATTTGGTTGTGGTTGGTTTGGAGGTGGAAGATTTAAAGGTGGAGGGTGAAGGTTTGGTGATATGTGGGAAGATAGAGGTAGATAGGTTATTTAATAATGATGGGGAGTTTGATGATTTGGTGGAGGTAGGTGTAGGTAGATCAAAGGTGAAGGTTTACTAGATGAGGAATAAGTAGATATAGGAGGGTTCACCTTTTTAGTAGAAGGATGAGCTTATGGGATGGTAAAAGGATGGGGTCCTAAGATAGATAGTAATAGGGAAGGAGGTGGTATAGTTATGGTTTGAGGTGGTAGTTTAGGTGGTTCCACCTTTTTAGTTGGTTTGGTTGGGGTTTTATTTGGTGGACTATATGGGGTTAATTCGAACTTCAAATATGGGTGAGGAAGGATAGGTGTAGGAGTCATTCCTAGATTCTTGATGGGTTTGGTTAGAGAGGCATAAGGTGATTTGACAATTTTAGATGGAGGTGGGTTGGATGGTTATCTTATGGTTTTGGAAGGAAAAGGGTTTGATAAAGGTAGTGAGGTAATGATAGGTTTGATGGTGGATGAAAGTGAGGTTAAAGGTTTAGGTTTGTTTTGGTAAGGGAGCCCAAGATGGTGCCAAAAGGTGGCTCTATCTAGATTGGGTTGGGTAGTGAAATATAGACTTTGACTCAATCTAGAAAAAGGATTGTAAATGAGTTTGATTCCTTGGTCATTGGTTTCAAAGATTAAGTCCATTGGTTGAGGTGAGGGAATGGTTTCTTCACCTATGTTCTTGATGGAAAATTCCAAGACTTGGGAGGATGTTTCCTCCATGGAAGGTGTAGGTAAGGTGATCTCTTATTTTGGGATGGTTACAAAAGAGAGAATGGGTGGTTCTATGATAGTGGAGGAATGTGTGATGGCCTCAAGTGAAGGAATGGAGATGGTTTTTTCCTTTTTTTGGTAATCCAAAAGAATGGTAGGTAATTCCACCACTTCAATGAGTGGAGCAGAGGAAGAGGTAGTTGAAGTAATGGTATCCTCAATGATAGGTTAATTTATAATGACATTAACCATGTGAGCCTTGTGAGCATGAGATGATTCTAGTTTATTATCATCATAGTTGGTAAAAGAGGCATGGTTGGGAAAAGGTTTATGAAAGATGTCAAAGGATTGATTAGGAGGTGAATTGGGATTATTAAATATAATTTCTCCGTTATCAATCACATTTTGGACAATGGTGTTAAAGGTGTTTCACCTAGTAACATCATGTCCAATGACCTGATGGAAAGCACATAAATCATTCTCATTGTACCAATTAGGTGTAGGGTGAGAAACATCAAATTTTTGGGGAGGTTTTATAGGAGGAAGTTGTATGATGTTTGATTTGAGTAATTTATCCAAAAATGAAGCATAAGACTCCCCTATTAGAGTATATTTTTTTGGGGTAATTCAATTTTGGTTTTGGTTTTTTTGGTTGGAAGAGTTAGTGGAATTGGTAGGGTTGGGTTGGTTGATAGTTGGTGATAAAGAAAATTTAAGGATAACCGAGTTGGTAGATGCCTTTGGTTTGGTATTGGGATGGTTATATTGATTTGTGGTCTTGTATGATGAAGGGTAATTTGATTTAAATCTAGAATTTTTGTTTTGTAGTTTCAATTTTCCCTTATCAATGTCTTGGATTTCTAATTTACATTCCATGGTGAAAGTCTAATCAAAATTCTTGAAAGTTTGAACTTGAAGAGTAGGGGAAATGTGTTTGGTATAAACCCAAGAGAAAATTTCAATCAAATAAAGTTGGGGTAAGGAGAAATAATTTTCATTGATAAGACCTCTCCATCTAGCTACAAAATCAGTCATTGATTCGTCATCAAATTGCCTAATGGAGTAGAGGTCAGTAATACATACCTTTTTAGATATATTGACTATGAAATGATCTAAAAATATTTGTCCAAGTTGGGTAAAGGAAAATACGGAGTGTTTGGTGATAGAACTATACCAATCCAAATTTGATCTAGATAAAGATATGGGAAAGGTACAAAGAAGAAGAGCATTGTCATATGCAATCAAATAGCAAGAATGGCAAAATGATCTCAAATGTTGTAAGGAGTCCTCCTTGTTTTGGATCTTAGAAAACTTGGGTAGTTCTCATTGAGGAGGATAAGATCAAATAAGAATGGATTAGTGGATGGGTTCATTGTAGATTTGATCATAAGATAAAAGGTTATGAGCCCCAGAGATAGATGACTCCTAGTTGGTCATTTTGTCCATTAACATTTTGACCAAATCTATTTGAGGTTGGGAAGCTCCATAATTATGTGGTAAGTTTGGTTGAGGTTGGGTGGAAGCAATAAATGGATAAGTGGTAGATGGTTGATAAGATACCACATTTTAGTATGTGGTCATTGACGGCTAGGATGGTTCCACATAAGGGTTAATGGGCACAAAAGGTTGGGTAGAAGGTGCTATGTATCCTTATGGACTAGGAATATATTGGTAGGATGTCATGGGTATTTGTTGAGGGATTGATATGGGTTGATTTGGAGGTATGGATGGGTTGGTATATGGTTGGGGTTGAGTGGTAACTCTTGTACTAATAGGTGGAAGGGTAGGAGGTATGGAATGCAACAAATTTTGAAGTGGGGTAGAAATTGGTGGGTTGGTTATGATAAGGGGAATGGTGGAAATAGGGGTGGAAGATACCCCCATGGTGGTTGATGTATGGGTAATAAGAGGTGAGGTTTCCCCTATGTTGGAGGTGTTGGTTTGTGTAAGGGGTGTTTGGCTATTGGTTAGGATATTGGATTGGGTTTGGGTGGTGGTAGTGGATGTGATATTGGAGAAAGAATATGCTTAGGTGATCATAGGTTGGGTAAAGGTAGCACCCATCATAAGATGGGGAGGAATACCATAAGGTAGATCTATAGGAATAACCAAAATAATAGGGGTATAATGAGTTAAGGTGTTGAGGTAATGTTGGAGGGCCATGAGGTTATTATCGAGGAAAGTAGAAAAATCTTCATCACCCTCAATAACTATCTGAGGCATGGTAGGAAGGGGAGAAAGATGAGGAGAACTCTCAACATTAGAATCATACTCCATGGAAGAAGAGGAAGAAGAAGATGGTGGTTCTTGGTTGGTTTGATTCCTCAACTGTTGTCTAGTAAAGACCATGTGAGGAATATAAAATAACTAATAAAAAACTCACAAATCAAACACAAAGCAAGCAAAAGGAAAAAAATCTCAAGGTAATCAAGACATACACTAAAGTGTGTTTAAAACATAGGATTCTTTTTATATCACTTTTGGCTTATGCCTTAAAAAGTGTGAAGAGGAAATTTGGTTTGTAGATCAAGTATAAAAGAGGAAGTCTAAGGTTGGTTTTAGGTATTAAAGGCTCTAAAAAAGAATCTATATTGAATTTTAGTATGTGTCTTGATATTGGGGCCTACCTCCTCACTTCACACACCACAAAGATAATGGTGTTGGGTGCTTAGCCAAGATATACTAAATTTATAGTTTATACTCAACCAAAGATATGAGTTGGTTCTCCCCTTGGTAATGACCTCCAAGTAAGATCACAAGGAAAGGGTAAGGTTACCACTAGGTGATGAAATCCTAGTCAATCCTTGTCTTAGGTTTGTTTTGATGTGTTGATTGATTATGTGGTTTGATAAATTATGTGATAATAAGAGTGAAAATATGATAAATTACTTTATTTTTAAGTTAATTGGATGAGCTAAAACAAGAAATCAATCAATGTATGCATGGTTTATTTCAAGCTCAAAAGGTTTTTGCTTATTTTTTAATTTTGAAAGAAGATAAGAAACTAGTAATAAGTGTGTGATAGAAATACCTAGTTATTGATGTGTGCATAATCCATAAAAGTATGGAGAGATCCTCTTTTTATTAGAAGGAATCACTTATAGATAATAAAGAACTAATAAAAGGGGTTATTAGTAAGATAGTTAGGTGGACTACCTAGCATGAGCTAGATCCAAGAAGTGTGAGCTTGCTAGGAGGCTGTCAATCTACTCTTTGATAACAATTAAGTTTAAAGAGATAAAAGGAAGATACATCAAATAATAAAAATTAATTTAAATGAAGTACAAGAAGAAAGTGAATGATTGATAGAGAAAATGACTAAATATAGAAAAAGTAGGTCAATACTAGTGCTAAAATAGATCAGGTCAAGTTCATAAAATTAGGCAGGGGTCTATGAATAGGTAGGGACACAAAGTAAAATTTGGTTAGGGGTAAGGGGTTATAAATAACTTGCTATTATTTCTTACCATAATGACTATTGATGATTAGGTTGACCATTGGTGGTTTGTTTGATCATCGATAATTTGGTAACCGTTGCAGTTGGAGGTAACCATCAGTGGTTGTGCTAACCATCAGTGGTTACCTATGGATTTCTAAAAGTATTAAAAAAAAGTTACATAATGTGTTATTAATCATATAAATTTTTGGTTAAGGGTCTGGTTAGAAACATGAGGTTGGAATATAAGTGTAGGAAGGTCTAATGGGAAAGATAGGTTAAAAATAAGAATAATAAAATAAAAATAAAAATATACCTATTACTTTCTAAATGGATAATGGTTGATGGCTAGAGAAATTTTGGTAGATTAATGGTACTTTACCTCAAGAGTAATTTTGGTAGAGGTTCAAATCTCTATTGCTATTGCTAAATTATTCGAAGAAGACTAGTTGATTTGAAGATTGAATACCTATGTGCAAGAATGCTTGTGATGATGGATCTATTTCACATCCTACTCCCCTCCTTTTATAGGCAAAAGAGAGATAGAGGATAGAAGGTTCCCTAATATGTTGGATTGCTGATTTATATGTTTGGGAGTTTGTTAGCAATGGGAAAATGTGGACATATTTAATTTTGTCATGTTATCTTCCATAAATGGTATTTGTATAAGAATGAGGAATCCCTAATCATCGACAATCAGCCTAACCATCGATGATTAAGCTGATCATTGATGGTTGAGTGTTTAAAGGAAAAGGGGTCAAGGTGGGTTGAAAGAGGTTGGGTAATCATTAGGTAAGTGAATTAGTGAGTTTAGTTAGCTAAGTATCTAACTAGACTTAGGGTTTGATGAGTTAGTTAGTGGGTCAAGAAGGGTTAGGTGGTCCCTAAGGTATCCTGAGGCATTTTGACATCTGGTCTAGTTTTCTAGTGTCTACACTTACATTAACATAAAACATAAAACATAAAATTTACAAACAACTCCAACTATTGCATACTCCAATGAAACCCAAATCTAGTTCTTATATGAAACCAACATCAACTAACTAGGATGGAATCTTCCACCACCAAAGTTATCACTCTTAAGAAGATCACTCCTCAAAGATAGAAGTTTAACCAATGTTCAATATCATAATTTAGGGAGGTTATGTTTGCATAAGATATAAATTACATGGAGAAGAACCACACTTATAAAAAATACAAAAGAGAAGGAGAAAGAGGGGAATAAGAGGAGAGAGGAAAAATTATACCATATTCATGAGGGAACACTATTCATGAATAGTGCATGTTTTCTATCCCATATGCAAGGATCCTTATTTTGACTTTCTCCCATGTGTCCCATAATGATTATTAATAAATTTTTCCCCCACATGTGCAAGTGGTCCCTCTCTAAAAAGTGCAAGGAATCTCAAGGTCTTCTTTTGACTTTCCCATGTGCCCCATGTTTATCTCAGTCAACTTGTCTCCTTCACATGATTTTACTATTTTGCTCACATGGCTAAGAATAAAATTGCACCCCACCTTTCTCTCCACTATTTTCAACATTAAAAATTGATATATGGGCCAAGCCACATCACCTTAAGACACCTCATCACTATTCCACCTCAAAACTATGCCACATCATTATGAATTGTGACACATGAATAATGATCTATGAATAGTACTTGGTGAATAGTGATTCCCATACTAATGTTCCCATATATTACTCGACCTAGCCTATAAGAACAAAATAAGCTATCGGTCATCCACCTAGAGACCTATTAAGAATTAAGGGAAATTACACAAAATTAGATATAAAGTTCTTTGAAATCTTAAGAAGCCACTCCAAGACTTGTCCATCCAGACTTTGAGGAAAAATAATCAGCAAGTAAATGTCTCTATAGGCCACTGGCTAACAACCAATAAAAAAATAAAGAATTAAAAAAATAATTTGAATGATCTCTAGGGTATCCTTTACCCTTATATTTGTCAAATTTTGGTGGCTCATAACCTGAATAAAATGGTATTTAGAGATATTCCATATTAAATAGATATGAACACATGTCATCCAATTTGAAATTCTTAGTCTGCTTTCCCATCTAAACCCCTACAATTGCATCCTTCATTTGTTTTATCTCTTGGGCTAAGAAACTTGATGGCACAATTGGTTATGGTTATGGTTGGGTGATCATAGGTGGATTACCTTAATGGGGGTACAATGGGGGAATGGATTATTTTAGAATGTTTGTTTGATAGACCAATCGACTAGGAATATGTATTTGTACATTGGGATTAGGATGTTGATATTGCATGCATTATTAGTAAATATTATGGTTTGAATTTATAATATGGATTTGAATCAAAGGGGATTAGGGTTGTGATGGAATTATGTGGCTTTGTGGAAGATACTATGCCTACTGAATTTGAGTAGGAACTTACTATCGACTAGTTTAACCCAGTTGAATAAATGGTACTTACTATTGACTAAGGCCCTATATTTGAATATGTGGCACATGTTGGGTAAAATGTAATTATTACCTAATAGGTACTTTATGGATGTTAGAACCTATTTATTGAACAAACACCTATTGTGAGCTAGACACTTATTGGGTATTTAGCATTTATCATTGACTAATATGAATGCATTGTTGCCTAGACAAAATCTATGCTTGTTGAGTTAAATTGGTCTATCTTTGTTGTGTTGGAACATTTGTTACTACCTATTAAGGTGGCATAGTTTTCTACCTTTTTTGAGGTTGAAAATTGGTCTATGTTTATGGCCATGGAATATTAGCTATCACCTATTGAGGTGGTGTAATACTCACAACTTTTTGGGGTAAAATATTGGGTATCATTAGGATACTTATCCCATTCTATTGTGTGCTTGAAGAATTAATTAGATGAGGAGTAGGAGTAACCTAATATGGTTTATAATGAGGAATTCATACCTTTTGTTGTTATGAAAAACTCATAGTATTATAACGGGGCACTTGTTATATCTTATTTTGTGGTGTATTTAACCCACTTTGGTTCGAATTGGGAGACACTTACATGTTATCCACTAAATTTGGCACATGGTCCTGATTAGAAGCCACAGTTACTTCCTTAATGAATGGGATATTAAACACATCACCTACCAAATAACTTTGGGAAAATGGGCCCACAATTAGATTAATATGACCCAATGAATCAATTGACACTTTTATCAAGGGAACATGCTTTATAAGTGGGGTATTCAATATGGCCATAACATTGAAATTCTACACTAGATTAAGATAAGTATACTATATTTGATGCATTTGCATGAATTGATCTACCATGGGGCCTATTCCATTTGAAAAAACATTCAATCCTTGGTTTGGCATTAACACAAGTTCTTGATGATAAATAGTAGAGGCATGTTCAATTGGTTTAATATAAGGTAAATTATAGGGCACTCTAACTAGAATAGGTAGATTTTCATTAGGAAAGTCTTAAAAAAACTTAGATCCTACATTTATGACCTCGACCAATAGTTCATCCTTATTTTCAATAAAGTGACTGTAAAACAAGTACTATCTTAACTTGATGGCATGGTAACTTAGTAAGATTACTATCATACTTGTTTGATATCAAATAGTACATTAATAAGGTATTGATCTATATGTTCTTTATCTTTCTCTAGATAAAGATGTGTATTAAAAAAGTATTATGCTTATGGATCTTGGCCTTGTTTTCCCCATTGAGTTGTGTAAGGGGGATATGGATCTATCTCACAAACTATGACATTTCCATATGGGTCTTGAATAAATGGATCATTCATGACTATTATTCCATAATATGAACTATACATGGTCCCAATAAGTTTTTATTGAGGCATATCCAAAACCATAAATAAAATCTCTCAAAGAAAAGGTCTAAAACTCACAAAACACTTGAAATGTGGTCTAAAAAGAGTGGTTGATTCTTGCAAATGTCTTGAAACTTGGTCTAGATGGAAAATGTGGTCTATTGTTACAAATGGTTTAAACTTGTCCTAGAATAAAGCTCTTATCTAAAGCTATCAATGGAAATTTGGTCTCAAATAACTCTATTACTCTAAGGTATTTCACAAAAATGGTCAAATGAAAGGCAAATTTGAATCCTAGTCTTGGCAAAGTATTCTTGAACAAATCTTATCTAGGTATAAAATAAAAAGTGCTAGGTATTTGGTCAAAATGAACACATCCAGACTTAAAAAGGCATGAAATAAATATGAAAACCTTAAGGAAATGCTAGGTCTTTGGTAAAAAGTCACAAAGCTAGACTTTGAAAAAAACTAGGTTGAGGTAAAAACTTGAAATTAATCTAATTCTAAGGCAAATAGTTTGAAACACTTTGACTCAATCTTGGCACATGGATTTTAAAAAAACCTTGACCTTGGTATAAAAAATTCACTCTAGGAACATGCCTAATACTAATTGGGAAAGTCAATCTCAAGTAATCAAAATAAGATTGATGAGTAAATCATTCAAGCTGAAGTGATAAGCAAGGCTCAAATGTAAACTAACCACACTTAGAGTTATGCTTAAATAGTGATTTTTGACCTTAGTTTAAGGAAAAAAATTGACTCAAGGCACACATAAATAAAACAATCCCTATATCTAGGTAAAAGGGGTCTTTATAGAAATTAAGGGATCAGTCCAAGTTACACAATTTAAAGGTGAGAGGTAAACACCCGAGCCAAAATTAAGCATGACCTAGGTGTAGACCAATTAATTTTGAATTTTAATTTCACAAGAAAAATTATAAAATTGTTTTAAAAGAATTGTATTTTTCAAATTGAGAAGGTCTTAAACTCAAATAGACAACATAATAACACCAATTTTAGACCTAAAGTACACGTGATTTTGAAATTGGTTTGAAATAAGGAAATGTTTTTGGAATAACATGAGTAATATAAAAATATCACCTAAATAAAAGAGTATGACAATTGTTTTGGATCTAAAAATCTAAGGTAAATGTTTTGGATGAAACAATAAGCATAATGATGCCTCATTTAAACAAGTGACACACATATTTTTGGGATAAAAACTCTAAGGAAAAAGTGTGACACAAAATGGGTAGAATAACACTTCTTAGGCTAAAGTAGTGTAAAAACAATGTGATGTTTATGAATGATTTCTAATTTTGACAAACAAACAAATTTATTCTCAAAACACATATGCAAATTTAAGAAAATAGAAATAACATAAATGACTCATCTTATCCCTAAAATTGACATGGGTGTGCATAGCTTTTGAAAAAATTTCCATCGATACACCAATGCTTAAGAGGAATTAAGTGTTAATATAAAAATTAGATAATTTGTGTAGATAGAGTTTTTATACCCCATCTATCTCTTAAGTATTGGTACGTGGAATAAACTTAGAGTGAGGAATACTTAGCATTTGACAAAAAATTCCATGGTAAATGTGGTTGATTTCAAATCTATAAGTTTTGAATTCACTAAATGGTCCCAAGTGTGTGTTGAGGTATTTTAAATGATGTATCTAAGTTAGATAATAGTGTTCATGAGGTGTCAATTATTCTAGTAGGTCAATGACAAAGTGTGCCTTAGTGATCATGCATGGATCTTACAGTGTTTGCTTGGTTATGCAAAATGATGGATGTTGATGATGTGTTAACCATGTTTTATGGGTCATATTGGGTATAAGGAGTTCTTGGTGTACTTTTGGAAGTGAAATGAATAAATTTTAGTAGTTTTATGAATGTCTAGGTTATCCTAGTCATCTTAGCAAAGTTTCTTGAGTAAGCAGATTGATAACATCAACATTCACATGTGTGAAGATGTCAGAAGAAAGTGGTCACATGGGTCTAGTCATTTTTGTGCTTAAAATATGTGTTTAAAATTTCATACTTGACATGATGTCTATAAAAAGTTATGATAGTGAAAGTTTTCTCTCCAAGGTTGATTTCATCATTTTCCATAGTCAAATTTGCATTTTTTAGTGACTGTTGGAATTCAAATATTGGAATTTACAAAGGTAAATCAGTTTGTAATGTTTTTAATATAAATTTTGACGATGGATAAATTTTATTATGGAGTAAAAATAAAAGTGGTAGATAAATTCAATGGAAATATATAAAAAATTATTTGGAGGTTTGACAGGTCATACAATTACATTTATTGTGGTTCAAAGTTGACTGAGAGTTTGACTTTCTTCTGCAAGTGACGGAAGAAGGATGTTTGAGGTTTTCTTGATGTTGTTTGGATGTTTCATAGTGAATTATGTATTGGAGAATGTTTTATACTCCCTAAGGATAATATATATTTAGTTTTAAGGTTTGGCCAATCCATATTTAATATGAATAATTTCTTGGAAGTTGACTGTTTGTTCATTCATGATGTTTTCATGTACAAGGAAAATGATTCATAGGTTTTGCATATACATATCTATGTAGTGATTAATGTAATAACTTGGGGATGTATTAGGGGTCATTTTGTGTGGAAATATGGGGTTTTAAGTGGTTTTGTGTTTCTATTTTTGCTTTGTGAAGTGTTAAAAGGATGAATAGGTCTCCATGGACCTAAAAGGGCTACTAAGACCTTATTGAAAGGTGTTGTTGCTTAAAGGTGATATATAAAATATATGGTCAACATATGAAGGTGGTTTTAATATTTTTTATAAGCATGATAGAATATTTAAGGGATAATGAATGTTTTGTGGCTGACCAAGAAGGTGGAGATCATGTAGAGTCTATAAAGAACAAAATCAAATATTAAGGTTTATAGAGTGTATGTGCAAAGAAAAGAGAAGTGTGAGTAAGATTGGTGGATGGATTAAAGAGTAGAGAAATGTTAGGGATATGTGTGTGCCCTAGTGGTCCTATTTTTGATTTTGTAATAGTGTATTGTAGGGTTGATGATCGAGGATGAGTGAAAAGGTGTAAAGTGATCTAAAAGGTTATTTTTGATGCATTGCTTGTGTGTAAAGGTCTGAGAAAGTGTGAAGGGATGAAAAAAGTTGTTATTCAGTATTTATCCATCATATTGGAAGGAAATAATTTTTTTTTATGTGTTGATATCAGAAGGTATTATGTGGGTGCTTAACATCTAAGGAAAATGGGTGCTTGTCCAAATATTAAGGTTTCTAGAGTGTATATGCAAAGAAAAGAGAAGTGTAAGTAAACTTGGTGGATGGATTAAAGAGTACATATTTTTGATGTTGTAATAGTGTTTTTTAGGGTTAATGATCGAGGATGAGTGAAAAGGTGTAAAGTGATCTAAAAGGTCATTTTGGATGCATTGCTTGTGTGTAAAGGTTTGAGAAAGTGTGAAGGAATGAAGAGAGTTGTTATTAACTATTTATCCATCATATTGTAAGTAAATCAAAGTTTTTTATTTTTGATATCAGAAGGTATTGTGTGGGTTCTCAACATCTAAGGCAAATGGGTGCTTATCCATGCTTAGGGATTTGGTGCTCTTTGTGAAGTGGGTGATTCACTAAAGTATATTGTTTGTGATATATTATAGGAATATTGTACATGTTTTTTCAAGATTGAGAGTGGGTTTTATCCCTCATGATGGTTTCCCACATAATTCATGTGTTATGTGCTTTGATCTTGCATGGTTTTCTTTGTTCATTGCAATGAATGATTTATATGCTTCATGAATGACTATGTTAAATGGTTAAGAGTTTGAAGGATTGGAATTGATGTTGATTTTATTACATAATTTATTCACCCCCTCTTAGTGATTTTACCTCTAACAATTGGTATTAGATCCATACCTTCTTTACAATTTTAACCACTTAAAGGTGATTAAAGGTATAATGGATGACAAAGAGGCCGAGACATATCTTCAAGGTAATTTAGTATGTGATGATATGAAACATTTATTAATTAAAAATAAAGGAATTAAAATTTTAGATCTAACTTCCTCAATATGTTATGAGATTACTACAAGCGTTGATGGAGTGTAGACACAAATAGATAAACTAGAAACAACAGTCAAGAATTTACAAGACATGATAGATAAAGGGTTGAATCAAAGAAAGGATCATTTGAAAGATAAATCTATGACATATATAGATGTGATTTTTTCTAAAGATAAGTAGAGTCTTAGTTCTACCAAAAAAATTAAAGATGAAACTTCCTGGGTCATTGTTGATCAAGTAAAATGAATGTCTAACATGAACAACTATAGTTATGTCTTCAATGGGCATTGTTACACTTGTAATCAATATGGTCATAGATATAAGAACTATACCTTCTCTTCAAAGAATAAGAATGAGGTTCTATGATATAATTTCAACCAACAGGGAAATATAGCCAAGTACTATAAGAGGTCCTATTGAAAAAAGGACATATAAGTAATTGACACCATCAAATGGATAACAAAAGACAAATCCAAGATTGAAGAAAAGAAGAAGTAGAATTCATATAGTGCACCAAAGGAAGAGGAAATGTTTGTCTAAACTTACTTGCATACTCAAAAGGATGAAAACAAAAGATGGTACATAGATAGTACATACTCAAGTCATATGATAGGAGACAAGAGCAAGTTTATCTCTCTTAAAAAACACAATTTAGGTTCAGTGAAATTTGGTGACAACAATTTTGCTAACATAGTTTGCAAAGGATTTATAGGTTTGGATAATGGTCATACTAAAAATGAAAATGTTTTATATGTAGAAATTTTGAAACAAAATCTTCTAAGTGTTAGACAAATGTGTAAGCAAAGAAATGTTTCAACTTTTCATGATAAAGGGTGTGAAGTGAGAAGATCCAAGTCTATAAAATTAATTGCATATATTTAAAACATAGAAAATTACTTGTACATTTTCCATGAATCCAAAAGGGAGGAGTGTTTCATCAATAAATTAAAGAAAAGATGGATTTGTCATAGAATACTTAGACATCTAAATTTTGACAACTTGGTGAGGATCAATTCAAAATTATTAGTGAGGCATATGCCTAAAATCATTAAGATTCCTCATACTCTTTGCAAGTCATGCCTTCATGGGAAGCAAAACCAAAATAAGCTATAAATTTAAGGAGAATTTCACCATAGTACCCTTGGCATTGATCCACACTGACCTATGTGGAATTAAAATAACTAAATGTATTCAATGTAACAACTAATTTATGCTATTAATTGATGACTTTACTAGGATGACTTAGATATATTTCTTTAAAGAAAAATTGTAGCCTTCTCAAAGTTTAAAGCATTCAATTATATTATTGAAAATGAAAATGGATCAAAAATCAAGTGTGTGATATTAGATAGAGGAGGTGAATTTTGGTCATATGAGTTTGATACCTTTTGTGAATATTAAGGGATTAGAAGATAATACTATATTGCTAGGATATCCCAACAAAATGGGGTAGTTGAAGGGAGAAATAGAATTGATAAAGAGATGAGTAGAACCATACTTAAAGATTCCAAAATATTAGATGGTTTTTGGGAAGAGGCTACTAATACATCAGTATAAATCTTAAATAGATGCCAAATTAGAGTAAATAGTGATAAGACTCCATATGAGCTATGGAAAAATAGGGCAACCACTGTCAAACATTTTAGAGTGTTTGGGAGCAATTTTTTTATTAAGGAAGATGAAGAAAATATTGGAAAATTTGATTCAAGGTCCAATGAGGGTATCTTCTTGGGTTATTCCTCTATAAGTTTTGCTTACATATTATTTAATAAGAGACTTCACAACGTTGTTGAAAATTCAAATGTAAGAGTTGAAGAGGTAAGTGAAATCAATAAGCCTAACTTGTAGATAAATGGTAGTATAAATAACCCTAATTAAAATAATGAAGGTATATTTGATCAATTAGATGATGAAGAGGAAGAGGTAAGATAGGACATTAAATCTCCATATAAGAGAATACAAAAGGATCATCTAGTTTCCTAGGTAATTGGAGATGTGAATGCAAGTTTGTAGACTAGAAGGACAATGTTGATCAATTATAATCAATAAGACATAACTCTATTATCCAAGATTGAACCTAAAAAATTCTTAGAAGCTTACAAAGATGAAAATTGGACATGTGCAATGGATGAGGAACTTGATCAAATGGTAAATAATGAAACACGGGATTTGGTACCAAGGCTAAAAGATAAAAATGTGATAAGAACTAAGTGGGTATTTAGAAACACGATGGATGATAAAGGAGAGGTCACAAGAAATAAGGCTAGGTTAGTGTGTAAAGGATATGCTCAATTTGAAGGGATAAACTTTGATAAGACTTTTATTCTTTTGACAAGAATGGAAATAATTAGACTCTTCTTGTCATATTCAAGCTTCAAAAGTTTACTAAATAGATGTGAAATCTATATTTTTGAATGGAAAATTAGATGAAGTCTATATTGAGCCACCTAAAGGTTTTTCCATGACAAGTAATCAAGACTATCTTTGTAAACTAAAGAAGGCTTTATATGGTCTTAAACAAGCTCCTAAAGCTTAGTATGATAGGTTAGACAAGTATATATTGAGCCAAGGCTTCAAAAGAGGGGTAGTTGACAATAATTTGTATATTAAAACAAAGAGCACTCATCAATTCCTAGTGGTATTCTATGTTGATGACATAGTTTTTAGATTTGACAATGAAAACATGAGTGGAGAGTTTGTAGATGCTATGAAGACTGAGTTTAAAATGTCAATGTTGGGAAAACTTTATTTCTTTTGAGGATTATAGATTAATTAATTTGATGTAGGGATATTCATTTCATAGGAAAAATACATCTAGAATATGCTAAAGAAGTTTGAAATTATGGATTATAAGCCAATGAGTAATTCAATGATCATAGGTTGAAATTTAAGTAAATAAAATGAATCACCAAAAGTCAATAAAACCTTTTATAGATCCGTGATTGGAAGTATTTTGTACTCTAATGCTTCTAGGCATGATATCATGCAAGTAGTAGGCCTTGTAGGCAGGTTTCAAGTTGATCCTAGAGAGTCTCACTTGAAAGAATTCAAAAGGATCTTGAGGTATCTCAAGGGCACCATAGAATATGGTTTATGGTACCACAAGACCAAAGAGTTCACTCTAAGGACATACATTGATGTAGATTGGGCAGGGTGTGTGGATGATAAGAGGAGTATTAATGGTGGTGTTTTCTTTATGGGTTAATGTTTGGTGTCTTTTCTAAGTAAGAAATAAGCCTATATATTCCTATCAACTAAAAAATCTAAGTATATAGCTACTACTTCCTATTTTACTCAAGTAATGTGGATGAAGCAAACCTTAGAAGACTATAAGGTAAGACAAAATAAACCTTGTCTTATCTATTGTGACAATACTAGTGAAATTAGTATCTCAAATAATCCTTTTATGTACTTAAAAACTAATCAAATTCCTATTATATATCATTTCTTGAGAGAATAAATGAGTAAGTGTTAGGTTGGAGTATGTGCCTATAAAAGAATAACTTGCAAATATTAAGACTAAACCATTGACAAAAGTAACATTTAAATATCTAAAACAAAGATTGAGAGTCATATTCCTTTTCTATAAATAAATAGAAGTTAATTGGTTAAGGGGGAATAACAAGTTCATGAGCTTTCTCTAGAGGTTAGTGATGAAAAGCTTCAAAAAATCTATTCAGGGACATTGGTCCTAAAGGCAAGTTTTAGTCAATCTTTGAAGCTTGGTTTAGTTGGTTAAATCATGAATAATTAAGGTAAGATTGATTTGGAGTGTGGAGAGGACTTTTCCAAGTGTATTCCATGGGTTAAGATGTGCTAAGTTAGTTAAAAGAACCATTCATGACCATTTGTTCAGTTTGACCATTTTGCTTAGTGTTCATTGCCTAGTGAGAGCTCATCATGCAAAATTGGTGTTTTTGAGATCTATGAAGCTAACCAAGGGTTGAGGAAACTTATATTTATTTTTTCCAAATAAAAAAGGTGCCTTAAAGGTGTGATATTGATCATATGATCAATTGAAGGTATTTTGGCATAGTGACATAGCTATACATAGTGTATGCAATCAAAAATGCATCGTGTCTATAAATCAATCATGGCTCAAAGAAGATAGAGCATACCTACACTTTTGATTGGGGATAAACTTGTTAAGAAAGATCATGACCAATATGGGGATTTGATAGAACTGATCACTTATCACAACACATCATGCTAGGTAGGGTTCCAAAGCCTATAGTCTAACATAATCATACAATAACCATAATGGAGTCCTAAGGTTTAAAAAAATCACTTATTCTAATAATAAGAAATTAAATATAATCTAGTGCACACCAAAGCTTGTGGTAGTAAATGGGGATTAGAAATAATAAAACAAACATGTATAAGGTACTTCAATTAAAGTAAGTATGAGTAACACCCTAACACATAAAATATAGTATTAATTGATTTGACATTTATGCTACTTTTATCTACTAAAAGAGAGGAGATCAAAGTTAGAATATTCTTATCTGAATGTGAACCCATCGAGACTAAATCTCTCCCTTGGCCAAAGGGGATTCACAAGAGGTTTTTGTGGTTTGTAAGGATCCCTAAGAAAGGCCAAAGCATCCAAGACTTATGCACAAGACTAGATTATCCAAATAAGAAAACTAAGCTAAGTCTCCTCAAGTAGAATAGTGGAAGAGTATATTGTGAAGAAGCATGAGTGAATAATAACTCTTGATTGAACATATGAATAATGAATGAAATGATCTTGTATATATAGGTGGATCTCACCCTAAATCCTTGTGGGAATGTCAGTTGTATAGGGTCAACCTAGTCGACCTAGTGTGTTTTTGAGGATAATTTAATAAGTCTGAGTAAGGTCAGCCAAAGGGATAAAAAACTAATAAAGTAAATAACTTCCCTAAATTATACTAGGTTGAGCTAGTTGCCCCAGTATAATTGACTGTCCAAAAGGAGTTTAAGACAAGAAAGGAGAGATGGAAAGAGGAAAAGATTGGAGGAATACTCAAAGGAAGAGAAATAGCTTAGGGAATGGTTTTGGGATCTAGTTAGATTGGTAATAATGTGGGAAAAAGGGACAATAATCATGCAAAACATCAAAGGTCTTCCCACCCATTTACCTGTGCACCTGTTAAGGTATGCACTTAGAGATATTGAATCTTGATGGGTTCCTACAAGATGTAAAGTGTTAGTATTTGGTAAAAGTTAAAAATATTATATGTGTACATATGCCCCACTTGAAGCTCATCATGTGTCACTAAGGTGTAATAGGGGATGATGATTCAAGAAAGAACATAGTAACACACAATATTGCTAGAAAAAAATATAGTATTTTAAAAGCAAAAATAACTGAAAGTAAATGACTGAAAAGGGAAACTAATCTAAAAAGTAAATGCAATGCATACCTTGACTTACTTTTATCATGAGATGGTTATCTATTGTGTTGTTAGTTTTGATTGTGTAGGGCACATACACTAATTTTGATAAACCCAAGAATACAAAACTAAAGAGTAAAACAAACAAATTCAAGAAAATATAAGATAGCTGGTGATATGAGGACAAGACATACTTGGGAAATCTGGCAAGCTAGGGTGATAGGTGTTATGTTAGAGAAAATTACCAAGCGAAACAACAAGATTAAATTAGGTAACCAAAAATCCAAGGCTACTAAATACCAAAAAATTGAAATAATCTATCCTTAAGTAAGAAAGGCAAACTCACCAAGTCAAACTAAAGACACATGTCAAACATGATGAAAAAATAAATAAATGAATAAATGGGTAAAACATTAAATAAAATGGTAAAATAACATTGACGATTAAACAAGAACAATCCAAATCTCAATCATCAATGGGAAAAGGATGCATAAAGGGAAAAGAACATTGTTGAGTGAGAAGTAACAAGCCAACCAAAATCAATAATGGAAAAAGGGTACGAAATTAGGTGTCCATAATAGAAAGACAAAAAAATCATGATAAATGGTAAAAGGAAATTAAAGTAAGTATAGAAATGTAAAATGATGGTGTAAAGAAAGAATAAATCCATAGTTTCTCAAACATGTTATTTCATTTTAAAAATAGATAAAACTAAAACAAAGTAGTGTTAGCATGTTTTTAAGAGGTGAAGAAGGAGGTAAAGAAGAAGGGAAAATAGATTTGGAATCAAAATTTATCTATCAAAGGGGGAAAATGAAATGGATGGAGGGGAGAATGAAGGAAAAATCAAGGTAGAGAAGATCTTTATCAAAGTCAAGACACTCAAATTAGGTTTTTCAAAACAAGATGACTTTCAACCTTAAGGACTATGAAGAAATTCTCTTAGCTACACAAGTTTTAGGAAAAAAATGGAGTATATAGATCATCCCATGAAGGTTATATGCATGAAAATTAAAATGGACCTACATTCCCAAAACATGTTCCTCATTCTATAAGACCCCTTACAGAGCTGTCAGTTTACTGTGAAGATTGGGTACTTGCATGAGAAAGTAGGTAGCACCATAGAGTTTTTTGAAATCCACTATTCTAATCTACTGACCTACCATACCCCAAAGGACCTTAACTCTATGTGAGGGCAAATATGAAGTTTGAAATTTGATTAGAGATAGGATATATGCTTGAAATCACATATTTTGGTGTGAATTTGACTTTTGAATTTTTTATGTTGCCTTCTAGATATCATTGATTTTATTTTTAAATGATTTAGATTTTAACTATCTTGATGGCTTTTTCTATTCCTCATCCATATCAATTTGGAAAAATAAACATGGGTGATAAAGATAACTTTTATTTGAATACTTGGGACAAGGTTTCTAAGAGAGAGAAATTCAAAGAGCATGGGGTCTAAGAGTCTCATAAATCTAGGTGAAATAAAAGTGATATCATGACTTCGACCTTGTTTTATCCAATGTGGAGATGAAAGGAATGGGAAAATCAAGAGTAACGACACATGGAATAATTTAAATTAATTCAAATTGCAAAAAAAATTGACAAAGGAAAAAAAAGGATAAAATGCCAGTAAAATGTGATTTCTTATCATAAGAAAGAGGGAAATGGAAGAAAACATGCTAACATAATTTGTTGTGCAGATTTTATCTAGTAAAAGAAGTAAAAGCTAAAGCTGAGAACCAAGATCAAGACATGAAAAGGTGGTAATTTTATGAGGATGGTTGGGTCTTATCTACAGTCTTATAGAGCAACTCATAAAAGAGAAACCCAGAGGGTGCTAAAAAGCTAGACAAAAAGCAAAGTGAGGTAAGCAAAGAAATAGTAGTATTTTGTGAGGGAAACCAGGTCCTATCTGCAGTCTTACAAAGAAAATTATAAAATAAAAAACTAAAGGATGCCAAAATAGCATTGGCAAGCAACAATAATGAAAGAGAAAAATATATAAAAAATGGTGGTTTTGTGAGGAATTTTGGGTCCTATCTATGGTATTATAAAGTAACTCACAAAAGAAAAACCCAAGGGGTATGAAAACAAGAGAAAATATAAGAAGATAAAAAAATACTATGGTACATCAAGAAACCAAAAGACCAAAAGGGAGGACTAAAAGGTTGATGAAAAAGAGGGAACTATTACAGAGGGAAAAACCCATGCTTAAGTAACCTGTAAAAATTATTCAATAGATATAGATAGAAAACATGACAAAAATTAAATGTTTAGGCAAACTAATTTTTTAGGAATTGAGCATTAGTGGGTTCTTTGAAAACATAGCCTTCATTATTTTGAAGATGGTAAGTGCTTGGAACAAGAATATCTTATATGGTCCCCATTATTTTTAGGCATATTTACCTTCTTTATCATGGGTGTAATCTAATTTAAGGAGAAGATCACCAACATTAAAAGTGTGGACTTTATAGCATTTTTTATGTTGTTGGGTGATGTGAGCCTTGTATTGGTGGTTATGTTGTAAGGAAAAAATATGACATTCATCAAGAATATTAATGACATGATGGTGAGTTTCAGTAACTATTCATTAGGAATAATGCCATGAAGAGATATATGAAGAGAGGGAAGCTAAGCTTCTAAAGGAAGAACTGACTCAGAACCATAGACTAGAGAAAATGGAGTTACCCTAATGGAAATGCATATGATAGTCTGATAGGCCCAAAGTGTAGGGTAAAGATGAATATTCCAATCCATGCGGGTTTCATGAATTATCTTTTAGATAATTTTATTGGTGGACTCAGCTTGAAAATTGCATTACAGATAATAATCTGGCTAAGAATAAATTTGGAAATGGTAGGACCAGTGATGTTAATGAGGGGTATGGATTCTACTCATTTGGTAAAATATTTAGTAGTAGTAATGATAAAGACATGTCCATATTGGGAGTGAGGAAGTTTACCAATGAGATCGAATCCCCATATGGAAAATGGCTAAGGAGATTTGATAGTTTGAATTTTGGTAAGAGGTGAATGGATAAGATCATCATGAAGCTGACAAGGAGTAAACTTTTTAGCATATTAAATTGCATCCTTTTCGAGAGTAGGCCAAAATTAACCCATACATAGGCATTTGCATGTTGTAGCATGTCCACTACATTGACCACTACAAATTCCCTCATGTGCTTGTTCAAGAAGAGGAGGGGCCTCATCTTGTATAACACAATGGAGCAAGGTACCTTCAACATTACAATAATACAGGATGTTATGTTGAAATACATACTTGAGAGCTTACTTATGAATGTGTGTCTATTCATGAGAGTCTAAATTAGGAGGATAGGTTTGGTTTTATAAGAAGTAAATGATGCATTTATACCAAAGGCTTTATGTAATGGTAATAGCCTTAATATGACAAATAATTTTTTTTTGGTTGAATTGAAGACAAATATTTTCTTATTTATATAAGAAAAGAACGACTGGAAAGAACTTGATGTGGATGAAATAGAGAAGCTAAAGAAGCAAGATAATCAACAATGGAATTTTGATCTCTAGGAATAGGCTTAATAGTGAAAGATAAAATCCTTGGCAAGAGTGGTTGAAATTTTATGATAGGTGATATGTTTTTCACTTTTACATTGATATGCACCATTAACTTGATGAAAAATAAGTTGAAAATCACCTAAATCATGAAGGTATTTAATGTCTAAATCAAGATCATCTCTCATGCCTAAGATAAGAGCTTCATACTCAGCCATATGATTGGTGACATCAAAGTTGAAGTGAAAAGCTAAATGGATGATCTTACCAAGAGGCATTGTGAGAATGCAACCTTCCCCAGCTCCTTGAATGAATTTAAACCATCAAAGTGAAGGGTCTAAGTATCTTCATGCAAGTCAACATTAATTTCAAGAAGTTCCTCAATAACTACTTTTGGTTTAGTAGTACCGGAGGGAATGGAAGATTCTTCAAGATTATTGTCTTCAAGATCAGTAGTAAATCTATGAAAATAATCTTTAAGAGAGATATCTTGGTTAAGACCTTTAATGTAAAGAATATTATCATATGGAAGGTCATATTAAAGGGAATAAGTGGATGGAATAGGAGTTTCAACAAGTTGATTAGCTATGAATTTCCCTTTAATAACTTTTTGAGTGATAATGCAAAGATAGAATTCCATAAGGAGGACCATCCATTTGCCAGTTCTATCTCTAGGAATAAGGCTTTGGAGAAGAAATGAAGGGGGGTAGAATGAAAAATGACATAAGTATTTTGGTAAAACAAATAATGATGAATATTTTTAGCTAAAAAATAGCTAATGAGGCAATCATGCTCAATTTTGGTATAACATGTTTCATAATCGACGAGGCCTCAGATAATGTAGTAGATAATATACTCTCTTCCTATATCATCTAGTTGGGAAAGCATTACCCTAGCTAAAATAGGTGTGGAAGAAGTATATGGAATCAAAGTTTTATCATTAAAATGAGGATGAAGTGTATGTGGATGAATTAAAGACTCTTTCATGTTATCAAAGGCTTTTTGACATGGATCCATTAATTCTAAAGTAGTACTTTTCTTGAGAATGGAATTGATAGAGTGAATTCAATATCCCATTTTGGTGATGAATCAACTAATTTATCTAAGTTTTCCTAAATAAGTATGAAGATCAAGAATAAAATGAGGAATGGGCATGTTGATGATAGCACTAATTTAGGAAAGATCAATGTCAATACTAGAAACAAAGACTAAGAATCCTAATAATTTACTAAATGTGACTCCAAAGACACATTTGTAAGGATTAAGTATAACTTTATATTTAAGGAGATGGTCAAAGATGATATAAAGATTAGAGAGATGATTTTTACAATGTTTGGATTTAAAAATTAGATTATCCACATAATTTTCAATAATTTTATGAATGAGATCATGGAAAATGTGAGCCATTGCACATTAGTGAGTGGCTCTAACATTTTTGAGACCAAAGGAA
Organism: Torreya grandis; assembly: GCA_037957365.1. NCBI lineage: Eukaryota > Viridiplantae > Streptophyta > Pinopsida > Cupressales > Taxaceae > Torreya > Torreya grandis. The sequence continues at coordinate 940,705 of JARHVA010004418.1, forward strand.
ATTTTGACATAGAAGTAGGTGGCACATTCCATGGTGAAAGTAGTCTTATGTTGGTCTTTAGGAGTGATATGAATTTGATTGTTTCTTGATAAACCATCCATAAGAGAGAACATTTCATAACCAGACATGAAATTAACTATGACATCTATTGAAAGTAAGAGGAAGTTGTCCTTGGGATAAAAAAGATTAATAATATGGAAATCAATACAAATGTGAATATCCATAGTGACTTTCTTCTAAATGGGGTCAATGTTGGAAACCCATTTAAAATAATCCACTAGTTTAATGAATTTAGCATTGAGTAATTTGATGATTTCCTTATGAGATAAGTTTGAAACATCAAGAAGAAATTTTATTTGCATTTGATGCATGAGCTTGGTATCAGGATAAGTAATGATATTATAAAACATAATGCTAGGGTAAATTCCAGGCATGTCCTCATAGGACCAAGTGAAAGCTTCATGATATTTTTCAAAAAATGAACTAAAATTATCATGTTCAATATGTGAAAGCTCTTGAAAAACTGTAATTGGTCAAGGACAAGATGGTGTGTCATATTCAATGCAAGTGGTTTATTCAATAAGTATGGCATTACCATCTTAAAAGTGGTATGGTGTATTGAGTAAGGATGAAATTTTATTAATTTTAGGATCAATGCTAACAATGAAGTTGTTGAAGCAAGGAGTTTTAGTTTTGAAATCTTTGAGTTTATGATGTTGCTAAAGAAGTTGAGGTTCTCAGGCATGAAGTAAATCAAGAATAACTATGTCTCTAGGCAAGGTATGAAGAAGACCATAATATTTGACATCTACTTCAAGATCAAGAATTTTATTTCCATGGTTATCATAATTAGGATGAATTTTATGGACATCAGTTACCTTGGCATCTAGTGTAATTTCAAGAGAAAAAGAAGTAGATGAAATAGAAGAGATTGGTATATTGATGGATTCAATGACGGGATAAGGATTGGAAGAAATGAGTGGATTGATAGGTGGTAAAGAATATGTATATATTTTTGGAGGTTCAGAAGGCATAATTTTCTCTACCACCCAAGGAGTATCAATAAGAGGAGGATTGATGGGAGGCACATCATCCTCAAGATCTAAGGTAGAATCTACAAAATAGTATGCACATACTAATTAAAATCATGGATTTGGGCTAAATTTTTTTGGTAATGTTGGACATTCAAGTCTCTAGATTGAGCTTGGGCCATGATATAGTTATCATAATAGGTTGGAGAAATCATAAAAGCTTGAGAATCAGGGGGAGGTTCAAAATGTGAAATCTAATTATTGATGAATATAAGAGGAGACATGATGAGAGGATCTTGAAATAATTTAGCCACTCCAAAATCATTTCAAGTGAAGGCATTTTTGGTAAATAAGGCTGCTGAGAATTGCATGGAGGGGGAAATATGGTAATCTCATCAATAAGAGGAACAATATGGTCTCTTGGTAATAGGGAAGGAAGAAGATATTGTGAAATATATGGAGGTAACTTTGTAGTATTTCAAGTGTGTTGCAATTCATTGAGCTCATCATCATTAGAATCCACAAGAGTAACTTATAGATTAGTATTCATGTCGATGAACTTAGGTAAAGGAACATTATTAATTTTAGGATTTATAGGAGTATGATATTGAGATTTAGGATTAGGAAGGTGGATGCTCCATGGATTGGGATTCACTTCATGCTTATACTATATTCCATTATGTAAGAATTTAATACATTGACTACCAGAAGAAGTAATGGTTCTCATTCAATGGATCCATGGATAACCAAGAAGGATATTTTAAGATAAAGGGTGATCAAGGATCATAAGTTTGGTTATGACCTATGGTTAATGGAAGCCAAATACAACCAAGTAGATTTTGATTAGTCTTATCAAAACCACAAGTAAGAAAAGTTTGCTTGAGATTATCCTTGTTATAACTAAGTTGTTGTATAATCCATAAGGATGTTACATTAATACTAGAGCCTTCATCAACTAAGACTTTTTAGATAAGAGTGGTATTAATGGCTATTTTAATAAAGAGTGGTAGATCATCAACATAAACAATAATTTCATCATTAATCATGTCCTCTTCAAGAAACTCAATAGAAAGCTTGGAAGAAGGACATGAGGTTTCAATGGTATTGACATTAGTATGTTGAGAATCAATAGAAGGTGGTTCTTCATTGATGGAAGATGGATCTTCAATTTCTTGAAGTTGTTGCATAAGGAATTTATTGTGATAGGATGAAGTGTGAACCAACTCCATAAGTGGAATCTTACAAGGCATAGAGTTGAGTTTTTCAAGAAAATTTTAATGAGATTTAGAATAACCAACACAAGTTTTAGAAGGTAAATTAGTTTTTTAAAGGTATAGATGTGGTTAGAGGATTGAAAGGAGGAAGTTTATCCTTAGGTGATTCTAAATCAACATTAGTGGTGGTAGTATCTTGAAGAAGTTGTTCTTCTAAAGATGGGTTTTTAAGCTTGGTAATAAGATCTTTGTGAGACAATTTATGATGATAATTTACCTTATAAGTGTTGACATATTGAGAGTTTTTATAATATTGATTGTAATTGGCATAATTGGCACACATATTATTAATATTTATTTGATTATTAGAAGAATATTTTTGGTTATTGGAGGTAGAAGCTTTGAAAGTTTGTCATTTTTGGGAAGCAACAGTGTATTCTTGGTGATGAAGATTGATCATAGATTCATGATTGAATGAATCACCAAAAATATAGGAAACATCAAATTTATTGAGCCCTCTAAAATATTCATGAGAATGCCCAATGTTGGGATGGAACTAGCAAAATAGATTAGGGTCATACCACCTAGGAGGAACATTGGGATAGATGAAAGGTTTTGAGGGTGATACAAGTTATTTCATTTGCTAAACTGAAAGAGGTGGATGAGAAGGTGAAGGAATATCATTTTAGAAACTCCTTGTTTGATTTGTGGAGAATTATTAGTGATAGTATTATATGTTTTAAAATATCCTTTAAGTAGTTTAGGATAAGGTTCAAATTGCTTCATAAGAAAGTCTTGGCAGTTAGCTTGGTCAGGAGCTTCATTATGTGTTTGGGGAGCGAAGGTTCTAACTTTATATTGAAGAGTAGGAGTTAAAAAAGTGATAAAGAGTTTGAATAAGTTAGCATCGGTCATGTTATGATCAGCTTTATGAGTTAAAGATTTCCATCTTTTGGTAAAGTCATGAGTTGATTCAGTGGAAGATCGCTTAGCATTGACGAAGTGGCTAAGACAATTTTCAATAAGATCATTGTGTTAAAAATATTTAACCAAAGGATTAACCAAATCTTTAAGTTTCCAAATAAAATGTTGGGGAAGTTAATTATACCATTCTAATATATCACTAGTAAAAGTTTTTACTAAGAGTTTAGTAGTGGTGAATGTATTAGTTTGGATCCACTCTTTGTAAAGGTTGCCAAATGCTTTAAGAAATGAGGTAGGGTCCTTAGTCCCATTATATTTGATAGTTGGAGATATGGTACCAATATCAATATAAATAATGGAGGGAGATAAAGGCTCATTTTGAATGGTTTGAAGCATCTTGTTATTCATTATGGGTTGAGGAATAACATTACCTAAGGCATACCTAAGAGGTGGAGGAATATAATTAGGATTATCTTGAGGGTGAATAGTTGGAGGTTGATTAGCCACATTGATTAAGTGCTATTGGAGTTGCATCATTTGTTCAATATTATAATTTTGCATAATGTTCATTTGTTTAATTACTTTGGCTAAAATTTGGGTTGTATTAGGAGGTGGGTTAGTGTTTGTAGGAGCATTCCCCATATTGGTATTAGGGGGAGGATTGATAAAAGAAGGATTACTAGTGGGATTTTTAAGTAAACTTGTATCAATCACTCCCACATTACTTTGAATATTTTGAGAAGTTTTTTGGTAAGTATATAAATGATGATATCCATCAACTTCATCTTGAGGTGTTATTTGCACCATGTTACATTTCATAGATGGAGGAGGAGAAGAGGTGCCCCAAGAGTGATGGTGCTTTTGGGAGGAAAAGAGAGGAAGAAATGAATATACAATATAGTATCTAAATGGATTCAATCTATCCAAGAAGTTTCTAATAGGAAATTTCATTTTGATGAAAGAGAGATGAACAAAATGTAAGATTGGAAGGATAAGGAAGTAAATTGATAAATAGGGAAATCAAAAAATAGTAAAAGGTTGACTGGGCTGATCCAATATAGAAAATAAGGCCTATAAACTGTACATGGTTGACATGGTTGATCTAGTATAGTGAACAAAGGTAGGTAAAATATGGATAAGGATCTACAAATTATATAGGGTCAACTAGGTTAATCTAGTATAGTAAACAAGGGATGAAAAATATACAAGGTTGACTGGGTCAATCTAGTACAATAGACAGGGGGAAGATAAAGATGGCAAGAAATTATGATTTGAGACAAGATAATTTTTGTAGTTAATCTAGGAAAGTAAGACCTAAAAGGAACCAAACAATCAATTGGATCTATGTTGACAAATCCAATCGAGGCACACAAAATAAAACCTTGACTAATATTAGCTAATACAAGTTTTTGAACACACAATGGGACAAAGAGAAAGCAAATAGCTTAAAAAGTAAAGCTAACTAATTGTTCAAGCTGATTAATAATTAGATTATTAAGATATGATTTTAAATGTGATTGGAAGTTGGCTATAACCAAGGTACTAGATATCATCTAAGGATGGTTTCAAGTAGTTTGGGATGGAAAGGAATATAGTGGAAATGATATAGGCTTGGTATTGGGGCCTACCCGTTCAATTCACACACCATAATGATAAGGTTGATGGATGCTTAGCTAGAATATATATTTAACCACACTTTATACTTGACCAAAACATCAAGTCGGCTTTCCCCTTGGTGATGAAATCCAAGTAGGTTGGCTTATGGTAGACAATATATTAAAGTGATTTTTTGTGTTTTTATGATTTGGTCATGTGTGCATAAAATATAAATAGTGAAACTAATTGATTAATTTAAAAATCTCCTAATTAGGCTATGTGAACTATTCTAAGCATGCAAGCAATAGGAAAAGAAAGTGTACATTAATTACTAATAGATATGAGGTTAATTTCGAATTGAAACAAGGTATAGTGTTGACACTATATGAATAAAATACATAACAAGGTTGACAGGGTCAAACATTTACTATGGAAGCAAATTTCAAAAATTAACTGGGTCAACAATGTTGATCCAGTTATTTTAGAAAACACACATAACACAAAACTAGGTCGAGAGTGTCGATCCAGTTGACTATGCAAGGGTAGTTTTGAAGACTATAAACTATGAAAGGAAATAAAGAAAAGAAAGAAACAAAGAGGTAGAAAGGAACCTTGGTGGATTACAGATGCAATGAAGAAAGATTACGGATGAAAAACCTTGAATTATGCTTGAGAAACCTAAAAACATGGTTGATAGAATCGATCAAACTGTACAAGAACCTACTAAAAAAGTGTTGAAATTGTAAGGGGTCGGCTGGGTCAACCTAATAGGCTAAATTGGGTGTCTAAAAGGCTAGAAACCTATATTGTGTCTACTGGGTCGATCTAGTTGCCTATTTTTGAAAACTTGCACATAGAGAAAAATAGTTGGGTTAACAAAATTGATCTAGTATGTCAAAATATATAATAAAAAATGATGATCAAATGAATGACTAAAAAAATGAAAAATTGAAAGAAATACTGAAAGGGTTAGTTTCACATTGGGTTCACCATAATGTATGCAATTAGAAATGTATCATTTCTATAAATCAATCCTAGCTTAGAGAAGATAGAGCATACCTACGCTTCTGATTGGGGATACACTTTTTAAATGGGAGCATGACCAATATGGGGATCTATTAGACCCAATTAGGGGATTACTTGTCACAACACATCATGCTAGGAAGGGTTCCAAATCCTATAGTCTAACACAATCATACAACAACCCTAATGGAGTCCCAAGGTTTAAAATAATCACTTATTCTAATAACAAGAAAGTAAATCTAATCTAGTACACATAAAAGCTTGTGGCACAAAATGGGGGTTAGAAACAATACAAAAAACATGTATAGGGAACTTCAATTAAAGTAAGTATGATTAACACCCTAATACATAAAATATAAAAGATAGTATTATTCGAGCCAACACTGATGCTACTTCTATCTACTAAAAAAGAGAAGAACAAAGTTAGAATATACTTACCTAAATGTGAACCCATCGAGACTCAATCTCTCCCTTGGACAAAGGGGATTCACAAGAGGTTTTTGTGGTTTGTAAGGATCAATAAGAAAGGACAAAGCATCTAAGACTTATCCACAATACTAGATTCTCCAAATAAGAAACTTAAGCTACATCTCCTCAATTAGAATGGTGGAAGAGCAGATTGTGAAGAAGTATGAGTGAATAATAACTCTTGATTGCACATATGAATAATGACCAAAATGATGTTTTATAAATAGGTGGATATTACCTTAAATCCTCTATATAATGTTAGATGTACAAGATCAACCCTATTGACCCAGTGTATTTTTAGGGATAATTTACTAAGTCTTAGCTAGGTCGGCTAAAGGGGCAATAAGCTAAGAAAGTAAAGAATACCCCTAAACTAAATTGGGTCATCCCAGTTTAACTAACTATCCAAAAAGATTTTATGAAAAGTAAAGAGGGATGGAAAGAAGAAAAGATTGGAGGAATACTGAAGGGAGGAGAATAGCTTAGGGAATGGTTTTAGGATCTAGTTGGATTAGTAATAATATGGCAAAAAGGGATAAAAATCCTGAAAAGCACCAAAGGTATGCCCACCCCTTTCTTTATTTACCCCTTAAATTATTCAATTAGAGAGATTGAGTCTCAATGAGTTCCTACAAGATGTAAAGCATCAATTTTTGGTAAAATTTAAAAATATTATGTGTACACATATGGTCTATAGGCACAATCATAAGCTTTTTATGTGTCAAATGAATATTAATTAGTGTTAAAGGTGAATTTGTGGCATATAAATGTGTGTTTACCTCATATAGGTGTGCTCAACATAGTTTCTAGCTTTGAATGCCGCTTGAGGGAAAGTTGAATAGTTTGATGGCTTTTGGGTATGACAGTCTCTGCTTAAGGGCTAGTAGGACAAAAAACCATGTTCATGGTTCTATGGGTTCCCCAAGGATTTATACCTCAATAATTAGTCCATTTGTGTGTATTGGTGACCTCCATGTGTGAGATAAGTTTCATGAGCTGGCATTGACTAGAAGATGATAAGTTGACCACATTTCTCTTTAATGCCCTAGTGTTTTAGCCCATATGGGTTAATTATCTTCCTAAAGGATTTGAGGTTTGAGGTTGATTAATATGTTGAAATATCCAAATGGGTACTCAAAAAGTACTTTATAGTCATCTAAAAGTTTATGTTTTGTTCTATGGTTGAGCATTTGTGTAAATGGAGGGCTAATTAGCAGGTTAGTTTGTGAAATAGCTATGGTGTAGAGGAAGATTTGGATGATGAAAATAATCATGAATGTGGGGGGATATGAGTGTGAATAAGATATGAAATTTCATGTCATTAATGTATCTACACATAAATTTATGGGCTTTGTAAGGTTCATGTAGGGCTACGAGGCCTCTAGACAAGGCTAGGTGATTCAAATGGACTTTTTTGTCATTTTATCCAAAATAAAAAGGTATGATTGTTCTAATATGATTTTTTCAATTTATTTTGAGCATATTTCATGTTTGAATAATGATTTGAACATCTATTGGTGATCATGGAGTTGGCTTGTGAGAGAAAATTTGAAGTCAACTATAAAGTTTCATCAAGGTTAGAGATGGTCTAAAGGTGCTCAAGGGGTGCCTAAGTTTAGGTGAATTAGGGGGAGTTAATATTAGTGTTATTAAGGTGTGATAACTCCCATTTTATTGATATTGTTCATTACTTCTTCATATAGAAGTACATGGTCAAGGAAGAGTGTTGTCAATGAGCAGGTTTGAGGTAGTCATGGTAAGTAATGGGATGCATAGTGATAGGGGATTTTATATCATCAATCAGAGGAGGTCACTTATTTATTTTGGCTTTAAAAACATTTAAAAATCCTTAGGATCATTAGGTGATCCCACTTTGTAATTGTGTCAAAGGGGGAGAAAATGTTTGTAAAGGGAGAGGGAGTATGTACATAGCTTTGTGTTTGTGTTTACAAGTGTTGAAATCAATGATAAAGGGGGATATTTTTGAGGTATTGTCAATTATGTCTCCAAGGTGTCCAAGAGTGTTCATGAGGTTTCAAGTATGCTAGTATGTCAATGACAAAGTGTGCCTTAGTGATCATGTATGGAACTATAGTGTTTGCTTGGTTAGACAAAATGATGGATGTTGATGATGTGTTGACCATGTTTGAAGGGTCATATGGGGTATAAAGAATGATTGGCATACTTTTTTAAGTGAAATTAATCCATATGATTAGTCTTGTGAAGGTCTAGTTTATCCTAGTCATCTTGGCAGAGTTTCCTGAGTAAGTAGATTGATGACATCAACATTCACACATGTGAAGGTGTCAAAAGAAAGTGGTCACATGGGTGTGTTCATTTTTGTGACTAAAACACATGTTTAAAATTTAATACCTTGAAATTATGTATATAAAATTTATGATATTGAAAAGTTTCTCTCCCAAGTTGATTTCATCATTTTCCATAGTCAAATTTGCATTTTTTAGTGACCATTAGAATTCAAATATTTGAATATACAAAGGAAAACTAGTTTACAATGTTTTGACTATAAAATTTGATGATGGATGAATTTTATGATGGATTAAAAATAAAAGTGGTATATAAATTCAATGGGAATCCATGAAAATTTATTTGGAGGTTTGATGGGTTGTATAATTGCATTTATTATGGTTAAAAGGTGATTAAGGGTTTGAATTTATTTTTCAAGTGACCCGAGAAGGATGTTTGAATTTTTATTGATGGTGTTTGGATATTTAATAGTGAATTATCTATTTTATACTCCATTAGGATCATCTATATATATTTTGTATGTTTGATAAAACCATATTCATTATGAACCATTTCTTGCAAGTTGACTGTTTGTTCATTCATGATGTTTTCGGGTACAAGGCAAATGATTGATAGGTTGTGCATATAAAGAGTTGTGTAGTGATGAATGTAATTACTTTAGGATGTTTTAAGGGTCATTTTTCATGGAAATATGTGATTTTAATTTGTCTTGTGTTTCTATTTTTGGTTAATAAAGTGTTAAAAGGATGAATAGGTCTCCATGGACCTAAAAAGGATACTAAGGCCTAACTAAGGTGTTACTGCTTAAGGGTGATATATCAAAGCTATGGCCAACTTATGAAGGTGGTTTTATCTTCTTTATAAGTGGGATATAAACCTTAAGGGTTAATTAATGTCTTGTGGTTGACCAAGAAGGTGGTGATCATGTAGACTCTATAAAGAACAAAATCAAAGATGAAGGTTTCTAGAGTGTATGCGTGAATAAAAGAGAAGTATGAGTAAGCTTAGTGGATGGATTAAATATTAAAGTAGTGTGAGGTATATGTGTGTGACCTATTAGTCATGTTTCTAATGTTTTAATAGTGTTTTTTAGGGTTTATTATTGAGGATGAGTGAAAAGGTGTAGAGTGATCCATAAGGTTATTTTGGATGCATTGCTTGTGTGTGAAGGATTGAGAAAGTGTGAAGTGTTGAAGAGAGTTTTTATTCACTATTTCACCATCATATTGGAAGGAAATAAAATTTATAGAGGTTTTGATATGAAAAGGTGTTGTGTGGGTGCTCAACATCTAAGACAAGTGGGTGCTTATCCATACTTGGGGTTGGTACTCTTTGTGAAATGGATGCTTCACTAAAGTATCCTTTTTATGATCTTTTATAGGAGTATAGTCCATGTGTTTTTAGGTTTGAGATTTGGTTTTATCCCCCATGAGGTTTTCACACATAATTCATGTGTAATGTGCTTTGATCTTGCATGTTTTTCTTTGTTCATTAGAATGAATGGTTTATATGATTCATGAATGCTTATGTTAAATGATTAAGAGTTTGAAGGATTGGAATTTAAGTTTAATTGATTTCATCACTTATTCACCTCCCCTCTTAGTGATTGTACCTCTAACAATGTGGCCAACATAAGGGCATAATAATGTCAATTAGGTTCATACCTACTAACTTACTATGTAAGGGTCTATTGTTTTTGTTAGGATCGAAGAGGTTATATTATACACCCATTGGTAATCCCAATATCACATGTCATGATTTATATACCCCACCATGGATTAGGGTTGGTATGATGTTGGAATATGAACTCCCAGGTTAATGTATGCCTAAATAATTTTTGAGGAGATGAAATCTTGACCACAAGACAAATGTAAGAAAATAAATAAATGAAAAATGAAAAGACTTTAGAGGTCATTTATGAGTCACCCAAGTCACTCAAAGATTATGGAGAATATATGCAACATTATTTATGAAATGACTAAATAACAAGGTAATAAACCAATCACTTTTGGTCACTTGAGTTATTTAAAGGGGATAAGGGGAGAACATATATGCCCTAGTTTTTGTTTGCCAAAAACAAATAATTTTGTCTACATATTTTGAAACTATCCAAAGAACAAACAAGAATTGAAAAATCCCTTAAGAGATCTAGTTAAAATGTTGGTTCTTTTTAATAGCACCAACTTTAAATGTGTTTGAAATTTTGGCCCCTTGGCCTTGTTTGCACTTTTAAAAAGCTTGAAAATGCTAAAATACAAATTATTAAGTGATTTTTAAGCACATCAACCAAATGTGGATGAATTTTAACCTTTGTTGTGAATTTAGATTTTTCAAAAGAAAAAAAGATTAAAAAGGGCTTAAGATTCTCTTTTACTTGGATCAATTATTTATAGACAAGGTTAGTTGATTAGTTTCTACTTAAGCTAAGATGAAAATCCTACAAATTAGCTCAATAAGACACACATTTAACTCTATAGAATGATTTCATAGTTATACAGTGACTATGAATTGTGAAATTATTCAAGCATATAAAAACTCAAAAAAGTAGAAAGTAGCATAGACTTACAAAGAGTGATTTCTTATTTCTTGAACAATTTTGTAATTTGTCTCAATGATTTCATAATTCAAATGATTGATTTTGTAACTGCGATAAAAACCTCTTTAAAACACAAAAAATATAGAGTTGAAATTTTTCTCTTTGCTAGTAATTTCATAGTTAGACTAATGATTTCACAACCCAAATAGATATTTTTTTAACATAAAAATATGTTTTCACTATTAAAAATTATGATTTCACAAATTAAAAAGAGAAATTTTCAATTAACCAAAAAAATAAATGAAAAAATGTGTTTTCCTATATGATGAATTCACCTTTTCACTTGATGATTTCAAAACTTATGTCTCCAAATTCATAGTTTCTCTGAGCCAATTTCAAACCACAACAAAACCTATGAACAAATTCACCTCTAAACTGATGTCAAAAACACCTAAAGATGGACCTCGACTAATCACTCTTCACCTTTGCTCACACTCAATCTATAAGAGCACTATTCTGCCAACAAAATTATGACCAATAGGTCATACAAATAGTCTTTAATCTATTCTTTTCTTCAACATATACTTAAGGCACTCTATGCCTCCTTCACTCCACAAAACACACAAAAACCTCTCTCCAATCACTTATTAGTCACTCACACAAAGTCTATAACCCATCATCTTTGTTTCCACTATTTATAGAGAAATATTTATAATCACTACCTTGGTCAAGCATTAGGCATGCCTTAGCCCTTAAGGAGTCTCTCACATGAATATATGACTCAAGAAAATATTCATAGGTTTTCGATAGTATTTATGGGTCACACTTTAGTAGTTATACCTTTTAATATGGCCCTTATAGCTCTTATAGGTCTCATGGAGACCTATTCACCCATTTAGCTCACCCTCAAGCAAAACAAGAACACAAGATCACTTTAAAATGCATGTGTCCATTCCTTATGTCCCTTTATACATCCTCAAATGATCAAATTCAAATTAACTCACCTCTACTTATGATCAAACAACTCAAACACTAACTTGGCGTACACAGTCACCATGAACAAACACATAGTCAACTTCTTAATTTTATTCACACTCAAGATATATTGATCACATCTCAAAAATACACGTAGACCATCCTAATGGATTATAAATCATTTTTTAATAGAGAATTCAGTGTGAGACATCAAAACAACAACAACATAAGCTTGAATATCCTTCTTGAGTTACTTGTAGAACAAGCACAAACACACAATCGACTTTTAAGCTTAATATACTTGACTGTACTCACTTTCAGGGCTTCAAATTAGGTACATTAGATGCACCATGGAGTCCTCTTCATCTTTGATTTTTACAACACTAATTTTTTTGACTTATATTGAAAGATATGGATGAAATGCATATCTTTGGTTTTTCCTATGTTAAATTAAAATATTTAAATTTAAAATATCATAGTAAATTTTCTAACATAATGGTCAAATATCGTGAACTCTCAGCTTAGATCAAATATACTCCATTTATCTTGATTCATATTTAACACATAGTCTACCAAAGCCAAACATTAAACCTCAGTCATATTGACCTCATCTCATGCATTTTGAGAACTTTAACTCAACATGATCCATCGATCTCTGTGGATCAATAAGGTCTTTACTGATGAACACTCACTATTTTATGAGTTGTATGAACACCCACTCATCATTGGATCATTATCTTGTACCTTTGCTTAGTCATTAAATAATTTTCACCTATCCTCATATTTATACCTCTTGACTCCTTGGATTAACATGCATTATCAATCTTGCTTGAGATTTAACACTTTCAAAAATGACTAAGTATGGGGACCCTTTCAATATGCATGAGTAGCCATTTTTACACCTCAATAACTCTTGCACTTCAATGCAAGATATTAGATTTGGACCGTATGATCTCCTCATAAAGGAGAATATAACCATGTAACACACTAATCCTTAAAAACTTTTACATGCAAGATATAATTCCATTAAAATTAATTCTAAAAAAATTCTATCACATAGCCAACTATGTCTAAATTTGCTTGAGAGGCCAACTTTAAACATCCATAACTTTTGTCATGATTTGGTGCATGATCTAAAATTTAGCATAAAACATATATGATCAAAACTAAACAAAACCATATGATCATTTTAACTTGAAAAATTCACATGTGAAAGATATAACATCATCAAAAATATCACTTAGCTCTTTTTAACATACTATAAAATTGGCTAAGTATGGAAAAACACAGTCAAACTTCTTGGGAGCCTAACTTTGCATGTGCATATCTTTGGATATGCTACATTGGATGATCTAAAAATTAACACAAATAAAATAGGAAAAAAATAAACAAGCCCATATAATAATTTTGTCTTGGTACTTCTATACATGTGAATTTTGAAATCATCAACATACTTACTCAATGCTTTTTGGGTAATTACAAATTTAGCTAAGTATGGGAAAACAATGAATTCTGATTGAGAAGCCAAATTTTTACCCTCATATATTTGAATGTGATTCAAAGAATGAATTGATATCTAACCTATAATAAATAGGGACTACTATGATCATAACCATAAGACCAACTCCCCTGGACTCATTCCCATGTGGCAATGGTGATGTCATCAAACTACCTAAGATTTTTTGCCACTGGACCCAAAGTGTCTAGATGAAAAATATGATCAACCAAATGAAATAAACTTATAAATACAAGCTCTCTAAGCATAGATAACATCTTAGGGACCACTTTCACATGCTCCAATCACCATACTCATCCTTGAACATCTCCAACCACGTCAACACTGAAGATCCACCAAGCCACCTTTAAGCATATAAGAACAAGTACATTGCACAATTTGTCATTATCATATAGACTATAAAGGCACTTCATCCACTCACCAGGACACCTCCATGACACCACCATGACATCATCATGATAAATATTTAATAATATCCCCTTTGTCATTGATGTCAACACCCATCAATATAGAAATATATAGCTCACCTTTTCTCTCTTCAAAGCACTCCCACAATAGGAACTTTCTCCCCAACAAGAGGTTTCTCCATTTTTGACACAATGAAAAAGTGGGCACAAATTGATCTTGAGGACCTGAAAATACTATCAAATAGGAAAGGACCATCTTATAAATATGATTCAAACTCCCCCTTACTTTGAACCTATTTTTGCTTGTCTTAACAATCTCCTCTTACTCCATGCCAATACTCTCTTTAATCAAGCACTGCAACCAATGAATAAATAAAACACAAAACTAAAAAAATATTATGTAACTTAAACATAAAAATATGATAGGGACTCTACCTAATATCTCTACGCAATTTCACTTTCTAAGCATCTTCAGATCTCTACACACCATGAAGAACCACCATGCAGGCTTACTAGCCTTCTTTCTCAATAAACTTCCATGACCACAAACTCTACATATGCACTAAACCAACTTGAGAAAATACCTTCAAATACTCATAACTTTCTCTTTTGGAGAAACTAAGTAAAAAACACTCTTCTTCAAACTAGGCCTGTCTAGCCTCCTTGTAGCCCTACCTAAAACTTGTAGAGCCCAAAACTTTTAGTAGACACATATTAAAGACATAAAAATTCATATATATATATATCAATATAATATGATCCCTCAATCACACCAATTTTCATTAATATTCTCAACCTATGAAACATACTTCCTTCATAAACCTATTAGCCAATTAGGCTTTCATATTGATAAAAAGTTTAATAACTTGAGAACCACAAACCTTAAATTCTATATGAAGCTTTATTTTAAAACCCATTTATCCCATTCAAAAAATTAAGAATCCTCATACCTAAACTCATAAGGCAAACTAGTTTTATAGTATAGACTAAAACCCTAAAACCTTAAAATAAGCACGGTCAATAGACCTCTTTCTGGTAAAGTCACACCTTTGAAACTACTTGCACACATAGAGACACCCATCACATACTTTTGGACAAAGATTTGATCTTACATACCTTTGGAAACCCACACATCCTATAACCCATTTTAGGCTTGCTTGCCCTAAAGCTAAAAACTAAAAAAATTGAGAGCACTCAAAAATCTTTAATTGGCACATACATACCTTTAGATCTCAAAAACACCTAAATCACACTAAATAGAAATGCATAGAGATTTCTAAGCACCAAAAACTTCTTGAAAATTACATAAATCTCATTAATAGGCTCATGAACTTGTTGATTCCACTTAACAAAAGATCTTCTCTGATTGGTATTACCATATTGGGCACACAGACATGATTCTACACGAAAAGGAGTCTCTTAAGAATCATATATAAAGACACATTATATAACTCAATGATCTAAAAAAAAACAAATCATCATATTCCATTTCCTTCTTACTCATCTGATATTTATAGTTCTTCTTCTTCTTTAGCTTAGGAGAAACAAATTTCTTAACTACTACAACATTCTCATTTTCTAATACTATAACATAGATTCATGATGTACCTTTTCATTTTAATAATCTTCCTTGCATCTTGAATCCTCATCACTAGGCATTTATTTAACAGGAATAGGATGTTACTTTGAATCCATACTTACCTTAGAACTAGCCTAGACCAGTACATTAATCTTCTTCTTGAGATTAATATCTTCATTCTCAATATGAGCAAACAATGAGAGTTATTGGGACTCTTCAACTTTAGAATCATTCTCCACCATATAAAAAATTTTACTTGGACTTGCAGTCTCATCATGATGCACCCTTGTTACCTTTGGCTTCCATGTGTTAACTTGCCTTCTTTTTTGAACTTTAGGATGCTGATTAAATATATTCTATCTTGTAGGCTTTTGCTTGCAAAACCTGGAAATTTGACCTCTCTGTTCACAATTATAACACACCATACCTTTTGAAAGAAATATATCTTGCCTTAACTTATTTGGACATCAATATATAATGTGTCTTATGTCATGACAATCAAAATAACCTCCCCTTTTTTAAGAAGAATCACCTTGTCTAATCTTATGTGGAAAATGGTTTACAAAGTGTCCCAAATCAAGACAATTAAAGCACCTGATTCTATTCACACCTTTTAACTGATGACCCCTATCATAGTCTCATGCAAATTCATATCTAATAGGTCTCTTGCACTCTCTATCAATATGACCAAATTGATCACATATATAATAGTAACCATTAAATCTTGCATACCTCACGAAATTTGGATATCTAATCTAATTTTTCTTTATTCTACCAGCACCTTCATTCCTTATCTAATGATTTGTCTTCAAAGTATGATTGCCCTAATTCACATTCATCTTCATCTTGTCTTGAGTTACAATCTTTTATTTTTATTCATATCCAAGACCAGTTCTATCTCTATCATGATTTTGACCACTTAGAATATTTTATAGATCACATATACCTTTTAAAATCTCACAAATATTTTCACCTTACTAGCTATATTTTCTATCTTAGATCTCAAATATTCATTTTCAGAAACATACCTTGAACATTATTCTTCTTTAAGTTTTAAGCTTGTAGACAAAATTTCCAACTAACAACTTAGATGCTTGATCATATCTTCATGATCCTTGGTTTCTTCATTCAATATTTACTCATATACATTTAATTGATCCTCATATTCCTTGAGCTTAAATTTCATCTTCTTTTTTATCTTCTTCTTAATCTTTAGCTCTTCAAGAGCATTCATCAAAATAGTCTCACAGTGCACCACATCTTCATCATCATCTGAATCACTCCAAGTACACTCCTTATAATGTGATCAACTTCCTTCCTTAACCATGAATAACGATTCATCTTCAGTAGGGCCATCATATTCTAAGTCATTGTCTTCAATCTAATCTGATGAGTAGCAATTTTCTTTGGTGTAAAGACTCTTCTTGTTCTCGAAGGACCTCTTCTTGTTGTTATACTTTATGAAACCTTTCTTCTTTTATGTCTTATTATCATCATCTTTATTCTCATGCTTATGAGGTCACTTCTGAGCAAAATGTCATATCTCTCCATAGTTGAAACACTTGAGAGGTATTTTACTCTTATACTTCCTTGAGCCATTGTTTAATTTACTAGTAATCAAAGTAATTAGTTCATCATCATAAAAGCTATATATCTCATCCTCTTTGGATTTTTTACCTTAGAACTTATTCTTATGATTCATCTCTATCTTGAATGTTGCTTCCTTATTTGGTAGTATAACATCATTCTTATTCATCTTATAGGAAGTAAGGGTGTCATACAATTGATCCATATTCAACTAAGGTCATGACTCTCTTCTATAGAAGATAATTCTAGATCAAAATTAGGGGATAGATACCTCAATAAAATTTTAAAAATAATTGTTATGTACCTAGGGATATGATATATGTGTTGATGGAGATGCTGACATGTGGCACACATCCCCTTAGTTAGTTATATGGGTATAATATATTAGGATAATAGAGTAACTTATGGAAGTAGTACATTGGGTAATGGTCAGCCTACATTGGATTAGGAGGCTACCCATCCATGGGTTAGATAGATGTATATATATAGGAGATGATTATCATGGTAAAGATATCAAGTAAGCATTGAGTCTTCTATTGTAAGAGGATATTGGAGGTTGTCCCCTCGAAGAGACATTGTGGAGTTATTCCTTCCTAAAGGAGTATTATATGGTGGTTCCCTACCTTAAGGGTATTTTTTCATATATTGAATATCAAGATCTTAACAATAATACTCTCTTCAATATTCTCTCCAAGACCTTTGATGATGTTCACAATCTCATGAACTCTCCTTAGAAAGGATGCCACAGTATTTTTTTCATTCATCTTGAGACTTTAAAAATACCTTCTATGAGTCTTTAACTTTGCAAGCTTAACCTTTGAATCTCTTTAAAAAATAGTCTTCAATTTATCCCATATTTCCTTGGCATAAGTGTAATGAATTACTTAGGTTAACTCAATTTATGTAAGACCACAAGTGATGGCATTCATTACCTTAGAGTTGTTCTCAAACAACTTCTTGTCTGCAAATCTAGATGGAGGAATATAAGGAGCAACATAACCATCCAAAACTAATTTACATACATCAAACCCTAGGAACATAATTTAGGTCTTCATCTTAGCACTCTAAAATTCATAATTGGATCCATTGAACATTGGTGCTTGCTTAGTAGAGAAAACACCTTGCATATTCTAACTAGCCATTATACCTTGGATCACCTTCAAGCTATCAAGCCTTTACCAAAAGACATCACTCTAATACCAATTTTTAGAGGTAAAATCACTAAGAGAGGGGGGGGGTGAATTAGTGAGCCCAAATAATCCAGCTTCAATTTTGATCTTTACAAATACTTAACCAGTTACCACAAGCATTCATGAAGTATACATATCATTCATAGTGATAAGCAAGAGAGACAATGCAAGATCAATATAATAAAACATGACATACATGGGAAACCCTCATGAGGAATAAAACCCACTAGAACCTATAGTTGGACTACTATCTTATAATAACAAGATCTAATTTATACCATCTAAAAATGATCAAGGAACTACAATTTTTATTTAATGAGACTCCAATCCCATAAGGTGCTACCACACATGTCTAGTTGAGCTGCAATAGTAACTAGACCTTTTATAAAGTGTCACCTTACAAGGAGGATATAACCACATTATATTATGAGATACCAAAAAAACACCTATGATTAAATCCATCTTGACAATACTTAAATATGGACCTCTACTAATCACTCTTCATCTTCACTCACACTCAATCTGTAAGAGCATTATTTTTCCAAAAAAATTATGATCAACATGTCATAAAAATAGTCCTCAATATGTTTTAATCTTCAACACATCCTTAGGGCACTCTATTCCTCATTCACTCCATAAAACACACACAAGCCTCTCTCTAATTACTCCTTAGTATCTCACACAAAGTCTAGAACCTATCATCTTTGGTTACACTATTTATAGAGCAATCTTGATAATAAATACCTTAGCCAACCATTAGGCACTCCTTATCCTTTAAGGCATATCTCACATGATTACACATATCAATACAATCTTGATATGTTAGCCATAACATCTATAGGTCACCCTTAAGTAGCTACACCTTTTAATAAAGCCCTTATAGCTCCTATAGGTCTCATAAAGACCTATTGACCCATTTATCTCACCCTCGAGAAAATAAATAACACATGACTAATTTTAAATAAATGGGTGCACTCCTTATGTCCCCTTCAATATCCTCAAATGATCACAATAAAATTATCTTACCACTACATATGTTCAAATAACTCAAACACTAACCTGGTATACACAGTCACCATGAATGAACACATAGTCAACTTCTTAAGTATTTTTCATACTCAAGATAGATTTATCACATCTCCAAAATCTACATAGACCATCCTCATGGATTATAAAACATGTTACAATAACTAATTCATAATGAGACATCAACATAGAAACAACACAAGCTCAAATATCCTTCTCATGTCACTTGCAAAACAAGCATGAACACATAGTCAACATTTAGGCTCAATATTTTTGATTTTACTCACTTCTAGGTCTTCAAATTAGGTTCATTAGATGCACCATGGAGTCCTCTTCATCTTTAATTTTTACAACACCAAAAAATTTGACTTCTATTAAAAGACATGGATGGAATACATATCTATAGTTTTTCCTACGTTAAATTCAAATGATCACAGTTAAAATTTGAACATAATGCTCAAATCTCATGAACTTTCAACTCAGATCGAATACACTTCTTATATCTTCATTGATCTTTAACACATAGTCCACCAAATCCAAATGTTAAACCTCAGTCACATTGACTTCATCTCATGCAATCTAGGAACTTTGACTAAATGCACTCCATCAATCTCTATGGATCATTTAGGTCTTTAATGATCAATGCTCACCGTTCAATCAATTGTATGAACACTTGCTCACCATTGGATCATTATCTTCTAATTTTGCTTAGTCATTAAACAATGTGCACCTATCCTCATCTCAGTACTTTTTAATTCCTTAGAAAAACCTACACCATTTAAATTACTCGTGCTTTAACACGTTCAAAAATTACTATGGGGACCCTTTCATTATGCACAAGTAGCCATTTTTACACCTCAATAAATTATTCTACGCTTCAATAAAAGATTACAAATTTGGACCATATGATTTAATTGTAAAGGAGAATCTAACCATATAACAAAATATTCCTATAAAACTCATTCATGAAAGATAGAACACCATTAAAATGCCTTTTGCAAAAAATCTATCATAGAGCCAACTATGTCCAAATCTGCTTGAGAGGCTAACTTTGAGCATCCATAACTTTTGCCATGCTTTAGTGCATGATCTCAAATTTAGTGAAAAACATCTATGCTAAAAACTAAACAAACCCATATGATTCAACTTATATTTACACCTTCAAACATTCAAGATATAACATCATCAAAAAGCTTACTTGGCTCTTTTTACCATACTACAAAATTGCCTGAGTATGGGGAAACATAGTCAAACTGCTTGGGAGCCCAGCTTTACATGTGAATATCTTATGATTCACTACATTGCATGATCTAAAAATTATCAAAAATAAAACAAGCAAAAAAATGAACAAATCCATATGATTATTTTGTCTTGGCACCTCCATGTGTGCAAATGCTTACCTCATCAACATGCTTACTTATAAATTTTTGGCCAATTGCAAATTCGGCTATGGAAAAATAATTAATTCTGACTAAGAAGCCAACTTTACACCCTCATATATTTTACTACAATTCGATACATGACTTAATATCTAGTTCATAATAACCAGGGACTACTATGATCATACCTATAAGATCAACTCCCTTTGACTCATTTCCACGTGGTAGTGGTGATTTCATCAAAATGCTTACTTAGATTTTTTACCACTAGACCTAAAGTGTCTAGATGAAAACTATGATCAGCCAAATGAATTTCAATTATGCACATAAGCTCTCTGAGAATATATAACAACTTAGGGATCACTTGATCATGCTCCAATCACCATACTCATCCTTGAACATCCCTAACCACATCAAAACTAAAGATCAACCAAGCCACCTTAAAGTATACAAGAACATGCACATTGCACACTTTGTCATTATCACATAGATTATTAAGGTACTTCATCTACTCACTAGAACACCTTCATGACACCACCATGACATCAAAATGATAACTCTCCAACAAATTTCTCTTGATAATGTCACTATTTTTCTTATTGAATTTGTAGTTTCATAGGACCGGATTCATAGTTCCACATTCAAAGGCCAAAAATGAAAAAAAATATATAAAAAAAAGAAATCAAGGTATAAAATGAATACTTCTTGGCTCCAACGAGGTCCAAATATTCTCTCATTATGAATATGGGGTGCATGGTCCCACCGAGCGTACCATTATGTGAGATAGGAATCCAAGATGGGAGTTAGTGAAGTGTTAGTATGATAAACTTAAATAAAAACACATAATAAAATCTAACACCTCAAGCCTAAACACTCAAGGATAAAGATAACAATGCAAGTAACAAACAAAAGAAGATAAAACAAGTATTCTTCACCTTATTTATGAGCAAGAGTTACACATTGGCCTTAGAGGAATGTGCTTGATCATGTGTTCAAAGAGTCTTTCATATTGTTATCCTTTCATAATTTTCCCTTGTCACTTTGGCAATGTTTGGCTTGGATTTGGTAAGATGTAGCAATTTATCAATAATTCTACATTATAACATTACAAGAAAGTTTTGTCTATCAACAACTTAACATTATAACTTTAGCTTTTGAGAGCTTTTTTTAGAATGGCCTTGGCACTTCTATTTATAGGTTTTCCAAATAATTATAACCCAAGTGCAACTAAGTTAGATCTAATTGCAATTAGGTTTAGTTTAACCCTGGTTAATTTAAGGAGGGGATAAACAATTAATATTTGAGATAGAGATCCCATTTATTAAACATGGCTCTCCATTTCTAAATTTAAGGTTTTAATGGACATATTTTCAATTCTTTGACTTTGAGGATGATGAAATCATCATGAATTCAATTTTATTAGAATTTTCTTTTTAAAAATTAATATTTACTAATTGAAAATGGAAATTCCACTTAAGAATTTAATTTAATTTTCTTAGTTAATTTATTCTGCTTAGTATTTTTCCATTTTATGAATTATTTAAGTGCCCTACCTAATGGGTCCAAAGGCTAATCTATCAATTTTATAGGTCAAAACTTAACTAGAGATGAATACATGAGAAGTTACTATTGTGTATAGGATAATATCCTAGATAAAGATGCCTTAACATGGCTCTAGGTAATAATGTCTAATGTGTAGATGAAGTCAAGACATTTAGTGATTCCTAGGATTAATTTGGTAGAAATTAATCTGAAGTTTGGTTGGAACATATTTGTTCCCAAAATGAGGTGTCTACATAGCCTACCCCACTAACAAATAGACTTTTTAGCTTGTATCAATCATATGCCCTAGAAATATGGAGGATTAGGGTTTGATCATAAAATCAATCAAAACATAACATATATAGGGTTTCAAAACTCATCCACATAGGAACAAACCTTATAGATATAGACATAGGTGTACCTAGAAGTTCGAGATAGTCTTGCATAGAGGACACTACTGCCAAAATAGGGACACTAGTACCACATGGTGCTAGTGTCAAATTAGGGCACTACTATCTAGGAGGGGTTTCGACACCTAGATCCTATTTTTGACACTTAGACTACTCTCTACCTCAATTTTTATCCTATAGATCATCCATCTAAGTTCTTGCATTATTTATTGGTATTTTTAGAAAGGTCAAAATTAGTCAATTATTTAATAGATTAGTGGATGTATCTATTTTATATTTCTACCTTGATTTACTAAAAACATAATATATATGTTAATTAAGTCCTAAAAGGTTAAATGTAACCACCTAAAAGTGACACTTGAGTGATAAGAGTGATACTTGAGACCACCTATCCCTATCTTAGTTGTAGACCTATCCTAGAGCCTATTTTCACACTTATCTAGCCTTAGTGTGGGCCATAGGTGTCCCTAGTCATCCCTAAAGTAGTCTCAGACCTTCATTCTTATATCCAAGCCCTTTGTGCCTAATGTTATGCCACTTGGACACTAGTGATATATAGGGATAGTAGTGACCATGGCACTAGTGTCCCAATAATGGTGTTACTATCCTTTCCCTCATTTTTTCACAAATAGATATCTTTTCAAATATTAAACCTCCTAGGTTTGGACTAGACCACTTTTATCACCCACACAAGCACCATAACAATATATATACATGAATTATATCCCTCTAACCATTAGATGGAAATTAGATGCAAATTACATATGTAATTTTAGAACAAGTTGTGAATAATTAAGGTTATCAATCCCTATTCTACCCTACTTTTACATACTACCATATAAAACATTTTAAAGCTTAGATTACTCAGATTTACAATATAAATCACATTCAAAGCACTCAAGTCAAATATCATACTAGTTTCACTTACACTTACACCAACACCAACACCAACACTTAGGTGAGAATAACTACATCAAGCTTGAT
Organism: Torreya grandis; assembly: GCA_037957365.1. NCBI lineage: Eukaryota > Viridiplantae > Streptophyta > Pinopsida > Cupressales > Taxaceae > Torreya > Torreya grandis. The sequence continues at coordinate 964,360 of JARHVA010004418.1, forward strand.
CCCTCTTCAGAGTATTGGTATGTAGGCAACTCTCTTCACAATAGGGTGTTGAGGATATCCAACCTACCCCACTAATAAACATACTTTTCAAATTCTATCAATTGGATGCCTTAACATAATGGAATATTAGGGTTTACTCATAAAATCAATAAAAATAAGTTATATATAAGGTTTTAAAACTTATGCACATAAGTACAAACCTTAAATATATAGATACAAGTGCACTCAAAATCCCAAGACAATCCTCATAGAAGACACTACCACCAAAATAGGGACACTAACACCACATGGTGATACTAGCCAATTACGATGTTATTATCCAAGAGGGGTTTTGACACTTGGATCTTGTTTGTAACACTCAGACCAACCTCTTCCTTAGGTTTTAGCCTCCATATCATCTATCTCAATTGTTTTCTAGATAAGTTATTATTTGTATTATTTATTACTATTTTTGAAAAGGTAAATTTAATCAATTTTATAATAGATCAATGGCTATATTTATTGTATATTTATACCCTAATTTACTAAACTCAGTTATTTAACAACATATGATTTAAATTCATTGAAGTCCTAAAATATTAAAACATTTGGTGAACCTAACTTGCTTCAAATACTATTCAATCCCTAACCCTAGATGATCTTAGGGTTTGTATCCTTTTTGTTTATATACTCAAGTATTAGTACAAAAATCTCAGATTTGTTTTAGTATTTGATTTTTACAATCTTTAATAAATTAAATTTCTTTAAAGGTTTAAAATATACAATAGTTTGTCTTCCTACTCCCCAAACTACAATGGCATAGTTCAACAACTAATTTGATGAAACTAATAAGAGAAAATTTCAATATTTTTTTCCAAACATTCAAATATGCAATATGACCTTGTCAATATTATGTATAAAAAACTTCAAAAATCAAACAATGGTCAATCTTATACTCCCTAGATGATAACATTGTTACACCTAATTTAAGGCCAACTCAGATAACACAACAACCAATTGTAACTCAACCGTCAGTGATAGATAGACCTCTTATGGCTAGTTCATCCACTCCAGATGTATAATCCTTTATGTAGGCGGTTCATACTTTATAGGCTAAGATGTTACATCTTAAGCATGTATTAACTTGGCCATCAGATGCCTTAGATTCTCATGTTATTTTATATACACCTTTGACACATCATATAGCAACAACTCCTATGCCATCTATATTTGTGGCACCTAAGCTTACATTGTATGATGTTAATGGTGACCCAATGCACCATCTCTGAGATTTTCATGCATCACATTTGGATTATGTATCCAATGATTAGCTTGTCATTAAGTTGTTTCCATGTAGTCTAAAGTATTATGCCTTACAATGGTTTTATGATCTACCAAATTAGTTTATCACCCCATTCAATCCATTGTTAAATATGTTTTTATCACACTTCTCAATAAATATCAATGATAAAAACTCATATGCTTGAGTTGTATAATTAAAACAAAATAAAATGAGCCTATTGGCAAATATATCTTAAGATATAAGACTATATTAGCTAAGTTGACTAGCCCCATGGTGGATAAAGAGATTTAGGACATATTCAAATAGAGCCTACTACCAACATCACATGAAGCTATCTTATTCAATAAGTTTCCAAACTTCATAGATTTATGCCATAGACTGAAAGAAAGAGAAGTCAAAATTCTCTCTATAGAAAAAAATAAATATGAAAGTGGATTAGAATCAACTACTAAGAGTTATAGTAAGCCTCCATACAAGATAAGGGACACTAAAAACAAGAGTGATTCAAAATCCATAGTTAATGTAACTTCAAAGCCATCTCCTCACCTAGTTTTATCAAATCCTCCATGTAGAGTTTTCATCAACCTTCCAAAATCACTGGCACATGTTTTATAGTAGCTCTTATAATGTAATGTCATATCTCTCAATACCATAAAATATATTGATATGACATGACCACTTATAAATAACTATGATTCTAATGCATTTTATGAATATCATAGGGTACCAAGCCATACTACAAAAAGATGCATCAAATTAAAACATAAGATACAATCCTTGATAAAGGATAACATTATTGACATGGGAAAAATGATAGAGGCACCCAAATTTCAAAAAATATAAGATTAGGAATTGAAAAAATTCTTATATATATTTCCAAAACATACAACAAATGAGACAATAGACACTTCATGTGTTTAATACATGTATCAAGCACATCCATCACCCACATCATATCAAAATACTATAGACGAGCACACCCATTACAAAATATCATTGGTGTGTATCATGTTGATGTATGTTCTTTTTGTTGGTTTTAAAACATTTTTATTATCATTGATGTCAAATTCAAGACAAATGTTAGTTATGTAAAGGTCAGAGTTGAGGCCATGTATAGTGAGATGATGTGTCAAAGAAGTCTCACGACAAGATAAAATTTGAAGGAAACATCTTGTCTCTCTATTGAGAGATAATTTTAAGGTAACCTATTAATATTTCTAAGGTTTATGTCATGTCAAATTTAAGATCATGGTACAAGGTAAGCTACTATTGTGTCCCAAGTGTCTTGAGAAGCCTAATCTAGCCCTAAGAAAAGGTGTAAACATGAATCATAGTAAGGATTAGTAATTTATATCATTATAGACATGAGAGAGTTCATAAAGATATGTAAACATGAGAAAAATTTAAATAATCCTTCATATGAGTTCAAAGGTCAAGTTTGAAGCTTAATTCTTGAATGAAGAGACCTAGTGAGTAGGTACAAGCTTGGTAACATGATGAGGTAATATTTATGCCTTGTGTGAAGAAAGTTGGTAGAATGTGAGCATGATATGAGTTAATTTTACGTGTGGATGAGGTATTGAGAATAGTACAATAGCTTTCAAGGTATGATCATGGTCTAAGTATGACTGGTAGCTCAAGGTCTAGTGTGTAAAGAGACCTAATATGTTATAATGAGGGGCCAAGTTCATTTTAAAACGTGATATATGTCTTAACAACATTGAAGGAGGTGTGATAGGTTTTTTTAAGTATTTTGACAAAGTTTGAGGTCATATCTTGAAGAAGATAACATGAAAACTGGTGTTGAGATCTTTTGTGTACATAAAATGGGGTGTTGCAAACCTGAGAAGGAATTTATTATGCTCTTTGGCATGTGAAATTTTTTCATGAGATCCTGATCAATTCATAAATTTGAGGAATTTCCCAATATTTATTTTCCTAGCATTAGTTTTGGATTTGAGGTTCAATCCTTTATGAACGATTGCTAAGAAGGGAAACCAGTCAAAACCCTCTTAAAATCCTCATAACAAATTTATAGGGAAAATATTTTTAGTTATGGATCATAATGGTTTTTTCAGCTAGTTTTATATCTATAACATGTAAAGGACTCTTCCATGTTCCTCTAGGTGGTTTTCATTTGTCACAATAGTGAGTAGAAGCTACAATAAACCCTTTGTTTCTCAAAATTTCAATGTAGCAAGTAGGGTTGACTAGGTAAAAACATGTAAATGGATGGAATATGATGTGGAATACTTTTATTTTATTCCCATGTAAGTTTATTATCATTTTGTATACCTAAAATATTCTAAATAGGTCATGGAAGTTGGCCTATCACTAAAAAGGCTTAAAGAGTAAGACAATGAGAAAATTGGGCAGTGATGAAAAAGAGATTAGGGATTAGTTATAAAGAATTAGTGATGGATACAAATTCATGAGGTAATTTTTAAAGACATATACCTAATATGACCATTTTTATAATTTTTTTTTATGAACACAAACATGCTAAAAGTTGTTCTCAAAGTGATCAGTCTAAAATAGTGAAGTCTATCTAAGGTGAAGATGTGAGATTGGTCTGTAAGACCAATATGGATATTAAAAATTTTAATATATATTTTAAAATATGACATAATAATGATTAAGGTTCATGTAAATCCATTATAATATCATAAAAATGTTCCTACAGGTGTTCTAATACTTGATCTTCTTGACTATGTTTTTGATGCTACAGGTAGTTTTCTGTGTGTGAGTGAGAATGTTATTCTTGAGTGTTTTTTCATAGTTTTAAAGAATAAAATTCACATGAAGTTTTTATATAGGCCTAATATTTTAATTTTAACACATTTTTATGCATGATAAACTCCTATGAAGGTGTGAAAAGTCAAATGTTCTTGACTGGGTTTTTGAGGCTTGTGTGCAATTCTAAGTGAGCATATGAAGTTGATCAGTTAGAGGTATTTTACCATATTTTATGAATTATAATTAACATGATGTTTAAAATGAGGAAATTAATATTATATCCATGTGATATTTTAGTATTTTTATGTGGAAAATTTGAGTATATGATTCATATTTTCAAGATAAACTTTCTGGTAGTAAGAAAGCTTAATGATGGGTAGATCTAATTGGGTGGTTGAAGGAGTGAAATGAAAAAAATGGTGTTGGGGAAATAATATGAGATTATTATATTTTATTTATTTTTAATCCATTTTTAATTCTCAAAATTTTCCAAGGAGGTTTAAGTGAAATGTATGTTTAAATAAGGCCTAATTACATTAGATCTCTTTTAGGCCTAATGGTGGTTTTAGCCCTTAAGGGTAATAATCAACCTATGTGGTGGTTTTTTAACTTGTGAAACATGTGTATTTATATAATTTAATGTTTATATAATAATTTTTAGGTTTTTGGTTGAAAAATATGGGTAAGATCAAGAGTCAAATATAAAGACAAGGCCTAATAGGCCTAATTTGACTAGTTAGAATATTGAGCATATGAGTGAATGACATAGAGTTTTTGACACCAGGTAAATGGATTTAAGAAAATAAAATAGGTGTGATTAATATCAAATAAATATATAAATATGTTTCTATAGGTTTTTGGAAAGGTCATTTGACCTAATTCTGCTAAGGAAAGGGCTAATTGAGTAAGAAGGCCTAACATGCTATTTGACAAAGATAGAAGAGTGAGAAGAGAAAAAAGAGGACATAATATTTAGTTTAGTGATAAAAAGGTGTTATAAGGTGATAATATACTTAATTTATCTTATTTGTTTCTAATTTACCTAAGGTTTTGGATCCTCCTTGCAAGTTGGTGTTTGCTAAAGGACTAGTTGAGTTGGTGCTTGACTAGTAAGGGGTTGATACTCCTTGTGTGGTTGGTGCCTCACTAAAAGTTTTATTAATTGATAATAGTAATATATTAAAATCCATAAAAAATTTGTTTTTATTACCCAAGAGGATTTCCTACATATATATTGTGTTCTTATGTTGTTTGCTTTCATAGATACTTGTGTATGCATTGATTGATGTATGTATGTGAATGAATACTTCATGGATGTTAAGTGAAATTAAAGGATTGTTTTAAGGAAAATGATTCAAAACTATCTTATTATATATAATAAAAACATTTGGCAGTATATCAGGTCATTTTAAGGAGGTATTATAACCTAAAAGAGATTTTAAGCAAGCAAATATGGCTAGTCAAGCGCAAGGTGGTTTTTCTACAAGCAAAAATCCATTATTTAATGGTTCAAATTATTGTTTTTGGAGTGTTAATATGTGTAAATATCTGATGTCTCAAGTTAATTATGTTTTTAAATCAGTCTTGGATGGATATACTTCACCACCTATTCCTATTATAGATGCATTAGGCAAGAAGGCTAATGATAATAACTCAAAAGCAATGAATGGTATTATGTGTGGCCTATCATAGGTAGAACTTGTAAAGGTGATGAAATGTATATCTATCAAAAAAATATGGTAAAAGTTGAATAATATTCATGAGGGAGACTCCAAGGTCAAATTGGCCAAAGTTGAAAACCCATATAAGAATGAATATTAGACCATTGAAACCTATTTGTTGAGGGTTAATAAAGTGGTCAACATCATAAGAGGTTTGGGTGAAGAATTGAAAGAGTTTATTATTTTTCAAAAGGTTTTGAGATATCTAACTCCCAAATTTGATTCTAAGGTATGTTATATTGAAGAGATGCAATATCTAGACAAGCTAGAGATGGATGGAGTTCATGGTACCCTAACAACCTCTAAGATGAGGACAAGTGAAGGAAGACTTGTAAAGAAGTAAGATACAATCAAGGTAGAAAAAATACAAAGAAGAAGAAGACATATGGAAATAAATTTAAATATAATGATGAATCTAATATTGATGACGATGATTTGATAAAAAAATTTCAAGAAAGTTGAAGATAGGCTCAGGTAAATACAAGGGTAAGCTACCATTTAAATGCTTCAATTATGGAGAGATTGGAGACTTTGCTAAAAGTGACCTCATAAGCATAAGTAAAATGATGATGAAGATCATGATGAACGTCATGATGATGATAAAAGGTCCTATAGGTTTGATAAGATCAAGAAAATCTTTAGAAGGTATGATGATAAGAAGTTTTTCAAAAATAAAAGAAGTTTCTACTCCAAGGAATATTACAACTCATCTGACGAGAGTGAGAGAAGTGATTCTAAGAGTGATCATGAAGGTAATGGTCCTGATTTAAATGAAGTTCTCTTCATGTTTGAAGAAGCAATCTATTCAAATCAATAAGATTCCATATGGATTAGAGGTTCTATTGGTGATTTACATGAAGAAGGAGATAAGGTAGACTTTAAAGCTAAGTTGATGAACACCATAAAAGAACTAAATATGATAAATAAGAAGAATAGGGTGATGATATTTCTTATCAAATATAATGAAGATAAAATTAAATTATTTAAATATATACTAAGCAACAACTTTAGGGAACAAGAGGAAACATTCAAATAGGTGGAGACTGAACTTGAGATTGTGAATGCTAGTCTAAAGGCCAAAGCAGAAGAATGTGCAAGGAATGTAACTGAAGTGGAGTCCTTGAGAGTTGAATTGGATGAAACATAAAGTAAGATTAAGTACTTTTTGAGGTTTTAAAATAGTACCAATGATCTAGACAACATTCTCAATAGTCAAAAGACTGTTAATGACAAAATAGACCTTAGTTTCAATAGAGACCAAAAGAAGAACACTAATGTGATCAAGAAGGACAATGATCAATCAAATAATGAGGGTGATGATAGAATGAACGATAATACTATTAAGAAACCTAATATTATAAGGTATGCTAACCCTTTCAATGGATAATGTTATTCATGTAACTAATCTGGACATAGATCAAGGAATTATAAAAGGCCTTCCAAGAATGAATATGCATGGAACTATGAGGAGAGTCATCAGTAAAGAGGTATGGGTCATGGTGTGTTTTAATTATCATAAGATTGATCATATTATAAAGTATTGTAAGCATGGATTCTCAAAAAAAAAAAAAAAAAGTTGAGAACCCTAGAGTACAATAAAGAAGACAAGATAGCAAGTGGAAATCCAAAGTAGATAAGGTTGATGACCAATTTATAAGTCAAAGTGGACTATTTGCCATGGTAGAGTATAGTCAAGATGCAAAGGAGTTATAAGAATTCTCTCTATCAGCTTAGATTATTGATGAAGGAGATAAGACCAATAAAATAAGCCAAAATGTTATTCAAATGAAGATTGAAGAGGTCAAACCAAAAGGACTATTTAAGCCCAAGAGGATCATGAAGGAACTTTAGTCTAGTAAGGACATACAGATTTGGGAATCTCCTAAGTTAATTTTGTTTTAGTTCTTTATAGTAGAAGTGACTATATTAGGATTCATGGAGGCAGTCAACTAGTAAGTAGTGAGAATGAAGGATGCTTGGTCTTAGGGGGAGTTTTGTGATGACTATCAGAGTCAAGGTTCAGCCAAAAGTCTATTGTAGGTGTTATCACAAGAGATTGTTCAAAAAGAGTTGTATGATGACTTGATCAAACCAAGTCAAAATTTTGATAATGTCTAAATTTCTCATAGAGATAAGGGGAGACAATCATACTCCAAGAGTAGGTATGTAAGCCTAATTTGTGTTAAGTTTATTTGAAAAGAAAAGGTGTGATTTTAGGTCCAAGGATCAGATGGTTTCCAATAACATGGCCCTTTATCATTAATGTCAAAGGGGGAGAAAGTTATTATTTTGGAGAAGGACCAAGTATCAAAGAAGATCCAGCTTGAGGAGATGAGAATGATATGCTATGTTGGAGTGTTTTACATCAATGATAAAGGGGGAGATTATTGATGTATATTCCTATTATTATTTTTAAATAATTTATATTGTCATTGATGTCAAAGTCAAGACAAATGTCAGTTATGTCAAGGTTAGAGTTGAGATAATGCATGGTGAGATGATATGTGTCAAAGAAGTCTCATGACAAGAGAAAATTTGAAGGAAAACTCTTGCATATTTGCTAAGAGATAATTTCAAGGAAACTTAGTAATCCTTCTAAGGTTGATGGCATGTAAAGTCAGGATCATGGTACACAGTAAGCTACTATTGTGTCCTAGGTGTCTTAAGAAGCCTAATCTAACCCTAAAAGAAGGTGTAAGAATGAAGCATAGTGAGGCTTGGTGATTTATGCTGGTAAAATAATGAGAGAATGAATAAATATATGTAAACATGAGAAAAATGAAAATAAACCCTCACATGAGTTTAATGGTCAAGTTTGAAACTTAATTCTTGCATGAAGAGACTGAGTGAGCAGGCACAAGCTTGGTAGCATAATGAGGTAAGTAGTCTATGATGTATGTGAAAAATGTTAGTAGCATGTGAGAATGGTATGAGTTAATTTGACATGTGGATAAGATATTGAAAATAATAAAGGAGGTTTTAAGGTATGATCATGGTCTAAGTATGACTGGTAGCTCCAAGTCTAGTGTGTAAAGAGAACTAGTATAGTCTAATGAGAGGTCAGGTTAATTTTCCAAGGTGATAGATATCTTAAGATCATTGACATAGGTATGATAGGTTGTGTTAAGTATGTTGAAATTTTTTGAGGTCATATCCTAGAAAAACTAGAATGAAAATTGGTGTTGAGACCCTCTGTGTGCACATAATGGGGTGTTTCAAACTTGCAAAGGAATTTCTTATGCTCAATAGAATGTGAAATTTTTTCATGAGATCTTGGTCAGTTCATATAAGTTGTGGAAGGTCCATATATTTATTTTCCTAGAATTGGTTTTGGATTTGAGGGGCAATCCTCTATGAATGATTCCTAATGAAGGAAACTAGTCAAAACCCTCACGATGACTTGATAGGAAATATATTGTTAATTATGGATTATAATGGTTTTTTTTACATATTTTGATGTTTGTAACATGTAAATTAATCTTCAAGGTTCTTTTAGGTGGTTTTGGTTTGTCATAAACGTGAGTAAAAGCTATAAGAAACCACTTATTTCTTAGAATTTTGATGTAACAAGTAAGTTTGACTAGGTAAAAATATGAAAATGGATGGAGGATGATGTTAATACTTTTAATTTATGCCCACATAATTTTATAATTATGTTTTATACCTAAAATTTTCTAAATAGGTCATGGAATTTGGCCTATTGCTAAAAAGGCTTAAAGATCAAGATAGTGAGAAAACTAGGCAGTAATGAGAAAGAGATTAGGGATTGGTTTCAAAGAATTGGGGATGGATGAATAAGGTAATTTTTCAAGAAATATAAATAATATTACCATTTTTTATAATTTTTGGTGATGCACACAAACATGCTAAAAGGTTTTCTCAAAGTGATCTGTCTAACATAATGAAGTTTGTGTAGGGTGAAGATGTGAGATTGGTCTGTAATACCAATACAGATATTAAAAATTGTAATATATAATTTCCAAGATTATATAATGATTATTAAGGTTAATTTAAATACATTATAATATCATAATCGTGTTCCCATATGTGTTCTAATACTTGATCTTCTTGACTATGTTTTTGATGCTACAGGCAGTTTTCTATGTGTAAGTGAGAATGTTGTTCCTGAGTGTTTTGCATACTATAAAAGAATAAAATGAACATTAAATTTTTATATGTCTAATACATTAATTTTATCACATTTTTATGAATTATAAACTCATATGGAGGTGTGAAAATTCAAAGGTTCTTGATTGCATTTTTGAGGCATGTGTGCAGTTTTGAGTGAGCATATGAAGTTGATTAGTTAGAGGTATTTTTACCTATTTGATGAATTATAATTAACATGATGTTGAACTTGAGGTAATGTATATTATATAAAAAATATTTTTTAGTATTTTTATGTGTCAAAATTGAGTATATGATTTATATTTTCAAGATAGACTTTTTGGCAGTAAGAAGGCCTAATGGTGAGTAGACCTAATTGGGTGGTTCAAGAAGTGAAATGAACAAAATGTTATTGGGTAAATAAGGTGAAATTATAAAGGGTATATGTGAGTCATTTTTTAATTTTTAATCCATTTTTTGAGTCTCAAAGTTTTCCAAGGAGGTCTAAGTGAAATGTGTGCTTAAAAAAGGGCTAATTGCATTAGGTCTCTATTAGGCCTAATGGTGGTCTTGGCCCTTAAGGATAATGACCGTACTATGTGGTGGTTTCATTTGTGTAACTTGTGTATTTATATATCTAAATGTTTATAATAGTATTTTTAGGTTCTTGTCTGACCAATATGGGTAAGATAAAGAATCGAGTATAAAGATAAGGCCTAATAAACATAATTTGACTAGTTAAAATATTGAGCATATGGGAGAATGATATAGAGTTTTGGAAACCAAGTAAAGGGATTTAATTTAATTATATAGGTGTTATGAATATTACATGAAGTTATAAATATGTTTATATATGTGTTTAACAAGGTCATTTGACCTAATTTTTCCAAGGAAAGGGCTAGTTGAGCGAGAAGGTCTAATAGGCTATTTGAGAAAGATAATAGAGTGAGAAAAGCAAAAGGAAGAGGCCATATGAAGTTGAGTGAGTAAAACGTGTTCTAATGTGATCATATATTCAAATTATCTAAGTTTTTTCTAAGTTACCTAGGGGTTTTTAGCCTCCTTGAAAGTTGGTGCTTACTAAAGGACTAGTTGAGTTTGTGTTTGACTAGTAAGGGGTTGGTGCTCCTTGTGGGGTTGGTACCACACTAATAGTTTGATTTATTGCTTATAGGAATATAGTCCAAGATTTGAATCAATAAGTTTATTTAAAAATAGGTTTTAACACATATATCTTATGTTCTTATGTTATTTACTTTCATAGATACTTGTGTATGCATTGATGTATATATGTATGTGAATGAATGATTCATGGATGTTAAGTTAAATTGAAGGAATATTTTAAGGAAAATAATTCAAACCCATTTCATTAGATATAATTCAAACATATCATAATATAGTTCTAACTATACAAATCATCACCTTCTCATAGCAAGATATTGTTGACAATGATTTAGATTTATATGCACTCTTTGTACAAGTCTACATAGATCATCATCCTATTTAGAGTGTTATGGTTAACAACAGGTCAAGTATTAAAATGTACACTATCATAGTTATAAAAAATTTGGGGTTTTAATATAATTATATATCTCCTATAGACATAATTATCAATGGTTTAAGTGTCCATGTTTAAAGCTCCATTGGAGAAATTATACTTCCACTACAAGTTGGACTAGCACATGTGGCCATTAGATTTTTAGTAGTACCTACTGTAGGCACATTTGACATGTTATTGGGTGGGCCATGGATAAAAAAAATATGATCCATCCCATCCAACATGCATACATGCCTAAAATATATACATACAAATTAGGTGATCATAGTTGAGGGTCTTTGATATGAGTATCCTCTACCTATCCCACAAGTAGTTACACCACATTTACTAGTTATAACATAGTTACAAGTTACAACATAATTACCCATTATAACATAATTAAAAATTGTAATATAGTTATTATTTATAACATAATTATTAGTTACACCTCTGAGCATAGTTATTATTTTTAAACCATAAAGTTTTGTGGAACCACCAACGTAGGTGAGGTCTACGCCTATAGTTTTTACACGTATGCATATTGTCCCATATAAATCATTATTAGAGAGACCCCTACATCAAATATATATAGGGCATCCCTCTAATAAATTTATTCAAAGATCAATATTATTGAGCTCTTAGGGTTATAAATAAAGGGAACCTATGCTAGATACAACATCTCTCACTAGATGGGTCCTTAAGACCCCTACAATTCATATAGGATACCACAACTAGTTTCACAAATTCATAACACCACTTCATAGGTAGGGCTAGACATAGATAACTAAGTAAATTAGATTCTAATACCAAAATTAGCTTTCCATATAACATGTATAATCATTGTTCTTTTATTTTATACATGCCACATTGATAGTGAGTTTCCCATGAGACTCATCAATTAGTATTATTCCTCCCTTGTACATACCTTCCTTCTCTCTTGTTCCTTGTACAAAGTTTAATTTTCATGTTGCTTGTACATAGATTATATAAAAAAATACAAAATAGTATAATATATCAAAAACACAAAAACATTACAATATTTACTCATAAAAACACAAAAAATTATAGATTATATGCATTTCCAGGTTTACATTTATTATATTTTCCAGACACGACATATGCTAGCTATCTTAATACTATTGATTTTATCATACATACATGTTTCACTTATTCTTATCAAGTCCTTATAGATTACTACAAGACTTAGTTCTACTACACTGATCTATATTTACTATTATTTACCCACTAGGGGCATCTACAAAGATACATGAGTTATTCATTTGGCACATCCACCCATTTGGGGGCACCCTATACACATTTTTTATTACCAAAATCCATCTTTCTATACTCTACATTAAATATTTATAATTATTATATCTTTATATTGATCATGATAAAATTACTTGATTTTTTTCAACTATTACTACTTTAGATTCATCATATATACATATTGATTCTTTCATAGATTTATATTACATGTTCATGCATACTTTCATTTCTAGATTTCCTAGTTTATAATTGATTGTATCTCTATACTTCTTATATTTGAGGGTATTTAAATATGCCATTGCTATTTGGATCTATGACACTTATCTTCATAGTATGTATGCTTTAGACATATATCCATGTCCTTATGTGTGCTTTATTTATTATGTATGTAAACATATAAACATGTCCTTCTATGTGGCTCTTAGCCAACTTGCACGTTGTTTGCATATGTGGACATTTGAACATGTCCTTATATGTCTCATTTTCTCAGATTTAGTAACATTTTCCTGTGTCTATTGTATTGTGGTCTCTTGTCCTACTTTATGTGCCTCATGTGTTGTATGTATCCTTTATTGTATGCATCATGGCCATGACACTTATCTCTTACTTGTTCCGTACTCCAATTTTAGAGGCCATGAGGGACCTTATGAATCTCCCCTTCTTTATTGGGTGTCATGATGAACATCATACCCTATCCTGCTAGGTACCTACTAATTTATTACTCAAATTTATTTTTACATACATTGTTATATCTATGCTGACAACCTTGTGAATGTTAGACATATCATACATCACACATTACAAACTTAGAATTATATTATCTTACTTTATAATGTTATGTATGCAAAATATATTGGATTATTATGCATATATAATATATGTTCTAACTAACACACATCTTAGAGAGATTAAGGATAGTTCTTACATAGGTTCCAAAACTCCCATTAAAAGAGTGGGCACTCAAATGGGTTTGTTATATATATTAAGATCTCACAAGGCACTCATGGTACTTTTTAATCACACAAAATCAGATTAAAAAAAATCAAACATAGGTAAACATAGTGGGAAATAGTGACATAGATCAATACAATTACATAAAAATTAGATTAGTAAGAAATTAATTCCCAAGTTGGGATGCCAGTGACACATGGTGTTACTATCCAAAATATGGCACCACTATCTAGTAGTCTTGGTTTTAGAAAAATCTAGATTGGCTAGAAAATTACAATGATTACATTCCAAGTTTACACAAGTTTAGTTACTGATTTACTAATTTTACTCAGTTTAATTTAGAGTCATACCAATTTTCTCATATTGGGGGCATCATCTGTGGCATAATTATTCTCATTTTTAGTTTAGATACTTAGATATAGATTATTACAACTTAGTCCTAAATACATATGATCAGATATCATATTTGGGGGCATGTGCATGGCACATTATTTCTATATGCTTAAATAATGATTGATCAAATGGATTGATAAATTCCATGTAACTCTCTACATTATATACATATGATATCATATTCAAGGTTACACACCAGTTTCATGCTTTGATCCATCTTTAGTGGTTGGCATTCTCGAGTGGCTTGGAGCCATATAATATACCCAAGTGGCCACAGAGCTAACATTTCTAGTTACATCATGAAATTTTAGTTTTAGATGAATCTAATAAACATGGGTAGGAAATGATGGCTTCATAGTCTATTTGATTTCTTGATCCACTTGAATGAGACGGTTAGACACACCATCAATCCAATCTAAGCTATTCACAGGTCATGATCCACCAAGTATGGGTGGGAAATGATGGAGTCAAAATTGGATTTAGTTCTTGATTCACCCACACATGAGGATTAAGAAATCCATCAATTAAATCCAAGCTATACATTAATTTATCACTATATACACACATAGGTCATCATTAGGTTTATGCATTGGTTCACATACCCAATGAGGTGTATTCATTTCTTTCCTTAATCTTATCCTTTTACTCAATTTTACTTCTTTACTTAAATTTGTCTTTGATTTGGATATCTCTTAATTAATGACTAATCTATGCATGTTTTACTTGTAAGACACACGTTGGAGTATGCTTCACATACTCATACCTAGATTCACAAGCTTCACCTCTTAGGCAAGTCAAGGTACACTTATTTTTCCTTTATCCCAATTATTTCAATAAAGGGGAGAAGGCAAATTTAATCACCTAACAGTGACATTTGAGTAATAAGAGTGATACTCGAGACCACACATCCCTAGATCTATCTTAGAGCTTATTTTCACACTTTTTAAGCCTTAACATAGGTTACAGACATCCCTAGTCATCCCTAAAATAGTCCTAGACCTTAATTCTTGCATCTTATCCCTTCATGCCTACTTTTCTACCACCTAGACACTATTGCCATAATAGGGAAAGTAGAAACACATGATGTTAGTGTCTTAATAATGACACTACTATCCTTTCCTTCCTCTTTTCACAAATATGTATCTTTTCCAATCTTAGACCTCCTAGGGTCAGCCTAGACTAATTTTAACACCTGCACAAGCACCATAATAGTATATATACATGAATTTTAACCTTCTAACCACTAGATGGAAATGAAATACAAATTACATATACAAACTTAGGAAAAAATGTGCATAATTAAGGTTATAAATCCCTATTCTACATTACTTTTGCATACTACCATCTACAACATTTCTAAGCTCAAATTACTTATATTTCCAATCTTAAGGACATTCAAATGACTAACGTAAAATATCATACTAGCTTCACATTCAATTATAAAAATACTTAGGTGGGGAGAAATACATTGAGATTGATCCCTCTTCAAAGTATTTGTATGTAGGCAACTCTCTTCACAACAAGGTGTTGAAGATGTCAAACCCACCCCACTAACAAACACTCTATTCATATGGTATCACTTAGATGCCCTATAAATATGGAAGATTAGGTTTTTTCTCATAAAATCACTCAAAATAAGTTATATATAGGGTTTTATAACTCATGCATTTAGGAACATACCTCACATATCCAAACATAGGTGCACTTAGAAACTTAGGACAATCCTCCACAAAAGACACTATTGCTAAAATAGGGACACTATCACCATATAACACTACTATCCAATTAGGGAGCTACTATCTAGAAAGGATTTTGACACCTAGATCATATTTATGACATTTAAACTAGTCTTTACCTTAGTTTTTAACCTTCAACTCATTCATCTCAATCATTTTCTAGCTAAACTCTTACGTGCATTATTTATTACTATTTTTAGAAAGGTCAAATTTGTCAAATTATGTAATATATTAATAGATATATTTATTGTATATTTATACTTGATTTACTATACTCAAATATTTAAAAAATATAGGATTTACATTCACTAAGTCCTAACATATTAAAACATTTGGTGAACCTGACTTACTTCATATATTACACAAACCCTAACCTTAGATAACCCCATGGTTTATGTTTCCAACCTTCTAAGACCCACACTCATATTTTAGATCCAAACATCATATGAATTTTATTTAACATAATCATGATCATAATGAAATAATAAGTTTATCACTTTTTGATGAAAAGTCTAATACTTTAATTTGCATGCTTGTTTCTTTTAATTTGGAATGAATTAAAAAAAACATAAACACATGTCTACATGATGCTTTATATAAATTTAAATGTATGTCATATTTCATTCTATCTCTATTTTTTTAATGTTCTCTTATGTAGAATTCAATTATTGAACAAATCATTACATACATAGAAGATATATTACATAATCTAACAACTAGGTTTCAATTTTCAATATCATATCTTATGCACATGAAATAATCTCCTTCTCCTCCTCATATCCATGAGGGTGATAGCTAATTTACCTATAACTAGGTCCATGATATCACTCCTCCACAAGATGAAACAACCTATACTAATATTACTAATGCCCATACTAAGCCTATCCACACCTCTTCCCTATAGGGTGTGTACCTACATGTTTAATCAAAAATAGCTAGGGTTTGTAGTTGTGAGACTCCAAGGGATCAAATTATTAGTATGAACAATTTAATATCAAAACTATAGAATCAAAATTAGTTATTAAATGAATAGGTCACATTATTGATAGATCACATTACATGCACATAGTCTTCAAAATATGCTAGTGTAAACATGTATATGCATCTACACCTAGAAAATTTGTGCCTAACACTCTTTCATATCCAAATCACAAAGTAAAACACAATTCATATCTTATAAATGATTTAAAAGTCTTACAAGGGTCTAATAAGATTTGAAGTGAGATACTAAGGGAAATTATTAAAGATAAGTTAATCAAAATACCTCCTCTACACCCAGTGAGGAGATATAGATATTATTGTGTATATAATAGAATGCATGGGAACCACACCAAATAATATTTATTATTTAAAAGGAAAATACAACAAATAATGGATATTTATGGTTCACACAATGACACTTAATCCAAACAACATACAATGGCACATCTACAAATTGAAAAGGGGTTAAATTTAGTAACAATATAAAAGTGGTTACCAAAGCATAACTCAAAACAATAATAAGTTCAAAAATCATAATAAAGACAAAAAACAATACAATGAACCTAGGTAAAGAAAATAAAAGATACAAATCTACCTCCCCAAAATGAAGTTCAACTTTCAAAGTAGTATGGTTTTGGTCAAAAATATCTACAACAGTTTGATTATCATAGTCAAGGTTTAGGAAAGTAGGCCTAAGGCATCACTACTCCTATTAAATAAGTTGATAATGTTGGTCAAAAAAGTTTGGGATTTATTTAACATCCCAAGGTAAATCATTCAAAACTATAGTTTATCTAGGCAAAATATTGAGATACATAAGAAATGTTATAGAAAGAGCAAGATATTAATTTGTAAAGTCAAAATCATGCTAAGCCAACAAACATTGTCAAAAACGGACTTCTAGTAAAAGAGCCTTCAAAGCACCATATGCCTACAATAAGCATAGTATCAAAGGGGAAAATCACAATCATTATTCCAAAACACAATTTAGATAGGTCAACTCCACAGTATAAGGCAATTACCTCTATCATTCCAGGTTATTATGAATTTGACAATGAACAATACCCAAATTCATACTACAACACCATTTAACTATAAGATAAAAATCATACTACACTAGGTATTACCATTCCTATTTTTAACATAGGTTATAGTGATATGGAGTCTCCCATGAGATTCATCAGTTAGTATTTTTTGTCCCTTCTTATACATACTTTACTTGTTCCTTGATTCTTGTAAATAGTTTCATTTTCATTTTACTTATACATAGCTTATATCTATAAAATAAAAAAATAATACAATATTTCAAAAACAAAAAATATAGATATTTACTCAAAAAATATAAAATCATAGATTATATACATTGCCATGTTTACACTTATTATATTTACTAGACTCTATATACGCTATCTATATTAGTATATCTAATTTTAATCATACGTACATGCTTCAATTATTCTTTTTGAGTTCTTGTAAATCAATTTCAATACTTAGGTACAATAAATTGATGTAGATCTATTATTATCTATCCACAGGGGGCATATGCATAGACACTCAGGCTCTTCATTTGACACATTCACCCATTTAGGGGTACCATATACATAGTCTTGATGACTAGGTTACATCTTTATAAACTCTACATCACCAATTTAGCAATGTTATATCTTGATATTAATCATACTACACTTACTCATTTTTTTTTTTGACTACTACTACTTTAGACTCAGTATATGTACATCTTGTCTCTTACACATATTTGTATTACATGTTCATGCATACTTTCATTTATAGCTTTCCTAGTTTAGAAATGATTGTGTCTCTATGATTCCTCTATTTGATGGAATTTGAAGATGCCATTTCTCTTTGGATCTACACTATTTATTTTCATATTATGAATGCTTTGGACATGTGTTCATGTCATTGTGTGTTACTTCTTAATTATGTATGTAGACATGTGAACATTCACTTCTTTGTGGATCTAATCCAAATTGATTGTTGTTTATGTATGTGGACATTTGAAAATCTCCTTGTATGTATTTACTTATTAGATTTACTGATATGTGCCCATGTGCCTTATATTATTGTCCCATGACCTACTTTGCATGCCTTATGTGTGTTTTATATATGCTTTCATATATGCATCATGACCATGACACTTGTATTTTTCTTGTTACACACTCAATTTTTAGATGTCATGAGACATATCATACATCTACCCTTCCCACTTTGGTGTCTAATGGACATCATGCCCTATCCCCCTAGGTAGCTACTCAATTATTACTCAAATTTTCTATTTCATACATTTTTATATCAATCTTGATAGCCTTGTGAATGCTAGACATAACATACATCACATATTACAAAATTATTCTTAGATTATATTACATTCTAATGTTATATATGCATATTATATTGGATTATTATTTAGATATTATATATGCTCTGGCTAACACACATCTTGCAAAGATTTTTATTTTGAGGATAATTCTTGTACAGGTTCAACAAATTCCATCAAAATAGGGGGAGTTCATAGGGATTTATCATAGAGAGTAGGCCCCCATAATGCACTCAAAATACATTTTACATCACATAGGCTTAGATTATAGAAATCAAACTTAGGTAAACATAGTGATAAATAGTGAAATAAGGATCAATATAGTTACACATAAATTAGAGCAATAAGACATTAGCACCCAAATTTAGACACTAGTGCCACATGGTACCATTATCCAAGATATGGTGTTTTTGTCTAATAGCCTCAATTTCAAAATATCTAGATTGGATAGAAAAGTATAGTAGGTATAGTCCAAGTTTGCACATGTTTAGTTACAAATTTACTATTTTTACCCACTTTAGCTTAGATTCATACCAATTTTCTTATATTTGTGGCATCATGTGTGGTATGACCATTCCCATTTTCAATTTATATACTTATAAATAAATTATTATAATTTAATTTATAATCTAATGCTTAGATATCACATTTAGGGGCTTGTACATAATACATTTTTTACATATTATCACTTACATAATGGTTGACCAGATGGAATGAAAAATTACATGTAATTATATATGTTGTATACATATGATATCATATTCTAGGTTACCCACCAATTTTATGAATTATTCCATCTACAATGGTTGGCATTCCTTAGTGTCTCGAAGTTAACTAATATGCCTAAGTGGTTGTAGTGCTAACATTTCCAATTAGATATTTTTAGCTACATTATGTAGTTTTAGTGTTATATGCATCTACTACACATGGGTAGGTAATGATGGAGTTATAGTCTACATGAGTTCTTGATCTACCTTTATAAGAGGGTTAGACACACCATTAGTCCAATCCAATCTATAAAAAGGTTGTGATCCACCAAGAAGGGGTGGGAAATAATGGAATCAAAACTAGATTGAGTTATTGATCCACCCATAGATGAGGATTGAGTAAGACATCGACATAGTCTAAGTTATTCAATAATTGATCACTATATACATGCACACATAGAGGTTGTCACCAAGTTTATTCATTAGCTCATGTACCTAGTGAGGTGTATTCATTATTTTTCTCTCTCTTATCCCTTTACTCAATTTTACTTAGATTGATTCCTTACTTTAGGTTATATTTGTTTTTGGTATCTGTTATGTAAGGACTAATTTATGCATGTTTCACTTGCAGGACACACACTAAAGTATGTTTAACATACTCAAACCCAACTTCACTTAAACTCTTAGGTAAGTCCAAGTACACTTCTTTTTCATTTATCATAATCATTTTGATTTGTTGAATTTCTAAACTAAGGGGGGGTGTAATCATCTATAAGTGACACTTGAGTGCTAAGAGTGCTACTTGAGACCAATTATTCCCAACTTAGATCTAGACCTATCCTAGAGCCTATTTTTAAACTTATTTAGCCTTATTATGGGACATAAGCATCCCTAGTCATCCCTAAAGCAATCCTAGACCTTCATTATAGCATAATGGCCCTTCTTACCTAGTATTTTGCCACCTAGAAACTAGTGCCATAATAAGGATAGTAGTGCCACATGAAACTAGTGTCTAAATAATGGTGTTACTGTCATTTCCCTCCTCTTTTCAAAAATTGATATCTTTTCAAATATTAGACCTCATTGGGTTGGACTAGACCACTTTTAACATTAGCACAAACACCAGAATGGTATATATACATGAATTTTAGCCCTCTAACCACCAAAGTTGAAATCAAATGAAAATTACATATGAAAACTTAGAATAAGTTGTGCATAATTAAGGTTATCAATACCTATTCTTCCCTACTTCTACATACTTCCATTTACAACATTCCTAAGATCAAATTAGTTATAAGTCCAGTCTCAATCACATTCAAGTCACTCAATTCAACTATCATAATATCTTCACTTGCACTTGCACTGACACTTAGGTATATATAACTACATCAGGCTCGATCCTTTTCTAGAATATTAGTATATATGCAACTATCTTCATAGCAGGGTGTTGAAGATACCCAAACTACCCCACTAACAAACACACTTTTTAGCTTGTATCAACTTGATTCCATAACAACATAGAGGATTAAGGTTTTATCATAAAATCATTAAACATAGGGCATATATAGGGTTTCAAAACTTGTGCACATAAGAACAAACCTCATATATCTAGACATAGGTAGACCCATAATCTTAGGACATCCCTACATAAAGGACACTACTATAAAAATATCTAAACTAGCACCACATTGCCCTACTATCCAATTAGGGTGTTACTAACCAGGAAGGATTTTGACACCTAGATCCTATTTGTGACACTCAAACCACTATATACCTTATTTTTTAGCATTGATCTCATATATCTTAGTCATTTTCCAACTAATTTCTTATTAAAAATACAAACCATATCCTAGAAGGAGGTTATTCAGGTGTACCTCCAAGTTTGGGGTAACATGGGATTATCCCAAGGTTGTGAGTGACCTATGGTTGGGCTAAACCTATAGATTATGGGGTTATCTCCCTTGGTGTATCTGTTAGGGCACAAATCACTAAGACCTACTAATTTTTGGGGTAAAAAGTGATAGATGGAAAACATGAAAATGAAAAGCTATACTAAGGATGGTGATTCAACAATATGATTATCCACTCTATTTGCCTTAAACAACACTACTAAACTAGACAAACAACTAAAATACTATCTTCAAGAGTTCTTATGTAATAGTGTTTCACATGGAGGCTATGTTAGGTGGCTATAACATGAGGGTCATGAGAGGAACATCTAATTTAAGGCACTTACTAGTCAAATTCCACTTCAAACTCAATCACCAACACTCTTGTACACCATATGACCTACATAGCATGCCTACTAGCATCTAGGTGAGACAATGACATTTAATGGGTAAGAAACTTGCCACATATGCATATTAACAAGCAAATAAAACAATAGAAACCAATATTAAGGAGCTTAAAAAATTCATTTATCACTTTAAGAGGTTTATAAAGTGTAAATATAGGTAGAGTTTCCTCATACCCAGGTGAGGGATAGATATAATGGCCTAAGAGGCTCAATATATAGAATAATGAGGAGAGAAAGAGAAGGAAATTAGTGTGGAGGTGATATAGAGAGGTCATGAATGACCCCCATTAACTCCATAATTAGTTACAAGTAGTCATAATAGTCTCTTTATCCTTCCATGCATTGCCTTTGTTAGTAAATGGTGGTCTTTAGTGAGAGTCTGGCATGGAGATGGAGTGGTGGAGGTTTGTTCAAGATTGGTTAACTCCATGAAGATCATGATCATGCTATTTAATCAGACACCTCTTACCTTTTAACATTTACACAAGTGAATTATGCTTTAATTATCCCTCATGGATCATTAAGTATCACACCACCTCCTTTTTCATATTGATGAGGCTAAAAAACTACCTATTCCCCATGATGAACATAAAAAGTGTGTCTACCTACCTTTATGAGATAATTACAAGGTGGTAATGACATGATATTTCCTATTTGATGCAGACTTGTAAGAGTTTATATAGGGTTAATTGAATCAAACTATGGTCTGAAAGGGTGGAATAACCCTCATACTACCTTTCCCCATGATCTAAAACCTTTCAAATAACTCTACACCCTATTCTCTACTCAAATACTTCCAAAAGTAATATTTATAACAAGTTTGTAAAATCCAATGCCATGGATGAGATAGCCTCTAAGTGTACTAGGTGATTCAATTGTCTCTATGACTAATTTAGGGCATTTGGATGCACTTTCTTCTCTCTTTTCTCCATCAGGTCTTTAAGATAATTTTAGGCATGTTTAGAGTGATATGACCTATTAACAGTTTTTAATACCCCTAAGGGCTTGAATTTTAAAAAAATTACCAATAACATGGAATATACAACCCCCATCCACTTTCCCTACCTACTGAGGATCCCATGCATCTGCTTTGTATAATTGTGACATGGAGAAAGTTACTCTTAGAGTCAAAACTTACAATCTGAGGGAGTTGATGGAGGTAAAGAGGTTATAGAAGGGTAAAAAACATTTGTTTCTAACTTTTAATGCTTCATGGGGATCCATGAAACTCCTCTAAACATGTTTTCATTTCTTGTTTTCCTTTCCCACTCCTATAGATATTTACATACCTCCTCTTCGTCTACCTAGGGTTTGTAAGTCATTGTGCTAGTTTGACTGAAAGGGTCTTTAAATGTCATTTCTTACATATTTTTTAAGAATCATAACCTATTAAACCACATTTTTCCATTAATATCTCCATCCCTTGGTTTTTCCCAATATTAAAAATTTTTCAATCATGAAAATATCCTTCATTTTTAGTCACATACCTGTAACTACCCATTTAGGCCATTAGGCCTTTGTTGCCTCCAAAGACTAATCCATTTCAATATAAAAATTGAGGAAATTTATTAAAAAAGTAAAATACCCTATTTCCATTCTCTTTAATATTCGCTTTCAAGTAAGGTTCAATATTCACTTTCCTTCCTAAAATACCTACCTACTTGAAACTTGCCTATTTAGCTTAACTAGGCCTAATTAACCTGTCAGGTTCCTATTGGAGATTCTAGGTTGCACCCTAGATAAGGAGAAGAGTGTTCATGTCCAAACCTTAAACCTAGTCTAACATGGGAGTGAATTTATACTATGGGTTACCTAATATTTAGGTCAAAGCTCTAGATTTTATGGGGACATCTCCCCTTATTTATAAATTCAATGTTCTCTAAGACCTAAACTTAACATAAGAAAAAGGGAAAGAGATATGAAAACTAATGCAAGAACCTACTCTAAGTGGTGATGAACGAATTGATGAGAGATCCACTCATAATAATTTCCTTTAAAACCTACTAATGAACCTGATGGAGATAATGTCTGATCAGACTTGCTAAATATGTTCTAAGCATGAGTATTTTTTATGGAGCTTGGGTAGGATCCTACAACTTGAATAAAAAATGCATAGATCTATTCAACACACTATGAAATCATGACACTTCAATACAAATCCTACTTTCTAACACATCATACAACCTTAAGTATAATAATAACCTAAATCTAGGTACATGAAAGGACATATAAATGACAACATAATGCATACATTCTACAAATAAATCTTCAATAGAACACACTAACATTAAACAATAATATGCAATTGTTTTTTATTGATTCAAAGAGTTACAAGTCAATTTTGGCAGAGCTATGATACACCTATTCAAGGGATACCTAAGCAAAAGTTCAATGTCTACTTAAATATAAAGTTTGGAGGAGAAGAGAGAGCATCTAGGTGTGGTACAGGCCATGAATGAGACCAATGTAGCATATGATAGTTACACATGTCCATTCACCATCCTCATGTGTTGACATATATTTAATGGTCCGACCTTGGAGTATGGAGGATTTAAATCCCTCATTAACTTTAATCAAGACTTAACCATGCTTAAAATAGTTTAGTATTCCCTTCAGTAGAAGTTATGCAATGCACATGGAGTGTGGATGGGTCTTTAAGAGGTCTTAGGCATCCTCACTTCAATGTGCATGAAGAATTATCCATGAAACTACCTATAACTTATCATAATGGCCTCTAATTTTTGGTTAGGATCACCTAGATGGTAGTTACCAATGTTTAAATATGGGTCATCAATGATGTTACACCATTCTTGGCCTGATAGGATCTTATATTTCTAGATAAGTGGGCCTCTTTTCTTGGTTTTCAACCTTATGGTCATATCCATTATTTGAATTATCAAATAGTTAAACTAGGATCTCAATTCACTTGATAGGACTTATATTATATGTTGTAACCCATTATGTATTGGCATTGATACCTTTCAAGTGTTCTTTACCTACAACACATATTAGCCCTATATCACTAGGCCCCTGGAATTGCTTCACAGATTGGCAGTTTAGATGTAGGTGGGAGGGACACTTTAAGTCAGTCCCATGCACTATATTGGCATTGAATGGGTAGAAAAATACCTAAGCTTACCCTTTCCATTATTTTTAACCTCTAGTTAAGCTCTTCAACATAATTTATGCCTAAAAACCTACAAATTTTATTCTTTAAGAGGTGTCTATACAGTTACTATACTATCCAAATCCATGGATATGAGCCCCTCTAAGATATTAACATGATCCAAGTGTTGAAAAAGCAACCCATGGTAATTTGAATGCATTTTTACCTAAACCTCTCTAGATAGGTCACTATTAAGGTTTAAGGGTATTTGGGAATCTTAAGCATGGTTCATAGAGATTATAGCTTGGATATATAAACTAATTACATCAAATTCAAGCCCATAGGCTTCACTAACTTCCATGAAGTTTTGATCCACCATGTATTATACTCTAGCTATGATGAATGCTTGAGAATGATCCTTATGAGAAGAACATGCTCTCTTAGTGACTTTTATGTGCCTTTAAGTAGAAGGTTCTACTATAGTTTATTATCCATGGGTTTTAATTAGCCAAAGTGATTTAAAACACTATAAAAGCCTTCCCTATTTTTTTGGAAAGCATTCTTACTCCCAAATTTGTCTTTTACATCACCTTTTGATGGCATTATGTTAGTGGAGGTTGAAGATTGATCTGTCTATTGACCTAAGTCATAAAACTTGACTTGAATATTGGGGATGAGAGCCACTTTTAAATAATATATGACCTGATCATCATCTTGAAGACCTCATAGATTGGAATCATTAGCTTTATTGCATCATTTGACTCCCTTTGAGTGCATACAATTATGAATTCCAACACTCATTCTTTCTACTTTCTAAACCAGTCATGGAGGTCAACATGGAAAGTACCAAAAGGTTTTATCATGTACTTTGGGTGTCATTATATATTCTCAAACCCATTGTGCACATAAATACTCCTAGTTTCCTTGCTTTTAAGATCAAACTAGCACTTTCAGGTCTATTTTGTATAATTTGACCCCTATACGTGCCAACCAATGGGTTAATGTGATAATCAAAGGACCTAAAGAGACCTTCAAAGTCATTTCATGGTAAAAATCTCTCATCTATATGGGTTTTGATGTCAAATTCCACCATCAAGTCACTTTTAGGGTTTGTGTAGGGTTTGAGATGTCCACCATCTTAAATATGGTTCATAAAGTATAAACCTATAAACCTATAAAAATGTCTATGTATGTTTAGGGCACTAACCTCCTCATCTCTCATGAATGGGCTAGGTTATCATGTAGAGGGTTCTTAGAGATATGAGCATTAGAAGATGAGGTTAGGGTTATATACAGGCAATTCTAAGTGCCTATTTTATTAAAATTTGTTCATAAAGGTTAGCCCCTAACTTCTAAAAAATCATTCATGAAATTTTGGTCCATATGGAGACTTAAACTTCCCTAGGATCTTTGGCTATGAGCATGCATGTGATGGAGTAGGTGAGCATTTAAATATGGCTCTCAGATTACCTATGTGTATGATGATTATTTTGATTAGGGTTTAAAGGCACTTGAACCAACTTAATCACCTATTTAACCTAGAAAATTATTGTTAGGTATTAAACACCTTATTATACCCTAAATTATTCATTTGACTAGTTACAATAGCTCAGAGGAATCTCAAGATGGTATTATGGTCTATATGCAGGCCTATATGCTTGATTATATTAGCTTATCTCCAAGTATTTTGGATATTGGTCTAGGTATTAGACATATATATGAGGTTAAATAGCCTTAAAATTTAATCCCTTATTATAAAAAAACCTTTTGGGGTTTTAAATATCATACAAGCCCTATTTGGCATATGTGCACCCTTCAATTCACTAAGTGACTATGACAGACAAGTCTTGGTCTAAGATAAAATAGTGGGTATACCCACTAATTTAATATCCCAAGTAAACATATGAATGACTTTAATGGGTCATGATTACTATTACTACTAAGTTTTATGGCTTGTTCATGCATAAAAAGGCCCTAAAGCACCATTTTGGCTAAAATTCCCTCCAAACTGCCTGCTAACTATGCACTCAAGCATGCAAATTCAGAGTATGGCTTGTAAAATTGCATCTTGAGGTGTTTGGTGACATGGATGTGTTCATCATATCCTTAGGGCCATTATAATTCTTATATTATTATTTTCAAATTATTATTTCATTATAAACCTTACCCTTTACTCAGGCTTGAGTCTCATGTTTACATATACATTTGTGATCTAATGATTGTGTAGATGTTACTCTACCTTCACATAGATGATAAAAATCAAGTTTCATTCTCAAATTATCTAAACCTTAATCATCTTCCTGTTATGAACATTTACTTCTTATAATATGAGATGAAGAGACTTATATAGATTAGTGATGTCACACATATTTTCATGTCAGTATGGCTGTCTACAGGGGCTTGGTTATCAAATCTGTATAAGAATAATGTATTTTGTATATTGCTTAAAAATATTGAGTATCTCATATCACCATTTAATTTCATGATAGGTACATTCCATAATAATCATTCCAATCTTCATGCCTTGGATAGTCCATATAGTGTTTCTTGGGACCCTATTATAACAACCCTAAATGGTTGGTTGTAGGTGAACATTTGCACTCTCAATGATTTATATGGAAATATAGGTTCAATACCCAATGATTTCATTTCTCCTAATTGTTCTAATTATGGGTGGAGTTGACCTTGACATAATTTAACCTTGGGAGGAAGGGTGGATGAGGATGGTAGTGGAGAGACATAAGGAGTGTGATGTATGATAATAGGGGCAAAATAGTGGGTAAGGTAGTGGAAACATGGTCAAACTATAGGAGCATGAAAGTGATGTGGAATGGATCCCAAGGACCCTACCTACATAAAGCAAATGGATATTGGATTCCCTTAAACATATTCTTAAGCAATCATGAAACTTTGGAGGCATGAACACAATATACACAACCTTAAATTAAAACATCAGAAACTTAGAAAACTTTAACTTTTGTAAA